>CM066162.1:2082500-2682500 GCA_033629205.1 Lithocarpus polystachyus | reverse complement strand
TTGACTTTGTCATCCAAAACACTTCTATTTCTTATTCAATTATCAAAATTACACACGTCCGGTGAGTCCTAAACCCACAACTTCACCCTCCAACTTGCCCTTACAAGGAGAGGAGGTAACATTTGAGTTAGAGCTCATTGGCTGCCCAAAAGAAGCCGGAAACAATATTCATCACTCAATCCTGCTTCCTATTAAAATTTTAAATTTTGAATTCCAGACACAAAACCCATAGCTAATTCACTATTTAAGTCCATAAAATCTTACCAATCCTAGTTTGAATAAGAGAGTGTTCACATATTCATCCCTCTCTTCCAAGGAAGGTATCTCCGGACGCTGAAGCTCGGCTGCAAGAGAGAGCGTCTCCCGCACAGTTAGCTGCGAGAAAAAGAGATCCTCTTGTCTCACAAAAGCAAACCTATAACAAAAATGGAAAAAAAAAACCAATTACCAATAAACCTCTCTAAACAACAACAAAAGCATTAATCATATTAAAAACAACAAATTTGTCCCAAAATTTTTGGCATTTACTTATAAGCTTTGCTAGAGCTAGGCTTCCCATTGACCTCCAAAAGGCCTGACAAATGCACACGCGGCGACGCCATCATCTGACCTGCAAGAATATTGAGCAATGTAGTCTTTCCTGACCCTGATGGCCCCATAATCGCTAACAATCTCCCCGGTTTCGCCTCTCCACTCACGTTTTTAAGCAGAAACCGCACCTAAAGAATCGCGAGTTTAGTTTACAATTTCTCCATCACATATTCATTTGGTTCATTCAAGTGTAACAACAACAACAACAACAAATTTGCTATGACATATAGATTAACGAGTTTACAACAACAACAAATTCAAATTCGCTATGATAATTAACGAGTTTTGGTCTAAGATTTTGAAAGCAGCAATAGATTTTCACAAAAAAAAATTAAATTTTGAATTCAAGAACAGAAGGAACTGACTGATTTGGAGGATTTATCGGATAGAGAGCAAGTGATGTTGCGCCACCGGATTGTGACCGGAAAGACTTTACCGTCAGCGGTAGAATCGCCGGATTCGGAGTCTCCGGCGAAGTCGTCGCGGTCTTCTTGATCGGCCTCCGGCGAGATAGCTGGGCCTGGGCCGGAGAAGAGGCGGAAGAGGAGGGCTGTGGCCACGGCGGCAAGAATCTGGCCCAAACCGTTCCCGCCAATTCCGGCCACCACCTGGCCCACCTTGTTCCCGCCAAAAACCACCATTTTCGTCTCTGAGGTTTTGAGCTCTCTCTCTAACAGTCTCAGCTTTGGTTGCTTCACACGCACTCGCTCACTCACAGAGTATAACTGTTAGACGGCGTCGTTTTTTGGTATAGAGTATTCAACGCCCAACGGGTGTGAAATGTGGATAACGGATTAGATGCACATGAGTGACGCGTGTCCCTATTTGAGGATAAGACGGGCTATCAAGAAAAAGGCCTGTTTTTTCCAACTAGTGGACTTGACACTCTTGGGCCGCATGTGTCTTCTCTATTCTTGTCATGGGCCTAGGGATGGAAAAACATACAATTGCTTTATATTGATTTTTTGAGATTTTTTTAGTTCTTAAAATGATAGATTCAACTGAATGATAAGATTGAAGGGTTTCGGGATGTCACTCAATTGGAGGTAGCGGATGCAACTCAACGCTACTGATTGTAGATGTCATTCAACAAGATCAAGTCACACACTTGATTGTTAGAAGGAATCACTCAACTCCAAAGAAAAAACACTTGCAAATAATTTTTAGAATAAAACTCTCTCCCTTCTTTTGATTTCTTATTGATATCTATAGGTGAATATATTGCATGTGAAATAAATGCTTACAACTAAATGTTTGACAACTTCCAATACAGGTGACAACTCCCTAGATCAATTTCACGTCACCTTGTCATGGGCCTAGGGATGGAAAAACATACAATTGCTTTATATTGATTTTTTGAATTTTTTGAGATTTTTTTAGTTCTTAAAATGATAGATTCAACTGAACGATAAGATTGAATGGTTTCGGGATGTCACTCAATTGGAGGTAGCAGATGCAACTCAACGCTACTGATCGTAGATGTCATTCAACAAGATCAAGTCACACACTTGATTGTTAGAAGGAATCACTCAACTCCAAAGCAAAAACACTTGCAAATAATTTTTAGAATAAAACTCTCTCCCTTCTTTTGATTTCTTATTGATATCTATAGGTGAATATATTGCATGTGAAATAAATGCTTACAACTAAATGTTTGACAACTTCCAATACAGATGACAACTCCCTAGATCAATTTCACGTCACCTTGTCATGGGCCTAGGGATGGAAAAACATACAATTGCTTTATATTGATTTTTTGAATTTTTTGAGATTTTTTTAGTTCTTAAAATGATAGATTCAACTGAACGATAAGATTGAATGGTTTCGGAATGTCACTCAATTGGAGGTAGCAGATGCAACTCAACGCTACTGATCGTAGATGTCATTCAACAAGATCAAGTCACACACTTGATTGTTAGAAGGAATCACTCAACTCCAAAGCAAAAACACTTGCAAATAATTTTTAGAATAAAACTCTCTCCCTTCTTTTGATTTCTCATTGATATCTAGAGGTGAATATATTGCATGTGAAATAAATGCTTACAACTAAATGTTTGACAACTTCCAATACAGATGACAACTCCCTAGATTGATTTTACGTCACCTTGTCATGGGCCTAGGGATGGAAAAACATACAATTGCTTTATATTGATTTTTTGAATTTTTTGAGATTTTTTTAGTTCTTAAAATGATAGATTCAACTGAATGATAAGATTGAATGGTTTCGGGATGTCACTCAATTGGAGGTAGCAGATGCAATTCAACGCTATTGATCGTGGATGTCATTCAACAAGATCAAGTCACACACTTGATTGTTAGAAGGAATCACTTAACTCCAAAGCAAAAACACTTGCAAATAATTTTTAGAATAAAACTCTCTCCCTTCTTTTGATTTTTCATTGATATCTATAGGTGAATATATTGCATGTGAAATAAATGCTTACAACTAAATGTTTGACAACTTCCAATACATATGACAACTCCCCAGATTGATTTCATGTCACCTTATCATCAGATTTATTAGGGTGGAACAACTACCAACAAGACTTATAATTAACTTGATTGAATAATAAAGATAAAGAAATGACATATGTCACTCATGTGGCTATCACATAAGTTGCCACTATGCTCTGCATAATATTTGCTATGTAATTTCAATACAAGATAACTTTATTAATATGTAGATAGTTGAAGATGAAATGTTTAAACTCTAGACGTCACCATTAGAAATACCATAAAGATGTCAACCAATTGAACTATGGCCAAAACAATATAACTTTAATATGTTAAACCCATGCTGGTTTGAGGAAAAAATAAATTGTTTGAGCATTTTTCACTTTTGTATATTTTTTTTCTTTGTTTGATTGTACCCTAGCCACCACCATCGCATTGGCTAAGTCAAAAATTTAGCTTTGGGCGGCCAAATTAAAATATGTGAGTATAGTCTTTTTATTAATATTTGCCCAAGAAATATATCATTAAAAATTACTGGTTTAGAGACCAGGCTAGGGAAGAAAAAAAAAAAGAAGGAAGAAGAAGACAGAGGTGCTAAGTGTGTATATAAAATACATTGATAAGTGTCTTATAAACCGTACGCAGTTACAAATAAAGATGATGGTGATCCATAACAAGTAGTCTTCTTCCATAAGGGTCATCCAAGACCAAAGAAGACAGCCTTTAGAAAGGAGAAAAGAGAAATGCGCATTAGTTCATGAAGTAAGGACATCCAAGCATGTTATTAGTCGTCCGAAGAGACTTTGGTCGTCCATACTATAAGAATGTATGGACGATCAATAAACATTTAGTAAAATTCTAAGTATTTTCCACTGATCACAAATGGTTAGACCACTCTCTCCACTAAGTCCACACATCTCCCATGATGTTAGTGGCACCAAACAAGTATACCCCCTCCAAACTCTTTGTAAAAAGGATCCAATCTCACTAGATCAAGGTATGTTTTTACTATTCATCCACTCACTAAACTTGCGTCTTAGAGAGAAAACAGACTTAATCATCAAAAGGTCTTTGGCCAGTTCATCCTGATCACCTTCAATAGTCTCTTTCTTTCTTTTCAAGTCATCTAATCGTCGTTGAAACCTTGAGCATTCAGCATATTGATTTCACACATCATCAAAAGATATTAAGTGGTAATGGCATTTTTTTTTGATAGTTCAAAAATTGTAGAAAGATAATTTGAAACTTAAAACTTTTACTTAAAAATATAAAAAATGTCAATTGAACTACAAGTCTACTAAGTAATGATATATATATATATATATATATATATTATTGGGATCTCATACCATCAACAAAACAATCTCTTTAAAAAAAATAAAAAAAATTAGAAAGGACGTTAAGAGGTATAAAAGGTGAGTTGAACTTGGAGTTTTGGCAAAGTATAGCTATAAAGCGACCCTTTCACGCAAGGAAACGAGGGATAAATACTCAATTTCCTCCTTCGTCGCTTTTCTCCCGTTCATTCTCTCAATCAAATCCTTTTTTTTTTGTGTGGATAAAATCAAATCCCTTTTTGGTATTATTTTAGTATTTAATCTTATTTTGACCTATGATAAATAAATATGAAAATCTTGTAACAACTTCTTGTGTTTATTTTATTTTTTTAATTTTTGCTACAATAAAGATTTTTTTTTCCTTCTCAAAAAAAGAAGATACATTTTTTTTTGTTTGAGAAACAATAAAGATACTTCTTGTGTTTATACCTTATATAAAAACTTCTCTACCAAAATATAAATCATATTCAAATAATTTCTTCACACACAAAAAATAAAAGTAAAATCAATCAAAAAAAAAAAAAAAAAACGCAAAACGCGAAATACGCAGTTCCCTCCTCCGGGTCGCTCTCTACCTCTTCCAAGTTCTAAAAGCTCCTCCTCCTGCTCCGAACTCCAAACTCCAAACTCAGTTCCCATCCAATCACATCTCGCCACGTAATCACACGGTGGGGTCCCAATGGCGAACAACACGAAAGAAGAACCAAAGTCAGCTCCTCAGTCTGATCGGTGGTACAACCTCACCTTAGGCCCTTCCTTCAAAAACGACTCCTCCAACAAGTTCTGCACCCTACGTTGTAAGTCCCATAAAACCCCCCCTAACTCTACGCCCTGTTTGGTTGATCAAAATTTAAAAAACTGATTTTTTTTTTCTTTTCTGGGGTTTTGATATTGTAGATGAATTCAAACCGGCTTCGATCGACAAAACGAAGGCGGGATCGCTACACAAGACGAAGGAGAATAGGGTTTCGGTCGAATTTCACAACAACCAATTGGGAAAGCCCAAAGTCACCTTCGAAGGTAGCAGTGAGGAGTACAAAGAAAACGACGCCGTTTTGTTCTTCGACGGCGAGTCTTTCCGTCTTGAGCGCCTTCACCGTGCCGTCAAGCAGCTCCGCCACCTCCGCAAGCCCGGTGAATCCGCCGCCGCCGCTGCCGCTGCCGCTGCATCGTCGGCGCCCCCTGCTGCGGCAGCTCCGGTGGAGCCGCGGTTGTCTCCGGTTGCAAAGGGCGGTGCCAAGCCGGCGCAGGCCCATTTGAGTAAACCCGCATTTCAAGCCGTGCCGGTGAGTTTTTAAGATTGAATTTTGAGCTATTGCAAACACAATGTATAATGTGTGTGATTTAGTTATTAGGAATGTGTGAATGAATCACACCCAATTTTACGATGTAACTTGTAACTCTTTGAGGTACAAGTGAATTGTGATGGAAGTGTTGGTTGTGAAAAGCTATCTATGGCACCTTGATAAATCTAGGGACACACCCAATTTCATAACATGCTAAAGTGGTCGATTGTGAGTGGTGGACACTTTCTAGCTTCTTCCCACTACTTTTTACATGGACCCACCAATTTCTTTCCGCCAATTATAATCGACCACTTCAATAAGTTATCTTAGTGTAGTAAGGAGTTTGAATTATTTAGGGTTAAGGCGTTGTTGGGTTGAGTTGAACTTGTCCCAATACAACTTGCTAGAACATTTGGCATATTACATGATCAGAATCAAACTATAATTTTGGTCCCTTTGCATTTGTTGGAGTCCAACTTGTCCCAATACATTTAGTTGTGTCAGTTTTGTACCTCATCTTTCAAAATTAAGTCAATATTATCCTCACAAGTTGACTTGATTAAGGATAAGATTGACTTGATTTTGAAAGTTAAGTACTGATATTGACACAATTAAATGCATAGGGAAGAAATTGAAATTACCCCACGTCTAAGCAACAATACGTGCTGTTGATTACAACTTTGAGAATGGAATATATTATGTAATTTCTTTTAATTCTCAAAGTTTGAATTAAAATCCTATACTTGTACATTGGGGTGTAATAACACATTAAGTTATCAAATAATCCTTTCCAGTTGCAATGAAATTCTTGACCAATTTTTTCATTAAGCAAAGGGAGAAGATTGATTACTATAGAACATGAGGAGGATAGAAAGAAAATAATTATTCTCTTATTCTTTGGTTATCATAATATGATACTGCTGGAGAAAATAGGGCTGGTAATTCTAGGACCAGGTGATTACCTAAATTAGTTAAATGTAGCAATGGAAGCTAACACAAGCCTGACTAAGTCATTTAGACCAAAATCTCATACATGCTAAGTGCTAACTCTTACTTGAGGAAATATCAATTCTTGGCAACTCCTAAAGCTCGAGACAAAAAAGCATGTCCATGGTATTCGTTCATATATTTTTGGATGCCAGTAAAGATTTTTTGATACTACGTATTGTTTGGAACTTTTGCGAAGTAACTTAGGCCTTGAGTTGTTTAAAAATTTTTGTAAGCATTTGTAAGTATTTTGTTTCATTGATATTGGAAGTATTTCTCACTGTTAATTAAACCTTAGCAAAGCTTGGGAGTTTTTGTTTGTCTATTTTTTCATCTGTTTTAGTTCTTTAAAAGAAATAAACAGGAGTTAGAATTGCTAATACACTTTCGCTTCTTGTCTGATGTCTTTAGCTTTTATGTGCTCTGGATTTGTACAGGTTGAGGTGGAACGAATTGATATTGGTGAGCCAGAGAATTCAGGTTTCTGTAATCTGCTTATATTTTCTTCCTGTATATATTTTTTCTGATGTGGCAATGTGTTGCTAGGTTTAAAATATGTTTTAATTGGTATTTTAAAATCTATTTTAAACCTAGCATATTTTAAGTTGGATAGATTCTCCAAATGATTTGCTACTCTGACTGTCACTGCAGCTTTGAAATTAGATTTTCTATCCTTGCTACCCTTTGGGTTCTTTACTTTTGAGTCAAACTTTGTAGTTTGTTGCATTTGTCCACATTTGCTGCAATGCTATTATCTTTAGTCCATCTGTATGCTTATATTGTTTCTGTTGTTTTAAGTCCATCCATATGCTTATATTGTTGTCATCTAAAAGCATGGAGAAACTTTGCATTTATCTATTTTTATTTTAAATAAGTTTATTAACTGGTTTGCCACTTCAACATTTTGTGTTTAAGTCTACTATCTCAGATTGAGGGTAGTATTTCTGTCGTAGTTTTGAAGTGGAATGCTTCACATAATGCTAGAAGTGGTAGGCTGTTTGCGGACTTAAATATGTACAGGTCTGCCTTGTTATCACTTGCATTTACCAAAATGCTGCTGCTAACTCTTCTTTTCTCTGATTCCATGCCTTCAACTTGAGAGACCTTCTAACATTTATAGCAGATCTCTTTCAGAGCCCTTTGATTTAACCTCCTCTCTCTGTTTGCGTACTCATGGAATTTGTTTATTGTTTTGGGTTGAACAATAGTGTTCTACCCCATGACTAAAATATTTCTAGATGAAAATGAATCTATAACTCTGAAGTTCAAAAGGAAGAAAAAGAAAAGAAAAAAAAAAAGAACTGGTAATTGGTGCCTATATTTTTGGCATTTTGTGTAACCAAGAGGCAGTTAAACAGCTACCTATTGGATTCAGTAGGGATCTACAAGCTTCTCCAGCTTATTGATTCATCATTTCTGTTGTCTATGTTAACGAGGGTGTTTGCTCTAAATTTTTCCTTTTTATGTGTCTTGTAGAATCACAAAACCATTAATGTAATATTTATGTTATGACAGGTGCAAAACCAGCTGGTAAAAGGACTGTTGATTACCCATCTGATGCACCAAACATTTCTGTGGTCTCTCCTGACCCTAAGAATGATGAAGCTGAGGATCATCAAGATATAGATATTGAGGACCTTTTTGGTAGTGCAACGCCAGAAGATGAAACTGCCGAAGAAAAAGAAAACACCGGATTTGATATCAATATGTCACGGCATAATGACAGTGATGATGAGATTGCAGATGTAGATGATAGTGGTGATGAAGCGGATAAGGGGCCCAATGCTGCAGAAGCACTTAGAGCCCAGGTCAATGCAGAGGTGAGGGAAGAGCCGACTTCTAGTTCTAGTACTAGTAGTGGAAGTGGGAGCAGCGGGAGCGGAAGTGGTAGTGGGAGTAGCAGCAGTAGTGACACTGAAGCCAGTGATGACGACTCGGTTAACTCCATCTGAGATTCACTGGATATGTACCAGAAGAAGCATGGCTTGCAAATTTAAAATAAGCCATCCTGCTGTTTTGGGAGACATTTTTTGGACATTGTTTTTTGGTTATATAGAGTAAAATCGGTGTGGATCATGTTATAGTATTTCTTCCCCATTAGTGTTACACCTAACAACATCTCATTTGGCAAATGTAATAATGTGCGAATTCTTAAGAAGGGCAGGAAACTTCTCAAAATCTTAAAATGCTCTCAAGATCAGTTATTACATTCAATTGAGCTTGACTCATCTTTTATTTTAATTTTAGAGAGTTCTTAATTTCTCCTCAATTAAAACAAAAAAAAAAGTCGTTAGAAATTCAATTCTACCTACATTGAATAATTGTGTTTATTTTGACATAAAATATTACGAAATATTTCCATGCGTTTGGTTGGAAGTGAAAATATTCTGAAAACAAATTTGGAATACACTCCTTGACATTGTCATGGTTCTTTTGTCACCGTGATGGGGTCTGTGAGGTGGAAAATGGTTTACACCTCCTGAGGTAAAATTTTACCAAGAATTTCGGTGGCACCAAATATCTAAAATTGGGAAGAATATTTTCCGGAAAATAGTTTTCATCAAAACAAGACAATTGAGAATTGAGATTTCACTTTGCTCAATAAAATCCTTTTGTTAAACACTGTTGGTAGTAACTTTACTTTAACAAGGTTAAAATGCACCGTTTAAGCCCAATTAAAAATTTTTTTTTTAAATTCCTTTCTTCGTCACAAAATAAAATTATAAAGAGAATAACTTAGGTCCGAAGGTGGCATAAAAGACCCCCATTTACACCAGCCAATTCGGAAATGCCACGTCAACCATTTAACTTAAATTTAATACACCTATTACGCACAATTAAAACCCACATAAAACCTCTCTCTTTCCTGTTCTTTCTCTTCAACTTCACCTTCACCAAATTTCAAAATCTCTCTTCCACCGTACCTTTCTTTGAGACACCCATGGTTAAATCTCCATGCCACCGAGTCCCACACCACCACTGCCAGCGTTGCTTGCCGTTGTCGCCTTCACCTATCTTATGGTTCTCTCTGATTTCTCATTCTCTCTAGCCCAAATCCAACTATGGCAGAGCTTATGCTTGCACCAACTCCACCATCACTGGCGGTGCTTCTCACCTGCTTCACCACCACTGGTGACAATATTACAACAATTCATTGCTTGGGTTTGGCCTTCATTTTAATTTTAACGTTAATTTTTGGACTGCACAGAAGATGTTTGTGAAAATGTCTGTTAGAAACTTTAAAGTTATTATAAAAATAGTCATGGGGTGGTTTGCTAATTTATTGTTGTTTTGGTATGTGGGGTTTCCCCTCTGTATGGGTTCCTTTTGTTTGCTTTTGAAATTTTAAAAGTTAGTGATTTATCGCAAGCTCATTGATTTTTGTTTGTGCTTATCATGTCATTCTTAATCTGGTGGGAAATTTTCTCAAAAAAAAAAAAAAAAAAAATCTGATGGGAAATTAATATATAGGTATTTTCTTATGTGAATTGTATATGATTCTCTTTATAATTGCTGAACTTTATAAATTATTTATCTTAGATACTATCTTAAATTCCTTAATGTCAAATGCATGTGATTGGTCTTTTTTACCGTATTGTTGCAGGTTTCAATATCCCTTGCTAAAGGTTTCAATATCCTCTGAAGAGAAAGAACAGGAAAGATGAAGGTTTTATGTGGGTTGTAATTGTGTGTAATAGGTGTGTTAAATTTAAGTTTGATGGCTGACATGGCGTTTCTAGATTGGCTAGCATAAAACGGATCTTTTATACCAGCTCCGGACCTAACTGAAGTTATTCTCATTTGTCAAACCCTGAAAAATACACTACCACTGTTGTACACAGTAGTTAAGTGTACAACAAAGACTGAACCAATAGGTTTAGCGCAAAAGGGGTAGGGCATTTTCAATTTGTTATTGGCTTTAATGTTGTATTGCTACGTTGTAGGGCCTTTTTTCCAAAATAACTATAAAACCCCAACTATATAGTTAGTAAACTAACGTTTGAAACAAATTTGGTTTCTAACAATTCGAGTCCAGAGGACTCGATTTTGGGGTCAAAAATCGAGTCTAGAAACACGGTTTTCTTATTACGCGTTAAGCTGAGCTGGACAAGTCGTCTACGTGGCCTAGAAATCGAGTCCAGTGGACTCGGTTTCTGTTCATGGAAATCGAGTCTAGTGCACTCGATTTCCATGAACAGAAACCGAGTGCACTGGACTCGATTTCCAAGTCCAAGTCCCAGCTCACGTGATAGCTCTGCCTCTGACGTTGTGCTGCCTCTGACGTGATGGAGATGTGATAACACAATGACTCAATGGAAATCAAGTTCAGTAAACTCGATTTCCTAGTTTGGAAATTGAGCCTACTGGACTCGATTTTCATACATGGGTCCCAGCTGGGACCTCTTTTCCTCCTTGTCCGTCTCACGCCTTCTTTTTGGACTCTCACAACTTCTCTTAAGCTCTCACTTGTCTTCAGCTCACAAACTCACTCACTCACAACTTTCCCACCTTCTCACACAACACTCATCCCACACAACAATCACCTTAACAACACTCATCTTAAAGATAATATTTTTACAATATTATTATTATTTGCTAAGTTTTTTTTTTAAAGAAAAAAATTAGAATATTACGATTTTTTTTTGTTAGTAGTGATTAATTTATTTGTTAGTATAATGTGATTAATTTATTTGTTAGCATGTTGTGATTAGTATTGTAGGGGGAAAAGGCCCAATACCAGATTATGGGCCATGGGCCTGTCCGAGGAGCCCACCCGTCCGAGGACACTAAGTTATGAAAGAAGTACTTGGCCTAACTCCCCCCTGACGTACAAGCTACGCGAAGGAGAAAAGAACTTGTCCGAGGAGAACTTACCGCTCGGATCATCAAAGGAACGACCGAGATGAATGTTCCAGCACCGGTCCTGATATTTCCGAGGAGTCCCCAGACTTCTATGGGCCAAAAGGGACAGGTGGCAACAAGGAGATATTTCACATAAAGTTGCTGACACCGCATTTATGTCGACAGGACCCTTGAACAGTGCTACCTCGGTTACCGCAACTCACAGAACATCAAAGGGGGTGTCTGATGGGACAGGCATCCAAGTATAGGCTTGGATGATCAACAAATGGAAGGCCCAGATCGTCTGAAAGGGAATATATAAAGGGAAAAATCCACCATGTAGGAGGGGAACAATCTGTAGAACTCCTGTAACAATCCTCATTGAATACATTTACTAGAACAAAGCTCCTCGGACTGTGCCAAGGACGCTCTTTCACTCGATTCATCTCCGTTTGACCCACTAAAGCCTAGCTCTTCAACCCACTCTCTTACAAATTCTATTGTGAGGATACCTTTTACTCATTGGGCCAGAGTCAATCTCTCCTATAAGCCCAATCTGTAATTTGTGCCCCTACAATTGGCGCCGTCTGTGGGGAGAGCTTGTGTGATAGTGAGTACAACGGTTAGGCCCCCATCAGCAAGAATCTTTGGGTAAAGCCACTATGGTGGCCAATTACTATGTAAACAAGTCACTACATGGGGCCAAGGTCTATACTTCGAGGGGCTGATAACATGGGGCAAAGCTCTAGGGGCTTTTGACATCGAATACATGCCTCGAGAACCTCTATTCTAGAAGATATATGCCGATGGTGCCGCAAACCAAAGGGGCTCCACAGCGGGATCAGTTCTATAAACAGAGCCTTAGCTACGTCGGGTCCCTGAGACCTCCTGCTAAGCAATTCCCTTAGCTACGCAGAGTCCTTGACTCTCTGCTAAGAAGAGCCTTAGCTACGCCAGGTCCCTCGGACCTCCTGCTAAGCAAAGCCTTGGTTACACCGGTCTCTCGGACCTCTGCCAAGCATTCCCTTAGCTACGTCGAGTCCTTGACTCTCTGCTAAGAAGAGCCTTAGCTACGCCAGGTCCCTCGGACCTCCTGCTAAGCAAAGCCTTGGTTACACCGGTCTCTCGGACCTCTGCCAAGCATTCCCTTAGCTACGTCGAGTCCTTGACTCTCTGCTAAGAAGAGCCTTAGCTACGCCAGGTCCCTCGGACCTCCTGCTAAGCAAAGCCTTGGTTACACCGGTCCCTCGGACCTCTGCCAAGCATTCCCTTAGCTACGCAGAGTCCTTGACTCTCTGCTAAGAAGAGCCTTAGCTACGCCAGGTCCCTCGGACCTCCTGCTAAGCAAAGCCTTGGTTACACCGGTCTCTCGGACCTCTGCCAAGCATTCCCTTAGCTACGTCGAGTCCTTGACTCTCTGCTAAGAAGAGCCTTAGCTACGCCAGGTCCCTCGGACCTCCTGCTAAGCAAAGCCTTGGTTACACCGGTCCCTCGGACCTCTGCCAAGCATTCCCTTAGCTACGCAGAGTCCTTGACTCTCTGCTAAGAAGAGCCTTAGCTACGCCAGGTCCCTCGGACCTCCTGCTAAGCAAAGCCTTGGTTACACCGGTCCCTCGGACCTCTGCCAAGCATTCCCTTAGCTACGCCGAGTCCTTGACTCTCTGCTAAGAAGAGCCTTAGCTACGCCAGGTCCCTCGGACCTCCTGCTAAGCAAAGCCTTGGTTACACCGGTCCCTCGGACCTCTGTCAAGCATTCCCTTAGCTACGCAGAGTCCTTGACTCTCTGCTAAGAAGAGCCTTAGCTAGGCC
Organism: Lithocarpus polystachyus; assembly: GCA_033629205.1. NCBI lineage: Eukaryota > Viridiplantae > Streptophyta > Magnoliopsida > Fagales > Fagaceae > Lithocarpus > Lithocarpus polystachyus. The sequence goes on along the minus strand of CM066162.1, from coordinate 2,669,194 downwards.
AGGTCCCTCGGACCTTCTGCTAAGCAAAGCCTTGGCTACACCGGTCCCTCGGACCTCTGCCAAGCATTCCCTTGGCTACGCCGAGTCCTTGACTCTCTGCTAAGAAGAGCCTTAGCTACGCCAGGTCCCTCGGACCTCCTGCTAAGCAAAGCCTTGGCTACACCGGTCCCTCGGACCTCTGCCAAGCATTCCCTTAGTTACGCCGAGTCCTTGACTCTCTGCTAAGAAGAGCCTTAGCTAGGCTAGGTCCCTCGGACCTCCTGCTAAGCAAAGCCTTGGCTACACCGGTCCCTCGGACCTCTGCCAAGCATTCCCTTAGCTACGCCGAGTCCTCAAACTCTGCTAAGAAAAGCCTTGGCTACACCGGTCCCTTGGACCTCTGCCAGGCATTCCCTTAGCTACGTTGGGTCCCTCGGACCTACCAAGCAACTCTTTAGCTACGTCGGGTCCCTCAGACCTCCTGCTAAACAGAACCTTGGTCATGCCTAGTCCCTCGGACCACATACCTTGAGTAAATCAGCACTCGTCAAACGTACCCAACACCTCGAATCGCTGTAGACGGTCCAAGCCGAGCACGTTCACAAGACTGAGCTTGAGGGCGCCTCCACGTGGATAAGTAGAGAGGCTTAAATGGGTTCTACCCCTAGAGAAATCAAAATCCCACCTCTCTCCTCGGATAGGAGGGAAAGCCGGAATTTTGAGGGGCTATTGTAGGGGGAAAAGGCCCAATACCAGATTATGGGCCATGGGCCTGTCCGAGGAGCCCACCCGTCCGAGGACACTAAGTTATGAAAGAAGTACTTGGCCTAACTCCCCCCTGACGTACAAGCTACGCGAAGGAGAAAAGAACTTGTCCGAGGAGAACTTACCGCTCGGATCATCAAAGGAACGACCGAGATGAATGTTCCAGCACCGGTCTTGATATTTCCGAGGAGTCCCCAGACTTCTATGGGCCAAAAGGGACAGGTGGCAACAAGGAGATATTTCACATAAAGCTGCTGACACCGCATTTATGTCGACAGGACCCTTGAACAGTGCTACCTCGGTTACCGCAACTCACAGAACATCAAAGGGGGTGTCTGATGGGACAGGCATCCAAGTATAGGCTTGGATGATCAACAAATGGAAGGCCCAGATCATCTGAAAGGGAATATATAAAGGGAAAAATCCACCATGTAGGAGGGGAACAATCTGTAGAACTCCTGTAACAATCCTCATTGAATACATTTACTAGAACAAAGCTCCTCGGACTGTGCCAAGGACGCTCTTTCACTCGATTCATCTCCGTTTGACCCACTAAAGCCTAGCTCTTCAACCCACTCTCTTACAAATTCTATTGTGAGGATACCTTTTACTCATTGGGCCAGAGTCAATCTCTCCTGTAAGCCCAATCTGTAATTTGTGCCCCTACAAGTATATTTGTTAGTATATTGTGATTATTTGCCATTTTTTAAAATTAATATTATGGTTAATTATTGGAAATATTTAGTACTAAATATTGTGATTAATGTTATTACAACATATTGGGAATAATTTTTTTTGTTAGTGTAAATGTTGTGATTATTGGTAATGTTTTTACAATATTGTAATTATTTGCTAGATTTTTATTAAAGAAAAAATTAGAACATATTAGGAAATTTTTTGTTTTTTTCTTTTTTGTAAGTAGTGATTAATTTATTTGTTAGCATATTGTTATTAGTTTATTTATTAGTATAATGTGATTAATTTATTTGTTAGCATATTGTGATTAGTATAATGTGATTAATTTATTTGTTAGCATATTGTGATTAGTTTATTTGTTTGTATATTGTGATTATTTGCCATTTTTTAAAATTAATATTATGATTAATTATTGGGAATATTTAGTACTAAATATTGTGATTGATGTTATTACAACATATTGGGAATATATGTTGTAGGGGCACAAATTACAGATTGGGCTTACAGGAGAGATTGACTCTGGCCCAATGAGTAAAAGGTATCCTCACAATAGAATTTGTAAGAGAGTGGGTTGAAGAGCTAGGCTTTAGTGGGTCAAACGGAGATGAATCGAGTGAAAGAGCGTCCTTGGCACAGTCCGAGGAGCTTTGTTCTAGTAAATGTATTCAATGAGGATTGTTACAGGAGTTCTACAGATTGTTTTCCTCCTACATGGTGGATTTTTCCCTTTATATATTCCCTTTCAGACGATCTGGGCCTTCCATTTGTTGATCATCCAAGCCTATACTTGGATGCCTGTCCCATCAGACACCCCCTTTGATGTTCTGTGAGTTGCGGTAACCGAGGTAGCACTGTTCAAGGGTCCTGTCGACATAAATGCGGTGTCAGCAGCTTTATGTGAAATATCTCCTTGTTGCCACCTGTCCCTTTTGGCCCATAGAAGTCTGGGGACTCCTCGGAAATATCAGGACCGGTGCTGGAACATTCATCTCGGTCGTTCCTTTGATGATCCGAGCGGTAAGTTCTCCTCGGACAAGTTCTTTTCTCCTTCGCGTAGCTTGTACGTCAGGGGGGAGTTAGGCCAAGTACTTCTTTCATAACTTAGTGTCCTCGGACGGGTGGGCTCCTCGGACAGGCCCATGGCCCATAATCTGGTATTGGGCCTTTTCCCCCTACATATGTTTTTTTTTTTTGTTAGTATAAATATTGTGATTAAATTATTTGCTAAGTTTTTTAAAAAAATTAATATTGTGATTAATTTTGTTATTACAACATATGAGAATATTTTTTTTTTGTTTGTTTGTTAGTGTAAATATTGTGATTATATGCTAGGTTTTAAAGCTAAAAAATTAATAAATATTGTGATCAATTGTTAGGAATATTTAGTACTTTTAGGTCTTTATCATGGGTATGAAATAGATTATGAGTTTAATAATGAAGATAGTATTTGTAGTTTTTTTAGCATAAATTATTTCAAAATATATTTGTTTAAGATTTGTAACAGAGGTTTCAATGGATAACTGGTTGGTATAATATTTTTGTTCACATACATCAATTTGAATGGGTTTTGAAAGTCATGTCTCTAGAATGATTTGGAATTTTAAAAGAATATGAAATTGGTAATAACTATTTTTGTACATGCAAATTTGGTTGAGGTTAGTATTGTTGGCTTTTCATACGTAAAGTTTTGTGATTGATGTTGATTGAGAGTTATAAATTTGTCACTAATATAATTGCACTTGATGATCTATATAGGTTGACAATGATCTATATAAATATATACTACGGTGGACCCCTTAGCAATGCCAACCCTTATGACGGATTCCCATTTCAAGGTCCGGGTATCCAGTGCTACTATATGATGATATGCCGTAAGCGAAAGACCCTGAATGATTTGAAAATAAAAATTATGGAAGAGCTGCAAGTGAACCCTGCTTTGCATGACATACATATTACTTTTTGTTCTCCACATGAAGTCCTCAATCAATGCATTAATTACAGATACATGGCGATAACAGAAGACAAACATGTGAAGATCATGTTTAGCAAGATGCAAAAATGGGAACAAGTAGCAAATTTTGAGTTGTACGTCACTTTAGAGCCGCGTGCGGAAGTCAGTGTAGAGGAAATTGTACAAACAACTACATCTCTACAAGTTGCAGTCCTAGATGATCGATGCATCACATTGGGAGGCTATACACCCCCTTTTCAAGAGACACCAACAACAATTAAGAGCGAACCTAGCAATAGATATGAAGATCAATTTTGTACACATCGAGGTGAATCCTCTACACTTCCAGTTGTTGAAGACAAAGACTGTTTTGGGGAAGATCTTGACGATAGAGATGAGTACGAAGAGAGGATTGAGTGAGACGACTTTGACAGGAGTGTTGATGACCATGAAATTACTCCCAATCCTCATGTTGATGATATGGCTGAATGTGGTGAAAATGATGCGGACGCTGCTATTACAGTTCATCATATTACAAATACGCCCCCCGTTTATGAACCTCCTGCCTCATCATTTTATGCAAATATTTGGAAAAATATGGTTGATCCTGAAGTTGTTCAGCAAGCATTTGCTTCCTCTTGGAATGCGGACATGAATTTTGCAAAAAGGTTGATTTTTGCGAATAAAGAGGCAGTGAAACGTGCATTAACAATTTACGCCGCAAGGAGTAACAAAAACTTTGTCACTGATAGGTCGACCAAAAGTAGATTGTCTGTGAAATGCATGGATGAGTCATGCCAGTGGTACGTTGGGGCAGTCCTGAAGCCAGAACTTGGACTATGGATGATCACATCTTATAGGGGTCCTCACAGTTGTATATCCCTTGGCATGACCCTTGATGGTAGAATGATGGATTGTAATTTTCTTACAGTAGAATTTGTTCCATTGTTGCAAAAAAATCAGAGGGCAACAATTTTTCACCTCAAAGATTTCATTACAGCGAAGTATTATGATCATAAGCTTTCTTACTATAAGATATAGAATGCGAAACAAAAGGCTATTGCAAAGATATTCGGGGATTGGGAAGAGTCTTACCAAAGGTTGAGAAAGCTATTGTTGGCATACTCGGATCAAGAAATTGGCACTCGGTTTTGGTATCACACCATACGCAGTGAGGTGTCCGGTGATACAATATTGCGCTATGTATTTTGGGCTTTCGCTCCATGCATTGAAGGATTTAAATATTGTAAGCCAGTGATCAGTATTGATGGGACCCATTTGTATGGTAAATATCGAGAGGTGTTGTTGATTGCAATGGCCACCGATGCCAACAACAAGGTTTTGCCTCTCGCCTTTGCTGTTGTGGACAAATAATCAGGGCCTAGTTGGAGCTGGTTTTTAAGATGCCTCAGGAATTCATTGGAATATGTGATAGTAGATAAGGACATCTGTGTAATTTCTGACCGACATAAGGGTATTCAAAATGGAATTGCAAACTAGCGTAGAGATGATGATGGACGAGTACGAGTAATTCATAGATATTGCCTTCGACACGTTGCTAGCAACTTCAACACGCATTTTCAAGACGCCACTTTAAAGTCATTGGCCTTGAAAGCTGGGTATGCTACTCAAGAAGCTAAATTTGAGTTGTACATACAACCTATCAAGGAAGCTAAGATCGAGGCCCTTAGGAAGAAACTGAGAACCGGGCGGCAGGAAAGTGAACCCGACTCATCCATCATGCCATACACATATCTAATGAAAGAGGATCTATACATATGGACCCAACTACATGATGGTGGATATCGTTATGGGGCTATGACAACCAATGTCTCGGAGTGCTTCAATGGAGTACTTAAAGGTGCCCGTGGCCAACCCATTGCTGCAATGGTTGAATTCACTTAGAGCAAACTTGTTGCGTATTTCCATGATCGACACAAAGAAATTACTCATGATCTCTCGGAAGGCAAGGTGTGGAGAACATATGTGTTAAACATCTATGATGTGAATCTGAGAAAATCAAAAACACACCAAGTAAGGGCATTTAATAATTTCCATGGTACATATCAAGTGGAGACCGCATACAACAACTATAGCTCTAGAGGGGGACACTATAGTCATGAAATAAACATAATGGCCAGAACACGTGGTTGTGGAAAGTGGCAAAATCGAAAGATCCCTTGTTCACATGCAATTACAGTTCTTCAGTACTTGGGGCAAGATGCGACTACATATATTGACTTATGTTATAGTTTGGAGAACGCCATTCGCACCTACTTACATCAATTTGTGGTGCCAAAGTCAGAGTCATTGTGGAGAGATGTGGACGGTCCAAAGTGGGTGCCTGACCCAGCCCTGTTGCGGGGAAAAGGTCGACCTGTGAAGTCTAGGATACGGAATGAGATGGATGGGGTCCGGCGAGAATCAGGAAGCCGGAGGCCAGATTCTGACTTGAGGGAAATTCAACAAAAGCAGAGCTGTGGACTATGTCATCAACATGGGCATAATCGTAGATGATGTCCGCTTTCCCGTGGGGCTTCAACAAGCAGTAATGATCCAAACTAGGTAAGTGATGCTTTGATATAAAATGCCAATTATCCAAGCTGCATAGATTAGTACCTTTGTTTTGGCTTTTGCGATCTGACGATAATATTTCAATTTTTGTCAGGCATGCAACTGGAACATGTTGGTATGACATTGTAGATGTAAATTGTGATTCTCGTTATGGTGTGTTCAAACTTACTACTATCGGCACAATTATTATTTTGTTTATCACTGAATGCACTTGTAATCGAAGTATTCTATATCCAATGTACTTGTTTCTAGATTATGATATTATGAATGTTTAATATTGTCTTTCAATTAGTTGTTAATTATTTCCATTCTTTTCCCCCTCTAGCTCTTGGTATTGGGTTGTGATTTATCACCAGAATAGATGCTTAATTTTTTATTTAATCATAATATGTTAACTGGTGGTTGATTTTGTAGGGGTGGTCGGTGGTTATGGGTTGTGGCAGTTGATCTGTGGGTGTGGGTGGTGGAGCATTTTGTGTATATATATATATATATATATATATTTGTAAAAGTTTTTTTAGATTATTTTAATTTGTCGGATATATTATTTTAATGTGTTGAAGGAAAAAATAGAATATCTGATGTATGAGATATTGTAAAGTGGTGTGTTAAAATAGAAAAAGTAGGATTTTATGTGTGAAAATGGCATTTGAGATAGAAGAGCTGATGAGAATGCTCTTAAATGAGCAAAATGAAAATGATACCAGAATTTGGAAGTTTTAAAAGTATATTTCTTATATGATTCTCAAGAATTGCAAAATTGTTAGGTTGGAGATATGATGGTGTGATGAATACTATACAAAAATGTGATGGTTTTGAGTTTTGTTTGAAAGTTTGAATGAGCTTAAGTGTTACGTAAGTGATTTGGTTTTGAGCTTTGGTGTATAGTGCTAGATCATTTCAGGATTGGTGTACAGTGTTTGGTGTTTCTGCAGGATTAAAAAAAAAAAAAAAAAGGAGTAAAACTCAAGTTTGGTGTCATCGAGTACTGTAGACAGTACTCGAGTTCCTAGTCCTCGAGTACAACTCTTTTTTTTTTTTTTTTTTTTCTAGACTCTCTGCCTGAAAACTCGAGTTCTTTTTTTTTTTTTTCATTCAATCAATCATCCATAAATCTTGGCATCAAGCCCCTCTATTCTCTTAGGTAACAGGAAAACTGAATCTGACTGAATTCTATCCATTTCAAGACAAATGGAGAGAATTGAAAAAAATCCTAATCTAGATTAAGCATAATGTAAGAGCGTACTTGAGGATATTTTATAAGCTTTATAACAAATGTTAGTTTATATCCTTGTACACAATACAAAGGATTCAAAATTTTGCAATACATATAGTTGGGACATCTCAGTCAAGTATTACAGCTGGGGCTGCAAAACCAAAATTGGACAATTGAGCACATCAAGCAAACCTAACAAAATTTAGGTAAATGTTGGGGGTTCAACTAGCTTTATTAATGGTTCAAGTATCATCCAAAAACTTTCTTAAACAAAAATAAGGTTACAAATTAAACCCAACCGGTGCACAATTTGTGCAAGATTATTCCTCAACGTGCAATATAAGTCACCCCCCCCCCCCCCAAATGCTTCAAAAATGAAACCCAAGTGCCGGAGAAAGCCTCGGGATTGATTTCCACTTACAATAAATCACTGTCTTAACTCTATAATTTATCTATTGGATGCAGTCCTGATATTGTTATGGCTCTCCATCCCCATTCCAGGGTGAACATAATATAACATTTTTTGTGCATAAACAACATTTTCTTAATTGCCTTTTCATTTTCTTGTTTAAATTAAACAGCATTTTAATTTTGACATTGCATGGTTAAAGTGTATGCTCCATATTGAAGATAAACACTAGTTTCAAATCTCAAGATCTTTTTTAAAGACCTAAAAGAACATCATAAAAAAGCAATCTTCAGAGAGTTAATGATTGTCTGGCAGTGTTGGCATAACTGCCATGTCACAATCAACTTGTGCCTTGGTGAAAACAAAAACAATCTTTTCAACTAAAGCATTTTCATTAAACAAAGAAAATGTAGAAAAACACAGAAAACTAGAAAGCTTGATAAGAAGGGTTGTTATTTTGGCTAAATTGATAATAAGGGAAATTGATAGTCTAAACATCATATATTATTACAAGATATTTTCTCCAGTTGATTTGAAAGTAACATGTATATAGGCCTAGAAAGATCCACACAGATCTATACCAAATTGCAAAAGCTACATGCAACCATAACTATCATCAATAGCATTACTGAATCTAACACTAATGGATAAAAGGTGTCATAGATCTGTGCTGAAACTTAAAAATTTTATAGATTTACAATCAATCATTTGAGCATATAGATTTACATCTCCAGTACTGCTCGAGTTCTTATCAGCTTCCCTTACCTTCAATATGTTTTCAAGCCCTTCCAAACAAACTGTGACAATCCTTGGATCGGGGCAGATGAGAAGATCACACAAGGGCTTGATACACCCTTGATGCGGAGTGCCTTTTAGTGGAATCTAACCAAAAGATGAAAATTATGTCAATTGCAAAAGTGTTAAATATGCATAAATTTGACTTTATATGAATGAAAGTTGATAAAAGGGAAGAAAATATGGACACACTTTTTGTACTGGCAAATAGTTGTCATAGCTTGATACTGATGGCACAATTAAAACTAGGCACATCAAAAATTTCAAGTGCACCACTTTCATAACAAACAACACACAATATATCACCCTGATCATGTGGTGCACCATCAGCCCCATCAATGGCCTCACTTATGCCTGTAGAAAGCCATGCATCAGTACTTGTTTTCCGGAGCCATGGCTTAGGTCCTTTATCATGATACAGCGTATAGGCAGATACTGATTTCTTTAAGATCTCAAAAGAAGATGGAGTGTATCTGGAAATCATGCAAGTAGAAGGATTTGCACATGAAAAACCCAACCAGAAAATCAAAAAAAAAAAAAAAATGTGATCAAGAGCAAAAAGAATGGGAAAAATACTGCATCTGTTGATAAGCTTTGTCCCATAAATGAATGCAGATATAGAAACTTCTAACTTTCCAGGTTTGAACAGAAGAAAAAATTAATTATAACAAAGAAGAAAAAATTTCTAATTCTCGGTTGTATTCCAACATAGCAACCAAATAAGTGAATGGGAATCACAATTTATTCTTAGGGATACCAATTCCTATTCCAGTAATTTTGTGTAGCATATTTCACCTAAAATCTTGATATATTCTAAATAATTAAGAGAAGACACAAAGAAACCTTGGACTGATAACTGATCCTTCACGACCTGAACGATGGCAATTACCAACTCGGATAATGAAGCCCAAACGCTTAGCATATGCATCATAATACATCATAGCTGCCTCTTCAGATTCAAACTCCATCCCAACATAAGGTTCCACATTAATATCTATTTCGTGTATACCTAACTCACTCCCCTTATATAAATCAAGCATTTCTCCAGCCTCAGTAACACAATTCTCCCTTCCAATTGAGCACTCTATTATCTTGCTGTCCAAGTCCACATCAAGTTCCATCTCAGTTAATTCCCACATATATAAGCATTGAAATCCACTGCTGAACACAAGTAAACATGTAGTCATATAATAAACCCAGTGTAAGTATTAGACTAAGATATATAAATGAACATTCTTCAAAAAACCAAACTCTTTTAGAAGTACGTACAAATGTAAGATTCCAAGAAAAATTCATACAGAACAGAAAAAATTTAACTATTTAACTTATGGTAAAACGGAGATATTTTATTTCTGTAAAGCCTCTGCACTGTTTTCTGCAGTTAACTAGTTTGGTACCTAGCTCCTTAAAATAATGTAGATTTCCAATTTCGAATATATTTTATAATGTATTTAGTCATTTAAGTAAAGTCTCCAAAATAAATTATGGGTTAAACATTAATCTTTGCACCATCTTTTCCTAGAAACTTTCTAGATGAAAACAATGATGGGAAACTGTTAATAGATTTTCTCCCCGTGTATTACCTCCTTTTCTTGATATGCCTCTTCAGTATTTCCAGCCTTCATGCAAAACAGCAAACTACATGTGTAAGATTACAGAATATCATTGCAAATCAGTAAAGGTGGAAATAGTATTTTAAGTACTTGCAAAAACAATTCTTGAAATAACAGCCCTTAAAGTATTGGAGTAAGCTTCAAAAAGTTTAGAGTTTTTTAAGCAATCTTTACTAGTAAGGTATATGTTTGTAAGAAAAGTAAAAGTAACATAATTAAAATTGGTGAAGCAAGCAAGCAGCCATAAACCATTTGATGCTGTAACAAAAAATTAGCATCATCCAGATGATTGTAGTGAAATTTCAAAAATTGAGTTAATTAATGATCTGACAAGCTAAATTTTATTGTAAAGAGGCTGTTAAACCTTCAATAAATTTCCTTTGATTTTCTTTAAATCTGGAGCATGTACTTCAAAAGATAAATAAATGGGAAGCACAAAGCCCAAAGACACAAAAAAGCAATGCTTGGTCATTCAACTGTTTAAGGGGTGAAAAGCACTTTACAGTGGATCAAAAGTCATAATGAAACATGCACAATACAGACTTCATTGGTGCTAATGTGCAAATGCAAATTGATACAACTGAAAGTTCAAAAATCAAAGAAGCTAGAAGGCCATAAACCTCCAACCTAATTTAATACTGTGACCCTCAAATGGATGAAAATTTTCAAAATCTAAGGTGTATAGGTAGAAAATGAACAATAAATAACTTCATCATCCAACTCACTACTATCAATTATGTCAGTTCGTTTAGACCCCTTAAACCCAACAGATTAACCTAGAGAATTAGCCAAGTGATTAACTTAGGTAATTTAAACAAGTCTAGGTTAACACAAGTAAACAAAAAACAATAACGCAGCGGAAAATAAATAACACAAAGATCTGATGACCCAGGAAAACCAAACCGGTAAAAAACCTGGGGAGGATTTAACCTAGCTATCCTCAAGGTAAACTGAATTCACTATGAAAGAATTGAAGTTTACACAATAAGACTTAGACTACTAACATCCTATTGCTACCCAAGTGTAGGAAACTTACTACCACGACCCCATGATAGCTCCGAGATCCACGGACTCCTTCTTTCTTGAATTCTTCAGCAATCCACAAGCGCACCTGCTTGTATTTCTTTAAGATCTTTGATTCTGCAACTGTATGATTTAACAAGCTCTAGACATAAGTCTCGAGTTTGTAAACCCTAAGTGTATGTGAAGGCAAATACCTCTAGATCTCACAATGAGATTCACAAACACAGCAAAACAGAACTCTGAAAAACAGAACTCTGAGAAACAGAACTCTAAAAACGTGGCTAGGGTTTTCCCTTATATACTTAGGGCAAAACATAAAACCCTATACATTAAATGGGCTAGGGCTGAGTTGGAAAATTCTGCAGAAAAACAATCTGCACGACTTTCGATCGATCGAGTCTAATTTTCGATCGATCGAGTCAGGCAGAAAGTACACAGTGAATTCTGCATAAAACTCGATTCCAACTTTACATGAAGAGCCATACTTTGAGCAAGTCTAACACACAACTTAAAGAATGTTTTGATCATGGTTTGCCAACATTACAAATTGAAGTTCTAATACATTAGTTCCTAATTCTTAGAACCTAACAAATTATAATGGAAAAGGTTTTGCTCGTATTACTCATGCAATGCATTCCATTACATTTATTTCCTTTCAAACCAATTTGTAAGGAGGCTTGTTTTTCAAGTCATTTGAGGCCCAATACTCAAAAAAAGTATTACAGAAGAAATCATTTCTCTCTCTTATATCTAAAAGAAACTACTACCATAAACTCTATTAAAGCTTTCTTACAAACCTTACTAAATAAAATTGTTGACATAAGTTGACATGACCTCATTAGCTCCCATTCTTGACAGTCAGTGTAGGGCTGAAAGTCTCTTACTTTAACAAGTTTCAATGAACTTATGAAATCATTAAATTTAATCATATGCAGTAACAATTACATTGAATCACAATGTGGGAGGGGGGGGGGTGAAATCTCCATCTAGATGCATCTTAGTTAAAAGCAGCAGGCCTGTGAAAAAGAATTTCACCTATCCCAAAAATATGGTGGAATTTTCGTCAAAAACAAATTACTGCTGACTGTAGAATCCACATTTTCTCCGGTCATCACACATACGAGGCAATCAAGCAGTGATGGGTCTGTCCCTCAACTGTATTAAACTTCATGATCCATTAGCTTAAGAAGAATCGCCTGCCAAGATAAGCAAAAATAATGCCTCAGTTATTACTGAATTTCACCAATGATCATTAATTGCAAGAACTACAACACCAGTGAAGTTCTAGCGATGACCAAAAGCAAAATTTTTATAAGAAATTTGTAAAACAGAAAATAAGCATGTTTTAGCAAGCTTCAAGCAATTTCCTTAGTCCATACTGCCCAGCAGATTCATCCATACAGATGAGCTAATATACTTTCACACGATATCTCATACAGGGATGCACAGACACATTTATCCTTTATTAACTTACAAGACAGGAGTGATATGATTTTAGTCCCTGTTGTAGTTCATGGGATGAGATTAAAAGCTTTGCTAGACGAAATTCAACAGATTGATTTTGTTCTCTATTGTCTACAAAACAGATTAATTCCCGTTGCAGAAGGTGTTCAAATGCCTGGAGAAGTTAAAGCAAAATATTGATCAAACATACAGGGAGACTAAACCTTAAGATCCTTCAGATAAAAATTATAGAGAACTATTTGTACCCTTAAGCGTATGTTCCATGCATAATACTCAAACATCTGGAATGAAGCACGTATGCTTTTGTACTCTGCTGAGCATGACAAACATGTAAATTGACAAACTTGATAATGGTAATGGAATGAGAACAAAAGAAACATCATAAGTTGACCTTTCATTACGGAATGGAAGTTGTATAAATTTTGTTCTTTAACCTCCAATCTCTTCATGCATACCAGAATATGTAGTTCCAAGATGGAGCAATCTGTTTCAAGTTGAATGCACATTCAAAATCATTAGTTTAACCAGAGGGTGAGGGTTAGATCACTGTTAGCTTGCATAAGCAAGGCTTTTATTCAAATAAATGCTCCATAACAACATGTAGAAATCTAAACAACCAAATATACCATTGACACAGTGCAGAATTATATGGATGATTGTATGTAGTACAATAAACTAGTATGATGAACCAAACTAATGGTCAGACCATTTTTGCAAAAGACTGAATGGTCAGGCCATCATTTTTGCAGCTTTGAGCACTTATCCACACAACAGCCACACTGTTATCTTCTTTTCTTGGATGAGTTCTAGGTAGCAAACAACATTCAGCAATATTCAAAACTGAACCTGGAAACCATGTTCCCCAATGTTTCGATTTGTCGGTAGTATGTAAAATGTACTTTGGGGCCTCATGAAATGAAATTGAAAGCTCTTTTAGAACAATAGACCAGTAATCCTAATATTCATTGACATTTACATAACTAAGTCGAAATACTGCTTTGCATCAAAACTAGCATTTACCTAGCAAATGAAGGCACAAAAAGCATAAAATACCTCAGGATGTTGAACAGAGAAGTTCTGAAAGTGGCTGAAATTTGTAATAGGATTGCGTGCGTATGATGTTCCTAACTTTGAACCATACTTTTCCATCAAATGTCCCAAGTTTGTATGTTTAGACTAATCTCTAACAAACAGAGCGAGAAGAGATCAGTTAGGAGTAAAAATCTGAACATTTACTCTTTGAATATATCAAAAATGCAACCTCAAAGTCATGATAACACAATAAAATTGAGTTATCAATTGGAATGCACACACTATTAACTTTCTGCAACAAAGTGTATATAAGTTTCTGTAACTAATGATACAACCATCAATCACTAATACCATGGTTTACAAATTTAGATGGGGTGCTTACCCTAATGCATTTTACACTTATGCTGTCTCGTATAGTGTCTGGTATGTAGGGGAGGGGGTATTGCATCTTCTTGTCAGGCTCCTCGCATTGCTGCAAAGAATCAGATAAAACCGAAGAATGGATTAAATAAATTCTAATACCAAAGTAACAACAGCCGTGAAATTATTCATTACATTAAATTACTTGTCATACTGTTGGGCCAGCGTTGTGTCCTGCCTTGTGACCACCTGTCCCACAAGAAGGTGGTTTTTTTGTGCGTTTAGGTCGACCTTGTGGGGGCAAGGGTAACCCAACTACTTGCTCATGCTCAACATGCACATCTGGCCGTTTTGCTTGACTCCCAACGACTGAAGATCCTACAACTGCAGGAGAGGATGGTGTAGCAGATGATATGTGAGTGAGGCCAGTAATCATGGGATTTGTATGCAGTCCAGGAGTGGGCATGAATGACATGGAGTCACTATGGGGTGGTACATGGTCTATATGACCAATGCTGTATAAAAGGGACTAAGTGTGCATGACAAGAGGGGTCTCAAGGAAATCAATGCCGAGATCAAAGGACGGCGGAGTAAGTGAAAGATGCGCGGGGTCAGAACATGTACGGGGGGTGGGTGAAGGGATCTCGGGGTGAGAAGATGCATGAGTAGTGGGTAGAGGGATCTCTAGGTTAGGAACTTCATGAGCAGTACGTGGAGGGAACTCTGGGACAAGAGATGCATGTGGGGCTGGAGGGAACTCTGGGGTAGGGGTAGGAGATGCATGTAGGGGTGGAAAGAACTCTGGGGTAGGAGATGCATGTGGGGGTGGAGGGCAATCTGGCCTACTGACAATCTGATGGGGTGCAGCACACTGACCATGGCTATGGCTAGCAGGAGTTGAGCTCGTGCTTGGTCGTCCAGTATCTTTTGGCGCTTCTGGATTTGCCCCATCGGCATCTTCCAAGGGAAGTTGGGCAGTTATACGGTGAAGGCGATCCACTACCTTAAGTACAGTTGTAATCTGCTTGTACTCAGGACTGCCTACTACATAACGCGTCAACATCTGCCTGTGACTGGCAACCTGCAAGTGAATAAATACAATTAGTACATCTAACACAAAAAATGCTGGTAAGCAACAAAATTAGAAAAGAAAGGTCGAAGCAATTACCATAATAAGAACTGCAGCAATAGTGTGGTCGACGAACCTCCAAGTCACCCTACCGTACCAACGGAAGTATGGATGAGCAGGCGACATATCACCCTCTAGTCGTGCTCCATGACATATGGATTGTGCTTGACTATTCCATACTTGGATATGGCCAGCATGTTTGTCCCTCCAATTTACATTGATCTTCTCCCTCAGGTCTATGGCATGAAAGGCGTCGTCAGTATCAACATTTGGGGGGATTTCTTGTACCATCCCAAACTGACGAACAACACGTTCTGGTGTATGTTTCTCTACTAGCCGGAAACATACAAGCGGCACCCTCGTCGTCCACACGTCCCTTCTTGCGACACAGAACGCAGGTAGGTGGCCTAATTCAACTTCATATGGTTGCCACATCACTTGAAATAGTCAAATAAAAGGGCAACACATTATGCAATGTTCCATTATTTTTTACTACAGCTATTTTACAATTATAACAATATACAATAGTCATAAACAATAGAAGAAACACAATTTGGGTACCTGGCTTGGATGCATAGAATCTAGGAGCTGACGATACTGGACCAGACAAATTTCCGCGGGACTATTCTTCGTGCTCATGACCCACACGGTCCTACAATTAAGAAAGAGGGAGTCAATACTTAAAATTGAGAATTTGAAGTAATCAACAACAATACCTAGGATGGGCAATCGTAAATTTAACATTACATACCACTGAGTTTATACCAACAAATGATTATCTAAACATATGATTATCGGTGGAGCTAGAAATTAATATCACTTGTATTATACATCAATTATAACATATGACATCAGTGGTTGTAAAACGATATATAAAAATAAATAAAAATCCTATTAATTTTCAAAATTTGAGGAATATCAAGGTTAAAAATTTATTTTCTATGTCCAACAATGTGTCGTGTCGTTTAAAATTATGGATCTATTTCCAATAGAGAAAATCAATCAAGGAAGAGACTTACTTAATGGACAATGGAGAAGGTGCAAATGGTGGGCCATATGCATCATCTGGTGGGAGGTCCATCCTTGGGCACAAAAAAGGGAATCTGACCCATGCCCAATATTGAACTAGTATCAAGGCCTCACCAATCTGACTGGCACCTCTGTCGGTTGCCCTGCATAACTCTCTGTACAACCATGCAAGGCAAGCGCTCCCCTAACTGTACCGAGGTGGATTGTTTAGGTCCCTCAACATTTGCAACCACATCGTATGCACCCTATCGCTAGACTTGTCGGCGAAAATTGTGTCCCCCAAGAGTGCTAGAATATAACACCGTGCATACTGATGCACAACCACCTCTGCTGCACCATCGGGCAACCCTTGGTCAACTTTTTGAAGTAGCTTCTTAATTTGGATCCTTTGTCCTTTAAACACCACATTATTATTAATAGCAATTCCAAGCATATCCCGACATTCATCAGCCCATGTCAAGTCAGTTGTTCCAACAATTGCCTTACCATCGATTGGAATCCCCAAAAGAACCTCCACATCCTATAATGTAATCGTTGTATCGCCATGTGGCAGGTGGAAGGTATGGGTTTCAGGCCGCCATCGCTCAACGAAAGCCGTGATCAAGTTATGATCAATCTCTCTAGATGGGGTCCTATGCAACCCCTCTAATCCAACTCTCTTGACAATGTCGAGGACGCGATCATCCACCATCGGGGGCCGTTTTTGGAACTCGTCATTATGACCACAGCATGTCAATGCCGCCAGATCCTACACATGATAGAACCATGGTGATGAGATGCAATACGCCATAACCTTTGTATATATGATTGTAGCTATTGATCCCAAAAAACAAAAATAAAGCGGTGGGATCAAAAGAGAAACTTAGAATTTTAGAAATGGGAAAAAAAAATCAACATAGTGTAAAAGGATAAGAAGAGAATATTCAGTAGGTGGTCGATTTTAATTTTACCTTGCCTTCCCAAACAGTGCATGCTCGATGTTCTTTTATAAACCTTAAAACCAAACCCTCCATGGGACTAGGACCAAAAATCAGGGATCTCAGCAGCAACGGCAGCCATACTGCACGAAGTTTTGGGAGTCAAGAGTAATATAAGCACATGTTGAAGATAAATTGGCAAGGATCTCAATGTATAGCCTAACTTCTTGCACAAACGATAAGTATGACAATCAACCATAGGGAATAAAGATACATATAAAAAACTCAATATGCTGCCAAAAACTCAGTATAAGCTAAATTAATTAAGAATTTAGTGCCTATGAGTTGGGGTAAGAATTTTCCTCTAAAACATGTTTGTGATTCAAAGCAAGTGCAAAACATAGTCACAGTTACTTGGGTGTTTTTTTTTTTTTTTTGGTTGATAAATTCAATAGTTACAACAGGCGAGGGGGGATTCGAACCCTGTTGGAGGAGGTGTCAGTTGAGTTATAAGCGACTGTGAGACTTATTGGCAGATTGGCCAATGCATCTCTTTGTGTATAGTTACAGTTTCTAATGACACAGTTGATTTTAATTGGAGAATCCAAGTTTCACATTTACACTGCTAAGAAACTGATCACATTAGCTCTTTAATAGTAGTTTTTTTTAAGCTTGGGTTCAATTTAAGTGATAGTCCAATGGTAAAGTCATTCTATGTGGTGTGCCATGTCTGAGGTTCAGGGTTTGTAGGATTTAGTGCTTATATTGGGGGTAGAATTTTCCTCTAAAACCAATTGGTGCAAAAAAATTAGTTACAGATTCTTAGGTGCAGAGACTTAGTTCCTTCTAATTAAGTTTCATGGAGTGGCTTGGCGGTCAATGCAACACAACCATGTGGATTATTGACCAATGCACTTCCTTGTGTATGTATGGTTACAACTTCAAAGGACACATGGTTGGATTTAATTAGGGAGCTTGAGGTGTTATACCTATGAAATACATGTGGATTCTCTGAGTGGGTTGAAGGAAACGAAGCTACAATACCTAGGATTTAGTGCCTATATTGGGGAATGAAATTTCAAATGTCCATGTATGAATGTATCACATGAGCTATTTTAGTTTATGTAATTAAAAATTGGGCAAAATTTATATACGATTTCTTAGGTTTGTTATATTATGGTCCCAGTTGTGTATCTTAGATTCCCCTGGTTAAATTTACCCTAAAAATCAGTTTGCAATTAAAAGTGCAAAATCTGGGTACAAAACTGTTAGTGTTATGAATTAGGTCTCTAATTAATTCAACTGCATGACTTAGGTTTTATGTTTTAGGTTTGATAATTAAAATTCTACCATCTTGACTTATTTGTCAAAGCACCACAAGTGCACAACCATGTGGCTTATGTTACAGCTTCCAAGGCAACATGGTTGAATTTAATTCAGAACATAATCTATAACATTTACAGAACTATACCTATTAAAATACATGTGGGTAGTTATCTAAATCGTCACATATAATGGGTTGGAGGTTGTGCGGGAACCAACTTTTGGTTAATATTTGTTGCTTCTTATTTCTTTATAGCTTAAACAAGTAGTTCAAATTTCTCATTCAAAATAAGGAAACTTGTCATATTAATTCTGTTTCTGCTTTAATCTTTTCTGTATTACCCCAACAAAATTAATGCCCATGAGTTGAATAGCTAAATTTCCCAAATCAATCAAATTAAAAAAGAAAAAAAGAAAAACAGAGAACCTTCCTTCTTAGCAACAAAACAAAACCTACTATCACAACAAAGAATCTTCCTTCTTAGCAACAAAGACATCAGTTTTTTCATACCCAGTAAACCAAAAAAAAAAAAAAAAATTGAAACAGAGATTCCAATAATACCCAAATAAACATATTCAACAAACAATCTAATTAAAGAGAAACATGTAGAAAAAAATTATGTTGATCTAATCCAAAGTAGATTGACAAGGGGTACCTACCTTCTGATTGATGTTGAGCAGTGGCGCGAGGTTTGAAGAGTGACAAGTGATGAGCAGTGGTGCGGCGCGAGGTTCAGGAGAGTGAGGGTTTGAAGAGGGTTTGAAGAGTGATGAGGTTTGAGCAGTTGGCGCGAGGTCTGAAGAGTGACTCGGAGTGGTGCGAGGTTTGAAGATTGGTTTGAATTTTAAGAGATCGGTTTTTTGAGTGAGAGTGTGAGGACTGTGTGAGGACTCGGCGTCTGAGCTTGTGTTGTTGAGCGTGTGTTTTGAGTTGTTTGAGTTGGTGATGAAGAGTGACTCGGAGTGGCGCGAGGTTTGAAGATGGAGATTAGTTTGAATTTGTGAGGATTGTGTGAGGACTCGGAGTGATGAAGTGTGAGGACCGGTCTGAGCTTGTGTTGTTGAGCGTGTGTTTGAGTTGTTTGAGTGGGTGTGAGAAATGAGTGATTTAAGTGTGTTGGCTAAAACCTTGGGCTCAGTTTACTATGAACAGAAACCAAGTACTATGGTCTCGATTTCCAGAACAAAAAAACCGAGCTCTTGTGCTTGATTTTTATGAATGGGGAAAACGAGTCCTTTGAGCTAGATTTCCATTAACAAAACCGAGTCTAGTGCACTCAGTTTATGTTCATAGAAATCGAGTCCAATGCACTCGATTTCCTTGAACAGAAACTGAGTGTACTGGACTCAATTTCTAGGCCACGTGGACGTCCAGCTCATCTTAACGTGTTATAGGAAAACCGAGTTCATAGCACTCGATTTCTGACCCCAAAATCGAGTCCTTTGGACTCGAATTGTTAGAAACCAAATTTGTTTGAAACATTAGTTTACTAACTATATAGTTGGGGTTTTATTGATTATTTTGAAAAAAAATCCACGTTGTAGACTCGTACATACTAGTTTGTCTACAAAAGAGCCATTTATATATTTTCACTTGTAATTTCATTTTTTTAATAAATATCTACCTTTTTATAATTTTTTTTTATTTTTAAAGTGAAAGTGTACTTGTTGCCATTACCCTATTAATTAAAAAATTAATCTATTTATATATATAAAACCAAAGCCTCTGCTGGCACCACAATTTTCCACGTCAGCATCATTTTAAAAAAAAACAAAAATTCTGATTTTTTTTCCCTATAACCCGATAATACATAAAGTGATAAAACCCAATAATACAAAAAAAAATTTCTCCTCTCTCAAACCTAATTCTTTGCCCATCTTCAAGCCGACTCCAAGTTTCGGAAAAACCTAAAAAAACACACGATGAAACCTTCATATACCTCCTTCCTTCTCTCTCACTCCAATTTCTATCTATCTCTATCTCCAATGAGACCTAGAATACTTATAAATCAACCTATTGAAGAGTGAAAAAAAGTTTGCAGAGCTATGATCCTTGAACAAATAACATTCTTGGATGAAAAAGCAATCTTTTTATTCAATTGGTGAAAAGAACACATATTTCTCTCATAAAAATTTATCCGTAGTTTTTGTCCATGCTTTGTGCATAAAGTCTATGATATGCTATTGGTATGGTATTTTCTATCCATACCAATTTATATATTTTCTTTTGCCGCAACACGATGTTATCTTTACAACTTCTTTCTCTTCAAAAGTTATGAGGGTTCTACTATATTCCAAAACATCTTAGATGAAGGTGGCTCATGCATGGCCTGGAAAGTAAGGACACGTCTAATTCTATCGTTCTATGGCTACACAATTTATTTATTTGATTTTAACCAAATTTTAGCAACGTGTTTCGCTAAAAAAAACCATTGTATTTTACCACTATGCACCTTCTGTTATACATTTTTCTCTTATGAGTGTGTGGAAGAAGATTGCGATGACCATTAAGTAGCTCTTTGAGATGGATTTGCTAGAGTAACAGTGGTGTTCATCGGTTGTAATAAGGTTATGTCCTCATGCCCAATTCTTTTGTTGTATGTATTGAATATAAATTGGATTTTTTGGCTTAAGCGTATATCAACTTTAAGGATTAGGTTTGCATGACATAATTAGGGGAATGATCAATTCAATTTTACTTTGAATTAAATTACATATTTTTCATTCTTTTTTAAGTCATTATATCATCAATCAAAATAAATATACGTAAATTTTTTTGTTCTTTGCTTTCTTTCTTTTTTTTTTCTTTTTCCTTTTATCTTTCATCCTAATATGTCAATAAGTTTTTAATTTCTAGATTACATTATTCTAATTTTTTTTAAGTTCCTCTATTTTAGCACTTGTACATGAATCAAGTTTTATTTCTTGGCTATATCTGTTAGGTATTTGACATAAGGCCTACAAGAGTAACTGTTGTACATGTATTGGAAATCATATTATTTTTCATCTAATCAAATTGTAAATCACACCAACAAAAAGTATGTAAGCTTCTGCCTCGAATGAGCATTATAAATTGCTTCAAATGAGCAATAATTTGCTTTGTTGGTAGATTAAGAAATACGTGACAAGGTCACTATACACACACACACACCTACCTTCGTTGACCAGCTCAAATCCTAATGAAATTTGTATATTCCTTTTTGTGTGAGTTATTCCTTAAAATCAAAGTGAAAAGGTCCATTTATACACACACACACACACACCTACCTTGGTTGACCAGCTCAAATCCTAATGAAATTTGTATATTCCTTTTTGTGTGAGTTATTCCTTAAAATCCAAAGTGAAAAATTTCCATTTAAGTTAAATTTCTCTCAACCCAACAAAAAATGCATTTAATTTGATTAAAAGAAATACTTAGCATTTTTAAGAACTTTTCTGTGCGTCGCACGGGTTAGTGACTAGTATTCTATATCTTAGAAGATGGCAAAAGAACATAACAATATAGTTATTTTTACCCAAAAAAATTGTTATTATTATTATTATTATTATAAATGCAATTGTTAACGATTCTAACATATTTTTCCTTTAAAAAACTGTTGATCAAATAAAAAATGACCATATATTTTTAACAATACAGTAAAAGTAATATTAGAGATACAAAAAATATTGCAAATTTTTTTACAAATTATAGCATTAATAATTTGTGACAATAGCATTACTTATACGGTAAAATCCTTTTTGGTAATTTATATCCAAAACAGTATCTTTTTTTTTTATTAATGTTACCGAAACACTTATTTATAGTTTTAAAAATTGTTATTTTAAAACGCGTGTTTTAAAAACGCACTTTTTAAAATAGCTTATCCAAACAGGCCTAAAGCTAATTGGAAAAACGAGAAAAGCAAAGACAGCCGCCTAGAGCTACACTCCAGCATAGCTCCAAAAAGTTGAGAAATAGATGAATATTTTCAGTACGTGAATATTAGATAGCATAAACATAAAATAGATAAAATCCAAACATAACCACCTTTAGATGCCAAGCATATTATACAATTTATATTACATTATACTAACATAACCAGCTTAGCATTAATCTAGTCATTCATATTATATTCTTAATAAAAGCATATCCATATCTTATAGCAAGAGAAGTTTAATGCTACATAAGCATAAGATCCATATCATACTCTTAATAATTAATTAAACACATATCCATATCTTATAGCAACAAAAGTTCAATACTAAATAAACTGTTTGCCAAAAAAAAAAAAAAATACTACATAAACATACGATGTTGTTGTTGGTTGGACGGTTTACCTGCATAAACACAACGAAGAATTTAAATTTAGAACTACATCCTTCACTTTTCTGTCAAAACCAACCATCAAGAGGAAATAAAATGCAGTAGGCTTGTCGCTTCCACTTGCTATTACATTCGGTGTCTGCTTTTTCTATTTCTTTCTTTCCTAACACCAACAATGCCTTTACAGCAGTATGGGCCATGGCTATAAGCTGAACTGTAGAAAGAACTTTATAAATTGAAATGTTTTTGCATGCATGTGGTTTAAGTTATATTACTGGCACAAAACGTGATGTATATGTGAAAACATATATATAAATATACACATAAATATATATATATATATATATATATTGGAACAAGTGTTTGTGATCATATTTGTGTGATGTCAATTCAAACCAATCATTTTTTGCAAGAAATCAAGATTCTCATGCCCAATACGCACTAAGCATACTCTTCCAAGCATAAGAGTCAGCATAAAAAAGAAAAATTATTTAAATCCCACAATACGCATTTAGTTTATCAAGTTATTTCATCAAGTAAATACAAAATAATAATAAACCTCCTAATCTTTTTTTCTTTTTCGTCTTGTTGGAGTTTAAATGAATATTTTAATAATACAACAAAATATGTATATAGTAGTTTTGGACAAAATATCGCATCTACAAGTTAAAATAGTTGCAATAGTAACTTAAAAGTGTTAAATTATTGCATCAACAATAATAAGTTGCAAAAACTTATAATTTTCAGCTGCAATAGAAGCTTTTATATATAAGGAAAAATTGTTGCAATAACTTAAAATGAAAGAATCATTGCAATAAATTAATACCAATTGTTTTTGCAATCTATTGCAACAAAAATTTCGAATTAATAGCTATTGCATCGAAGTTACCATTGTAATAATTTGATATTAATTCTTTTACAATCTATTGCAATGACAAACACGTAACTACTACATAAGCATAAGATCCATATTATACTCTTAATAATTAATTAAACACATATCCATATCTTATAGCAATAGAAGTTCAATACTACGTAAATTGTTTACCAAAAAAAAAAAAAAAACGCATAAACAAACTATACTATTGTTGGTTGGACGGTTTACCTACAAAAACACAATGAAGAATTTAAAGTTAGAACTGCATCCTTCACTTTTCTGTCAAAACCGACCATCAAGAGGAAATAAAATGCAGTAGGCTTATTGCTTCCTCTTGCTATTACGTTCTGCGTCCGCTTTTTCTATTTCTTTCTTTCCTAACGCCAACAATGCCTTTACAGCAGCATAGGCCATGGCTATAAGATGAAGTGCATAAAGAACTCTATAAATTGAAATGTTTTTGCATGCATGTGGTCCAAGTTATATTACTGGCACAAAACTTGATGTATATGTGATAACATATATATATATATTTATTTATTTTGGAACAAGTGTTTGTGATCATATTTGTGTGATGTCAATTCAAACCAATCATTTTCTGCAAGAAATCAAGATTCTCTTGCCCAATACACACTAAGCATACTCTTCCAAGCATAAGAGTCAGCACAAAAATGAAAAATTATTTAAATCCCACAATACGCATTTAGTTTATTAAATTATTTCATCAAGTAAATACATAATAATAATATACCACATGATCTTTTTTTTCTTTTTCTTCCTGTTGGAGTTTTAATGAATATTTTAACAATACAACGAAATATGTATATAGTAGTTTTAGACAATATATCGCATCTACAAGCTAAAATGGTTGCAAAAGTAACTTAAAAGTGTCAAATTATTGCATCAACAATAATAAGTTGCAACAATTTATAATTTTCAGCTGCAATAGAAGCTTCAATATATAAGGAAAAATTATTGCAATAACATAAAATGAAAGAATCGTTGCAACAAAATCATATTAATTATTTTTTCAATCTATTGCAATGCAAATTTCAAATTAATAGTTATTGCATCGAAGTTACCATTGTAATAATTTGATATTAATTCTTTTACAATCTATTGCAATGACAAACACGTAACTGCTACATAAGCATAAGATCCATATTATACTCTTAATAATTAATTAAACACATATTCATATCTTATAGCAACACAAGTTCAATACTACATAAACTGTTTGCCAAAAAAAAATTACTACATAAACATATGATATTGTTGTTGGTTGGACGGTTTACCTGCATAAACACAATGAAGAATTTAAAGTTAGAACTGCATCCTTCACTTTTCTGTCAAAACCGACCATCAAGAGGAAATAAAATGCAGTAGGCTTACTGCTTCCTCTTGCTATTACGTTCTGCGTCCGCTTTTTCTATTTCTTTCTTTCCTAACGCCAACAATGTCTTTACAGCAGCATGGGCCATGGCTATAAGCTAAAGTGCAGAAAGAACGTTATAAATTGAAATGTTTTTGCATGCATGTGGTCTAAGTTATATTACTGGCACAAAACTTGATGTATAGTTAAACACTTAATAATTAGTTAAACACATTTTTTTTTTTGATGAATAGTTAAACACATATTCATATCTTATAGTAATATATATATATATATATATATATTACTGGCACAAAACTTGATGTATGTGTGATAACATATATATATATATATATATATTTTTAGGAACAAGTGTTTGTGATCATATTTGTTTGATGTCAATTCAAACCAATCATTTTTTGCAAGAAATCAAAATTATCTTGCCCAATACGCCCTAAGCATACTCTTCCGAGCATAAGAGTCCGCACAAAAATGAAAAATTATTTAAATCCCACATTACGCATTTAGTTTATTAAGTTATTTCATCAAGTAAATACATAATAATAATATACCTCCTGATTTTTTTTTCTTCCTGTTGGAGTTTTAATGAATATTTTAATAATACAACGAAATATGTATGTAGTAGTTTTAGACAAAATATCGCATCTACAAGTTAAAATGGTTGCTATAGTAACTTAAAAGTATTAAATTATTGCATCAGCAATAATAAGTTGCAATAACTTATAATTTTCAGCTGCAATAGAAGCTTTAATTTATAAGAGAAAATTGTTACAATAACTTAAAATGAAAGAATCGTTGCAATAAATTGATGCCAATTGTTTTTGCAATCTATTACAACGAAAATTTCAAATTAATAGCTATTGCATCGAAGTTACAATTTTAATAATTTGATATTAATTCTTTTACAATCTGTAGGGCCATAGGCCCAAGTACGTATAGTGGGCCTTAGGTCTGTCCGAGGAGGTCCAAATGTCCAAAGATGGATCAGTAGCTTAGCGGAAGCAGATAGTAAGATTCACTACCTATTGTTGACTATGTAGAATAAGGAGGTAGTTCGAGGAGAAATAAATCTTCTGCTTAGTAGTGTAAAAGTCAGGATATACATTTTGTTATTTGATATGAGGTACTGAAAAGTTCTATTGCTGAGGACATATCCTACCGACGTCCAGGATGAATGAGAATGGGAGATTATCTAAAAAAAAAGCTGCTACCACCGCATTAAATGCTCAACAGCTAACCCTCTGGCCGCATTAGTGAAGAAATGATGGCTGAACAATAACTTTAAGCCTTACAGCTATTATCTAAGGACTTCAGGAAGGTGTTGGTGGAAAAGGATCAAGGCTAACCATTGGGCCTGCAAGTGGAAGAAGAAAAAGAAAAGAAGAAGGGAGTATAAAAGGAAGTAAAGGCAATGGGAGAAGGGGATCGAGAAATTAAGAAAGAAACACTGTAGCTATTAGAAAACCAGACTTGTAATTATGTGAGGAGAAATATATAAGAACTGACCTCCTCGGACATTGGCTGAGGACAATTATAAGAAGTTGGACTTGTTCACTTTATTTTTCTTACTATCTAAACCCATTCTATCTATTGTCCATTTCATTTTTGCCCAGTTTTCTCAACCTACTCTCTACAAATTTATTGTTTTGGGCCTTTTGGGTTGGTTTATCCATCATTTGGGCCACGCCGCCAAATCTGTGACCTTACAATTGGTGCCGTCTTTGGGAATACTGTGGTGATAGAGAATCCGACTTAAAGTCATGGTAGGTTTAGGTCCACATCAGTTTGAATCCATGGGGTCTCAACGTGAAGACCATTTTCTGGAGGGAAGTGTACATACTACCCATACCGGTGAGAGCCGTTCTAGGGGTGGTAGCCACAACTTTCGCGACAGGAGTGCTAAGGACATGCAGAAGAAGATTGATCACTTAAAAAGAAAATTATGTAATTAAGGGAAAGGCGAAGTCCTTCCATCTCTGACCTTTCTTCCGACGGTGAAAAGGATGATGATTACAGACGCAGGTCAAGAATACCTCCTAGTGAGACTTTCTCATATGATGAAACTTATCATCATGAGCGTAGGAACAAAGTTCCATCCTCCAAGGGCCTGGGAAATGATGCTATGAGTAAGGCGCTTAAACGAATCTCTAAGTCTCCCTTTACGTGCAAGATTGAGGGTGGAAAGCTTCCTAAACGGTTCACTCAGCCCACGTTCATCATCTACAATGGCCGTACAGACCCTGTTGAACATGTTAGCCATTTCAATCAGAGAATGGCAGTGCAATCTAATAGCGAGGCCTTGATGTGCAAGGTATTTTCGTTTAGTTTGGGGCCTGTGGCGATGAGGTGGTTTGATGGTCTAAGAGCTGATTCCATTGACTCTTTCATAAAACTCACTCAGGCGTTTGGGTCCCGTTTTATCACACGTAGTCGAGTTCCCTGGCCTTTGGATTCCTTGCTGTCTTTGTCCATGAGGGAAGGAGAGACTTTGAAAACGTACTCGGATAGATATTGGGAGATGTTCAATGAGATAGATGGTGACTTTGATGATGTGGCTGTCAGAACCTTCAAGATCGGCCTGCCCGTCGAGCACGGCTTGAGGAGGTCCCTAACAAGGAAACCCGTTACCAGCGTACGCCAACTCATGGATAGGATTGACAAATATAAAAGAGTTGAGGAGGACTAGCCGCAAGGGAAGGGGAAAGGCAAGGTTATCCCTCAAAAGAGGAGGGATTTCAGGTTGGACCGTTATAGCAACAACCGGTCGCAAAGGGAATTCGGAGGGCAATCTGGATCCACAGCTGCCCAAGTTGTTGGTACTGTTGTTGTGAAATTTTAAAATACTCGCAAGTGTACGAACCGTACCGAAGTATAGTTTGACAAGAACGAGGTCGAACCCACAGGGACTTGAATGAATGTAGGAAAATTAATTAAACCTTAACCAAATTAATCCTAATCTAGTTTAATAAAAATTGGTTTTTCTGAGATTAAATAAACTAAGCAAATAATAAAATTAAGCAAATAGTTAAACTAAGCAAAAGATATAAAGCAATAAAAAGATGTAAACAATCAAGAGAAAGGAATTAAGGTTTTGGAATCCGCCTTGTAAGTCATATCAGCATATATTTATGATCATTAATTTTTCCCAACTACTGCATGATAATCTAGAAATCAATCTTGCTATCATGGAAAATATCATCATTAAAACTTATGTTTAAAAATCTAAAGCATGTTCTTCTTCGCTTCTTAAGTATAAAACCAAATCATCAATTGTATCCATAGCCAAACAAATCACAAGATATATCCAATTCTAAAAATCAAATCATAAATTGTATCCATTGACAAACAAATCACAAACGATATCCAATTTTATAATCAAGAATTAATAAACCAAGCATTCAATTAATTAAGAAAAATCCTAAATCATGAGAAAAACATGATTGAACTCATATCTAGAATCCCATCTTAGTCAATTGATATGAAGCAAGAACAATTTAAATCATTAAAGAACAATTATTGTGGGAAAAATCAAATCACATAAATATTACTAATAATCCTTAACAAGGTTTCATCCTCAACCCTAATTATAAATTTAGCTACTCATGATAATTGAAATAAAACACAAGAATAAAATACTAAACATTAAAATAGACAAATAAAATAGAGAAAGAAATAGTCACAATGCTATCATGGAGAAAAGCTACAGAGAAGCCACATGCGGCACTGCCTCTTTCTCTAATTTTCTGTTTTGCATCTCAGCCCTAGCACTAGCCCCCCTGAATTTTGCCCTAAAAAGCCTTTAAATAGGTCAAGGAATCCTATTACAAATTGAATTCCCGTTTGGAGAAAATCCCAGATTTTTAGGCTTCACTTAACCGACTATTTTGGCCCATTTAACGTCAGAATTTGGACTTTTGGTAAACTACAAAGTTGTAGCCCTTTACGTTAACTTTCCAGCCCAACTTGAATCATCTCGATTGGACATCTGAGCCGAAAGTTATGCCAAAAATACTAACTGATGTGCAGGCTGGAATCCTAATCCGAATTGGACTTGGATTTGGTGCAAATTTCCTTTGATTCCTTGCTCCAATTGGACTTAAATTTAATTGGGTTGGCCTTTTTTAACTTCATCATGGCCCTTGTAAAAGTAAAGTCCATTAGCTTTCTTTTTTGCACAAATCCACTTATTTAATTCCATTCTCCTACAAAAAAACAAATTCACGCAATAAGATTCAATTAAGCACAAAATTTGATTATTCAACATTATTCCAAAATCAAATATAAAATGCATGAATTACCTCAAAATAAGTATGATAATGCTTTCTAATAGTGATATAAATATGCAAAATTAAGCTATTATCAATGCACATCAAATACCCCCAAACCTACATTTTGCTAGTCCTCGAGCAAAACAGATAAAGAGTAACAAAACAAAGAAATTAAAGAAAAAGAAAATCCTAATTAATCCACTTTCGCTGGAATTTTCGATTGCATTTAGCGTATGCAATAAGCCTTTAAACCCCTAGCTTACACTAGTGGACGAGTTGTAGTCTCGTGAGGGTTTGCAGGGAATATACCCACAAAATTCTGAGAATGAATACTAAAATAAATAAAACACTGAAAATTAAATTTTTTTTTTCAATTGCCTTTTGCAAAGAGGATTAGTTCAAGTTTAAAAACACTACAAATGCTAAAGAAATTTCTCATGCCATCAAAACTCAATGTGAGTGAAAAGTGGTAGCCAACCCAAACATACTCTTAGTTTTAGAATAAACTTGACTCGAATCTCTATTTGAAGGTATGCTTCAACTCAAATCTTTCCGGTGTTATCACTCAACAAATGAAATCACTCTGAAATGGGGTGTAACACTCTCAACAATATATGTGAGCGGAATAATGTAAGCAAAATCAAGCACCTCACATATAAATTACATGAAAAACGCTTAATCAAGAAAGAACAAGTAGTCTCATGAAAGGATGCCAAAAAGAATTTATACCACACTTTTTATTCAGTCATATCAATATCTGAACTACACCATCTTCAAGATCAAATAAGGACTTTATTAGGACGTAATGTAGGGTAGAAACAAAGGGAATGAAATAAAAATGGGTAAAGGTAAATAATAAGAAATGTTTTCAAGATTTGTCGGAATGTCAACTATTTTTTTTTGGAATTTCCATTCAACATTTTTTTTCAACTCTTCTTCTTCAAAACAGTACTCCTTTACGTTTCATTTCTCAAAATTTGATGAAAACCCTTTTTACTTTCTTCTTTTTGACACTTTTCCTTCTTCTTTTTTTTTTTTTTTTTTTTTTTTTCTCTTTTTTTTTTTTTTTTTTTTTTTTTTTTTTTTTTTTGAATTCACTTTTTCTTTCTTCTTTGAATTCTTGCACAAACCATCACATTGAAACAAATTGATCAAATTCCATCTTGAAACACTTTGGATAAGGGCTTTAAGAAAGAAAGGCTAATTAAAAGGCTCAACGGGGTGACTAGCGATAATGTATCAAGAAAGAAAAACACATGTATGGCTCAAAGTGGACAAAAATGGCCTAATCTCATCTCTTAAAGACTAGTATAATTCATTCAATATCAATGACTTCAAAAGATTTAAGTGTGGCATAAAATTAAAAATTTTTTTTTCTTGGCCAAAAGAAAGAACAATGAGACTACAACAAGGGAAATATGTTACGCACTTCCAAATGAACTTTAAGATTAGAAACAATAAATAACCCTCCAAAAATAATGATTGGCTCAAAACTCACAGGGGTTACAGTCTCCACATTGTTATCATCAAGATTTTCTAATCATTTTTATCCTTCAACCACAAGTTGTGTCTGAGTGGCTACGTGCATGTGCAATGAATTGAGCATGAAAGCAAAGAAATTCTTTAAGCAAAAGTAGTATAATGAACTTAAAACATAAACCTTAAGCTAGGCAAAAGATTTTTTTTTTTTTTTTTTAACACAACTAGACAAAACAAAACAAAAAGATAGAAATCTAAATACATCCCCCCCAAACCTAAACCAAACATTGTCCTCAATGTTAAAAATGATACTCTCAAATTTATCTCTTGAATGAAAATGGAACAAAATATTAATATGCAACATGAGAACCAAGTAGAAACAAGTAAGGTAAGGAGAAGGAGGAGACGTACCTTGATCAAGCTGATTGTTATAAATTTTAAGTTCTGTCAAATATCAGCTAGAACAAAAGCAAATAAAAATAAACAAGAAAATAAACACAAAGTCTAATCTAAAAGAAAAAAAAAATAAACAAGAAAAAGATTTTTTTTTTTTTTTTTTTTTTTGCAAAAAGATTTAACACAACTGGAGATCAATCCTGATAAACAGGACCATCCAAACCTCAACAACACCATGGAGATAAATAATGCATACTATGAATGGACTAGTCCACTGAGATTGTAACTTACCAGGGTCAAAAACATGTTGGGAGGCTTTAGCAATCCCTTCCAAGTGAATTCTATCCATAACCACAAAGGGACTAATATCCTTAATATCAGCAATTTTCCAACCTATAACTTCCTTATGCTTTTGAATTATACTTACCAATTGGTGCTCCCAAAAGTCATCCAACTTTGGTGACTCTACAATAGATAGGAATGGGGATGAAGAAAGTGGAAAAGGGACCACTTTTGGCTGCCATCTATCAATACTTAAGAGAGGAACATAATCCATCAATGCATTGACCTCCTCAATTGATTTTTCAGTATCCAAATTGCAATCAACACGGGTTAAGCAGGCCTTTAGGGGATCCTCACAACTTGATTGTAGGAAAGTATCATGGACTAGGCTCCCAATCATGTTAACCTCACATATATCCTCATTGTTTGGTACTTGCTTACTTATGTCAAAGATATTAAGCTCAACAGTCATATTCCCAAAAGAAATCTTCATCACACCACTCCGACAATTAATCAAAGCATTGGATGTGGCTAAGAAAGGGCGACCCAAAATGACATGGATTTGTGTACTAGCATTTAAAGCAGGCTCAGTGTCTAACACAACAAAATCAACAGGAAAATAGAATGCATCCACCTTAATCAGCACATCCTCAACAATACCTCTAGGGATTTTCACAGACTTATCAGCTAATTGAAGTGTCATGGTTGTTGGTTTTAACTCCCCCAAACCTAGTTGTAAGTATACTGAATATGGCAATAAGTTCACACTTGCTCCCAAATCTAGCAAAGCTCGCTCAATGAGGTGATCCCCAATCTTGCATGAAATTGTAGGAGATCCAGGGTCCTTACATTTCACTGGATATTTATTCTGAATAATTGAACTGACTTGCTCGGTCAAAAATGCCTTTTTAGGGACATTTGTCTTTCTCTTCATTGTCACAAGATCTTTCAGAAACTTGGCATAAGCAGGAACTTGCTGAATTGCATCAAGAAATGGAATGTTTATTTGCACTTGCTTAAAAACCTCTAAAATATCTCCAAATTGTGCACTTTTCTGAGGACTGATTAACCTTTGAGGAAATGGAGCTTTAGGAACAAACCTCTTATCAAGGGGGGAACTAAGATCCTGAATTGGAGTGGTGGGTGGGTTGCCCTTCTTTTCTCCATGATCATCATGTGAACTATGAGTTCCTTTTTCCTCTGACACAATATTTTCATCATCCTCCACTTCTGGCAATTTCACTTGATTATCAACTTGCTTACCAGACCTAAGGGTAGTAATAGACTGAACATGTTCTTGTCCATGAGTAGAACTAGAAGAACCATCGATGGCATACTGTCCTTTTGGGTTTGGTATAGGTTGACTAGGAAACTTTCCTTTTTCCCTCTCTCCAACTTGGGTTGCTAACTGGCCAACTTGATTTTCCAACTTTGAAATAGCTTGAGTATTCAAATGGGTGGAACTTTTCATCTCTTGAATGGCTTGGCTAGTTGATTGCATGAAAGTTTTGAGAGACTCCTCCAAAGATGGTTGTTGTCTTGGTGGTGCTACAAACTGTGGTGTTGATTGAGGAATGGGAGGATATGCTTGAGTAGGTGGACGACATTGACTTTGTTGATCCACTTGTTGTCCACCTACATTTGTGGGAGGCTGATTTTTTTGCCTCCATGAGAAATTAGGATGGTTTCTCCAATTTGGATTGTATG
Organism: Lithocarpus polystachyus; assembly: GCA_033629205.1. NCBI lineage: Eukaryota > Viridiplantae > Streptophyta > Magnoliopsida > Fagales > Fagaceae > Lithocarpus > Lithocarpus polystachyus. The sequence continues at coordinate 2,636,214 of CM066162.1, read as the reverse complement.
TCTCTGAAAATGGACTAGCAAATGGTTTTCCATAATTATTCAGTACATTTGCTTGCTCAGTATAAAAATCAGGGTACCCAGCTGCAGAAGGACACATTTGTGTTGTATGCATAGGACTTGCACAAACAGAGCATGTTTCACTTTGAACTTGATTGACAGAATTCATCCCTCTACCTAAAGCTAAAGCCTCAACCTTACGAGTGAGATTGTCCAACCTAGCTTTTATGTCTAAATATTCACTAACTTCATACAATCCTCCTTTCTTAATTGTAGGGGCAGATCTCTCTTTACGGTTGGAAAAATCCCATTGTTGTGAACTTTCAGAAAAATTCTCAAGAAATTTGTATGCCTCATCATCTACAAGATTCAAAAATCCACCACCATTCATGGACTCAATCATGTTACGATTTGTCTGAGTCAAACCATTATAAAAGTATTGTACTAGTCTCCATGTTTCAAAACCATGATGAGGACACTTTAAGATCAAGTCCTTAAATCTCTCCCAACTCTCATAAAATTTCTCTTGTTCATCCTGATAAAAATCTGCAATTTCTCTCCTCAAAGCATTGGTCTTGGCCATTGGAAAAAATTTAGAGAGGAATTTTGTGACTAACAGTTCCCATGAAGTGATAGATCCAGGTGACAAAGAATTAAGCCATACTTTTGCCTTATCCTTCAAGGAAAAAGGGAATAAACGCAAGCGAATGGAGTCATCAGAGAAATTCTGGAACTTACAAGTAGCACAAATCTCAAGAAAATCTTTCACATGCATATAAGGATCTTCTCTATCCAATCCATGAAAAGTAGGAAGAAGATGGATTATCTGTGGCTTCAACTCAAAATGTGCAGCAGTGGTTGCAGGCAAAACTATGCAAGATGGAGGGTTGGTGGTTATAGGTGAAAACAACTCCCTAAGAGTTTTTGAATCTTCTCCTATTTCTCCCATTGTGGATGAATAATCAAAACTAACAAGACGATTTTCTTTATCACGTATCCAAGTTCTCATACACCATGCACAAAGAAATAAATTTTTTTTTTGTTTTTTTTTTTTATTTAAAAACAATTCAACTACAACTAGTAGAAGGAAAAATTCAATTAAGACCTAATTTATTTTCCTAACCAAGTTCCCCGGCAACGGCGCCAAAAACTTGTTGTGAAATTTTAAAATACTCGCAAGTGTACGAACCGTACCGAAGTATAGTTTGACAAGAACGAGGTCGAACCCACAGGGACTTGAATGAATGTAGGAAAATTAATTAAACCTTAACCAAATTAATCCTAATCTAGTTTAATAAAAATTGGTTTTTCTGAGATTAAATAAACTAAGCAAATAATAAAATTAAGCAAATAGTTAAACTAAGCAAAAGATATAAAGCAATAAAAAGATGTAAACAATCAAGAGAAAGGAATTAAGGTTTTGGAATCCGCCTTGTAAGTCATATCAGCATATATTTATGATCATTAATTTTTCCCAACTACTGCATGATAATCTAGAAATCAATCTTGCTATCATGGAAAATATCATCATTAAAACTTATGTTTAAAAATCTAAAGCATGTTCTTCTTCGCTTCTTAAGTATAAAACCAAATCATCAATTGTATCCATAGCTAAACAAATCACAAGATATATCCAATTCTAAAAATCAAATCATAAATTGTATCCATTGACAAACAAATCACAAACGATATCCAATTTTATAATCAAGAATTAATAAACCAAGCATTCAATTAATTAAGAAAAATCCTAAATCATGAGAAAAACATGATTGAACTCATATCTAGAATCCCATCTTAGTCAATTGATATGAAGCAAGAACAATTTAAATCATTAAAGAACAATTATTGTGGGAAAAATCAAATCACATAAATATTACTAATAATCCTTAACAAGGTTTCATCCTCAACCCTAATTATAAATTTAGCTACTCATGATAATTGAAATAAAACACAAGAATAAAATACTAAACATTAAAATAGACAAATAAAATAGAGAAAGAAATAGTCACAATGCTATCATGGAGAAAAGCTACAGAGAAGCCACATGCGGCACTGCCTCTTTCTCTAATTTTCTGTTTTGCATCTCAGCCCTAGCACTAGCCCCCCTGAATTTTGCCCTAAAAAGCCTTTAAATAGGTCAAGGAATCCTATTACAAATTGAATTCCCGTTTGGAGAAAATCCCAGATTTTTAGGCTTCACTTAACCGACTATTTTGGCCCATTTAACGTCAGAATTTGGACTTTTGGTAAACTACAAAGTTGTAGCCCTTTACGTTAACTTTCCAGCCCAACTTGAATCATCTCGATTGGACATCTGAGCCGAAAGTTATGCCAAAAATACTAACTGATGTGCAGGCTGGAATCCTAATCCGAATTGGACTTGGATTTGGTGCAAATTTCCTTTGATTCCTTGCTCCAATTGGACTTAAATTTAATTGGGTTGGCCTTTTTTAACTTCATCATGGCCCTTGTAAAAGTAAAGTCCATTAGCTTTCTTTTTTGCACAAATCCACTTATTTAATTCCATTCTCCTACAAAAAAACAAATTCACGCAATAAGATTCAATTAAGCACAAAATTTGATTATTCAACATTATTCCAAAATCAAATATAAAATGCATGAATTACCTCAAAATAAGTATGATAATGCTTTCTAATAGTGATATAAATATGCAAAATTAAGCTATTATCAATGCACATCAACTGTGTTCCGAGAACCAGTGCATTAGGTCCTGGAAAAGATTAAGAATGAGCCATACTTCAGGTGGCTGAACAAAATGAGTGGGGATCCTTCAAAGTGCAATCAAAGTCTTCACTGTCAAGACCACCGAGAAAGAGGGCATACAACTGAGGATTGTTGAACCTTGTGGATTCATCTTCAGCAACTGATCCGAGATGGCAAATTGAAGCAGTTTTTGAATCAACCTAGCAGGCAGGAATGTCAAGCGGGATCAGGGGTTCAAGGCAATACGTATTCGAGGCCCCCTTTGGGCACCATCCACGTTATCCTTGCCGCGTCAGGAAGGACAGGATCTTGTCCATCCAGAGTGATAACGGTGGCTAGATCATTTGCCGAGGATTCTGGACACAAGCCGAAAAGGGCTAGGTTGGGTGTACCACCGACTTTGAGCTTCTCGGATGAGGATAAACTCAGGACCATACAACTACATGACGATGCCCTGGTGGTAACCGTTAGGATTGGAGGGTATGATGTGAAGAGGGTATTGGTGGATCAGGGTAGTGGAGCTAAAATCATGTATCCGGATTTGTACAAGGGGCTTAACTTGAAAGCAAAGGATCTAACTAGCTATGACTCCCTTCTAGTAGGCTTCGATGGGAAGGTTGTTGTTCCGAGGGAACAAGTTAGGTTGCCAGTGCAGGCCGGCTCAGAGGTGGTAGAAGTAGATTTTATAGTGGTGGATGCTTTCTCTCCATACACAGCCATCGTGGCACGGCCCTAGCTTCATGCCCTGGGAGTTGTCTCATCCACTCTCCATCTCAAGGTAAAATATCCATCCGAAGATCGAGTTAAGGAGCTCGTTGGGAGTCAGTTTATGGCCAAACAATGCCTGGTGGCTGCCATTAGGCACCAGCCTAAGTCTAATTCCTCGGCGTAAGTGAAAAGAGGTTTATAGCAGTTAAAATCCAAGGCCCCACAACGTAATGCTGTGGTCGAGGATGAGAAGTGTGAGGATTTGGACACAAAGTCTTTATAGGGATGATCTGGAGAAGTTCTTCCAAATCGGAACTCAGCTGCCTCCTCAGGATAGGGAAGAGTTGGTGAAGTTCCTCAGAGAGAACATCGATGTTTTTGCTTAAAACGCCTACGAGGCTCCTGGAGTAGATCCGAGCTTTATCTGCCACCACTTAAACGTCAACCCCTCCGTCGTCCCTAGATAGCAGCAACCTCGGCGCTCCTCGAAAGATCACTCTGATACTGTGAAGGAAGAGGTGATAAAGCTTAAACGGGTTGGAGTTATTAAGAATGCGGGGTCTACCTACCAGAGAATGATGATGAGAATGTTTGAACCACAGCTGGGAAAAAATATCGAAATTTACATTGATGACAGGGTGGTCAAGAGTAAGAAGGAAGCCGAGCACATTATTGACCTTGGAAACATTTTTGAAATCTTGAGGGGGCACAAGTTGCGGCTTAATGCTTTTAAGTGTTCTTTTGGCGTAAGGTCAGGAAAATTTCTAGGCTACATGATCACTCACCGTGGAATTGAGGTCAATCCAAACCAAATCAAGGCAATTAAAGATTTGCAACCACCTCAAAATTCCAAGGAAGTACAAAGATTGACAGGGATGACCATTTCCTTGAACTGATTTATATCCCGGTCGGCAGATAGGTGTAGGCCTTTCTACCAGTTGTTGAATAAATGGAAGGGTTTTAAATGGACCGAAGAGTGTGCCTTAGCATTCCAGCAGTTGAAGGAATATCTTTCTCGGCCACCGATCATGTTAAGACCCGAGGCGGATAAGGTCTTATTTGCTTATATTGCAGTGGCCACCCATGCGGTAAGCTTGGTGCTGATAAGAGTTGATAGTGGTGTACAAAAGCCTGTGTATTATGTGAGCAAGTCCTTGCATGAGGTCGAGGTCCGATATTTGCCACTTAAGAAAGCTATTTTGGCAGTGGTACATGCCACACGCAGGCTTCCCCATTATTTCCAATCACACACTGTTGTTGTCCTAACCCAACTGCCACTCAGGGCTCTGCTTCAAAGCGCTGGTTATACGGGGAGGATTACAAAATGGGGAACAAGGCTGAGGGCTTATGATATCAAATACATGCCCTGTACTTCTATCAAGGGTCAGGTCTTGGCCGACCTTGTGGCCGAGTTTGCTGAGACCCCAATAGAAGAAGTGAAGGAATAGAACATGGATGGAAATTCAGTTAGAGTAATCTCTGTGCAAGAAGTGTCGTCCTGGAAGATCTACGTTGATGGTGCTTCAAATCTCAAGGGATCTGGAGTGGGGATAGTTCTGATTTCTCCCGAGAAGATCACAATTGAAAAATCCTTGAGATTAGGCTTCTTGGCCATAAATAACGAAGCAAAATATGAAGCTCTGCTAGTGGGGATGACCATGGTTCAAAAGATGGGTGGAAAGACACTGGAAATATTCTTATATTCAAGACTCGTGGTAGGTCAAGTCCGAGGAGAGTTAGAAGCCAGAGATCTTAGAATGCAGGAATATTTAAGTCAGGTTAGACATTTACAATATGGGTTTGAATCTTTAAATTTATTGCAAATCCTTAGAAGTAGAGATACCTATGCAGACTCACTTGCAACGTTAGCAACCTCATCGGCACAGAGTTTACCAAGAGTAATTCTTGTGGAGGATCTCGTTAAACCTTTTGGATTGAAAAAAGAAATGGTCTCCGTTCACCAAATAAGGGTAGGTCCTAGCTGGATGGACCCTATCCTACTATTTCTCAAAGATGATGTTCTGCCTGAGAGTAAGTCCGAGGCAGACAAGATACGAAGAAAAGCTCCTCGGTTCTAGCTGTCCGAGGATCATAAATTGTATAAGAGATCTTTTTCTGGACCATATTTGCTCTGCATACATCCCGAAGCAGTTGAGGTACTCTTGGAAGAACTACATGAAGGAATTTGTGGAAGCCATGTAGGAGGGAGGTCTTTATCCCATAGAGCTTTCATACAAGGGTACTGGTGGACAAACATGCAGAGAGAAGCCCAAGAGTATGTAAAGAAGTGTAATCAGTGCCAGAGATTTGCACCAAACATCCATCAGCCAGGAGAAGAGCTCACCTTTATCCAGCCTCTGGCCTTTTGCTCAGTGGATCTTGGACATTGTGGGTCCTTTCCCCAGGGCAGCAGGAAAGTAGAAGTATTTGTTTGTCGACACGGATTATTTCACTAAATGGGTTGAAGCAGAACCATTGGTCAACATTAGGGATTTAGATGTAAAGAAATCTATATGGAAAAACATTGTCACTTGGTTCGGAGTACCCCACAACCTCATCTCGGACAATGGACTTCAATTTGATAGTAAATCTTTCAGGAGGTACTGCTGCGGGCTAGGAATAACTAACAGGTATTCCACTCCAGCTTATCCACAGGGGAACGGGCAAGCTGAGGCTGTAAATAAGGTCATAGTGAGTGGACTCAAGAAGAGGTTGGATGATTCCAAGGGAAGATGGATAGAAGAACTACCACACATTCTTTGGACGTACTGGACCACACTTCGGAGGTCCACTGGAGAAACTCCTTTTTCAATGACTTATGGGGCTGAGGCTGTTATTCCACTGGAAACTGGATTCCCTATATTGAGAATGAGATCTTTCCTCCCGAGCAGCAACGATGACTTACTGGAGAAGAGTTTGGACTTGGTTGAGGAACGAAGAGAAAATGCCATGGTCCAATTGGCCTATTATCAGCATAAATTTAAGTAGGGGTATGATGCCAACGTGAAATTAAGGCCATTGGCGCCTGGAGATTTGGTGTTGAGAAATGTTGTTGGTTCTGCAAAAAACCCAGCCTGGGGAAAATTGGGGTCCAACTGGGAAGGACCCTATCGTATTACATCTGTGGCAGGAATAGGTGCCTACTATCTAGAAGATCTAGAAGATAAGGTTATACCACATCCTTAGAATGTAAATAACCTGAGAAGGTATTATTATTAATAAGAATAAACTTTATCATATTTGAGTTGATTGTACAACGTATCATATGTTATTACTCTAAGTATTAAACAAACCCTTACTTATGTCTGATTCCTTGGACCTCCTGCTTTGAGAAAATTAATACTTAATGAGATTTATCTAAGTGTCAAACAGACCCTTAGTCATGCCTGGCCCCTTGGACCACATACCTTAGGAAAATTGATACCTTCTTATTATTACTTTAAGTATTAAACAAACCCTTAGCTATGTCTGGTTCCTCGAACTACCTGCTTTGGAAAAATTAATATTTTATGAAATTTATCTAAGTGTTAAACAGACCATTGGTCATGCCTGGCCCCTCGGACCACATACCTTGGGAAAATTGATACCTTCTTATTATTACCTTAAGTATTAAACAGACCCTTAGCTATGTCTGATTCCTCAGACCACCTGCTTTGGGAAAATTAATGCTTTGTGAAATTTATCTAAGTGTCCAACAGACCCTTGGTCATGCCTGGCCCCTCGGACCACATACCTTGGAAAAATTGACATCTTCCTATCATTACTCTAAGTATTAAACAGATCCTTAACTACGTCTGGATCCTCGGACCATCTGCTCTGGAAAAATTAATACTGTATGAAATTTATCTAAGTGTCAAACAGACCCTCGGTCATGTCTGGCCCCTTGAACCACATACCTTGGAAAAATTGACATCTAAGTGTTAAACAGACCCTTTGTCTGGATCTTCAGACTATTTACATTGGAACTGTTGTCAACCCGAGTGATCACTGGCTCAATAGGGCACTGCTGAGGATCTATCAAGATCACCCTCGGAGTCTGAAAGCACAACGAACCGGCCTAGTCCTTTTTCTCCTTCAAATTTGAATTGGTCAATCTCGTCCTCAAGAGAAAGATGAGATGACATTGTTTTCCCCCTCGGAGTTGCTACTTGTCGGAGATTTGGTTGAGGAGGGAGTACAATAGGAGGAAGATCGTCAAGGGCCAGGAATCCGAGCCGAGAGATTTCTATCCTATTAATTCTTGGATTGCCTACCCTTATAGTGTTGCCCATGTCTTGGAAGGCCGTAAATAAGGGTTGGAAGCCAAATATCTCGTGAACTGCTTGCAGTTGTCCGTTTGCACATGTGTAGATCTCAGACCGTAACAATTTGTTGAGTCCGGCGACGTTGACAAGACTCAGCCGAGAAGCAATGTTCCTTTTGTCTACAAAACATCCAAGGATATATCAGTAATTAGATTGGCAGAGTATATTATCATAGAAAAACAAAAATATAGAAATAGAAAATAGTAAAATTATAAGGTTAAAATCCTATACAAAAAGACCTGAATCTAAATACCCCACCTGGATCTCCTTCTCGAGTTGGGCAATGAAGACCATCATGCCATTCTCTGGACGCAATCACGTAGTCGTCCTTTATGCCCTTATTGGACATGGGAAGGCACGACACCATTCTAACAATGCTAGAGCGGGATTTGAGGTAAAATTTCACGTCGGTAAGGTGGTGACACTCATACATGTGGACGATGTCGTGCCAACTAAGCCCTAAGTTCATGCTTGTGTTTAAAGCATCTACGCTCCCTAAAACTCTAAATAAATTAGGTGCACATTGATGGGGGCACAACCTATAGTTGAGGAGATAATCTCGGGTAATTGGGCCTATAGGGAGTGTCATTCCCAATTCTAGAAAGGCAATCACAGGAATGACCACCTCGCCCATATCCCTATTGGTGAGTATCTGCTCCGGGGAGCAATACCTCAGGTTTACCCCATGAGAAATGCTATACTTAGTCTTAAAAGCCTCTATGGCAGAGTCGGAATCTACAAGATACTTAAACCTACCCATCCAGGTAAACTCCATGAATACGGGAAAAACTTTCTAAAAGAAAAGATAAAAATCTGAAGGTTGAGGAGATTGGCCGAGGAGAAACTTAATTACAGACAATTTATTTAAGGATTCAGAAACTTACGAAGAGAAGTGGAGATATTTGCCTTTGAACTTTTAGAAACAAAACGTGAGTTTTAAAAAAAGGAAAAAGGGTGGTGATAACGCCTTAAAATGTATACTTGTTATATATTTATGTGGGCGTTATCTCCTTATTACTATGCTTAATTTGTATAATTAAGTCATGATTTGCATTAGTCCCTATTATTTATCTTTACATAATTTCTTGAGTAAGATGTCATTCATTGTGTGTAATTTTCTACTTTCAGGAAATTATGTGAGAAAGATGAGTTTATAGAAATTTGTGAGAGAATGAAGGCCAAACTAGAATTAAAGTGGAGCTAAAGGACCATGTTTAAATGTCTAAGGAGGTGCAGCTGGAGTGCTTGGATTGTCTACCAAGATTGGAAGCTTCAAATAAGGAAAGAAATCAAAGGGGTAGAATCTGAAAAGGAAAAATCTGATTTGAGCACTGATCAGTATTTTGGGCGTATCTCTCTCCTCAAAAATGAAATTGACACAAGGCCAGATGGGTTGGAACCGTGACTTAAATATCTACAACTTTTCAGTTTTGAGTTTTTCAAAATTATCAATTTTTGAAGGTAGAAATTAACTCACAAGTTACCGCTGTAAACCTGGATGGAAATTAAAATAGAAAAAGTTTTATTTTCTTTAGGCACTTGGACATTAGGGTTTGGAAGGGAGGCTGTGAGAACGACTTTTGGGCAGAGAAAACCTTGTATTTTCCTTTCTCTAATGGCAGCCTAAACTCTTTGCTAGGGCTAGGGGTTATGTTTCTTCTATACGGTATGAATATTCAATGTGATTCTTTCTAGGATTTTATTAACGACATGTTAGATTGTTCAATTAGATTTCTTTTGATGTATTAGTTCTTTCATGCTTTCAATAAGTTCAATCATGTTTTTCTTATTGTTTAGATGAATTTGAATTAGATTCACTGATTAAATCTATTCTTAAATAAAAACTTAGATTTGAATCTTGCTTATACATAAAATTAATTGATGTGTTACCAAATAATCATTATAAAACCGATGTCATATGGTTAAAATCTTATCCCATCTAAAAGATTAACACTTTAACCATTTATAAAAAGAATTGGGAGAAGAAATATATCCTTAGTGTGGCTCTTCTAGAATAGAGTTGGTTTATTCATTAATTTGAAGGGATTTAATGCAGACGTAGCCTACTTTATGGTTCTTTGACATTGTTAATGAATTGGTTGGCTGTCTAGATGATGTTATAAATTCTAGATGATGTTGTTGAGAATTCCTCAAAAACAATGCACGAACATGCATTTGTAACATCATCTAGATTTTTTTTTCTTTTCTTTTCTCTCTCTCTCTCTCTCTCTCTCTCTCTCTCTCTCTCTCTCTCTCTCTCTTATTTAATTCCCTATAGTCATGCAATAAAGAAAATTCAAAGAGTCTAGATAATTCTTTGGTCCAATACTTAATTGCTTTTGCTAACATCCTTATCCATGTGTGAGACAGATAACATTCATTTTCATGATGTCCTCTTTACACGCAAACTAGTCTTAATTTTGAAAGGATTTAATTTCTATAAATATTTCTTTCATTCTTAATTTTCTTACATAGCAAAAGGCAATTGGAATTGGAGATTAATTGTATGCATAAAGTTTTACATGAAATCCACATCCATTTTGAAACGTTTCCATGTTACTCCTATGTCGAAGAAACGATGTCCACATGCAGGATTCAACATTATACGACAGCGCTGTCGACATGGTGCTTGGAAAGCTAAGAAGAGCACTTTTTTTTCGATGTTTAGAGTTGGTAGGTGTGTTAAACCAACAACATGGGGACAAGGCTTTGGGATGAGGAAAGCCCAATTTAAAAAAATACAAATAAATTAGTTCTAATTAACTCAATTTGTAAAATTTCAATGAATAAGAAACTTGGGTTTGAACTCCATATATATATATTTAAGATTCTAAAAATAAAATAATAATACCCAAATAAAATATAAGCAAAGAGGGACAAATAGAAAAGAACAAAGAGATAAAAGGAATAGAGAAACTGGTTTGCATAGCCCTTCTTACTTTGGTCATCCCTGATGAGGCTCAAAATACGAATAGGGGCCTCAAAGACAAAATTGGCAACATTCTCTACCAAGAATTTAGCCCGCCTAGCTAGATAATGGGTGCTTTGTGGATTGCTAGGGACTAGCAAAAAATTAGTTGGGGGGTGTGATAATGCCTTAAAATGTATACTTGTTATATATTTATGTGGGCGTTATCTCCTTATTACTATGCTTAATTTGTATAATTAAGTCATGATTTGCATTAGTCCCTATTATTTATCTTTACATAATTTCTTGAATAAGATGTCATTCATTGTGTGTAATTTTCTACTTTCAGGAATTATGTGAGAAAGATGAGTTTACAGGAATTTGTGAGAGAATGAAGGCCAAACTAGAATTAAAGTGGAGCTAAAGGACCATGTTTAAATGTCTAAGGAGGTGCAGCTGGAGTGCTTGGATTTTCTACCAAGATTGGAAGCTTCAAATAAGGAAAGAAATCAAAGGGGTAGAATCTAAAAAGAAAAAATCTGATTTGAGTACTGATCAGTATTTTGGGCGTATCTCTCTCCTAAAAAATGAAATTGACACAAGGCCAGATGGGTTGGAACCGTGACTTAAATATCTACAACTTTCCAGTTTTGAGTTTTTTGAAATTATCAATTTTTCAAGGCAGAAATTAACTCACAAGTTACCGCTATAAACCTGGACGGAAATTAAAATAGAAAAAGTTTTACTTTCTTTAGACACTTGGACATTAGGGGTTTGGAAGGGAGGCTGTGAGAACGACTTTTGGGTAGAGAAAACCTTGTATTTTCCTTTCTCTAATGGTAGCCTAAACTCTTTGCTAGGGCTAGGAGTTATGTTTCTTCTATACGGTATGAATATTCAATGTGATTCTTTCTAGGATTTTATTAACGACATGTTAGATTGTTCAATTAGATTTCTTTTGATGTATTAGTTCTTCCATGCTTTCAATAAGTTCAATCATGTTTTTCTTATTGTTTAGATGAATTCGAATTAGCTTCACTGATTAAATCTTTTCTTAAATAAAAAACTTAGATTTGAATCTTGCTTATACATAAAATTAATTGATGTGTTACCAAATAATCATTATAAAACCGATGTCATATGGTTAAAATCTTATCCCATCTAAAAGATTAACACTTTAACCATTTATGAAAAGAATTGGGATAAGAAATATATCCTTAGCGTGGCTCTTCTAGAATAGAGTCGCTTTATTTATTAATTTGAAGGGATTTAATGCAGACGTAGCCTACTTTATGGTTCTTTGACATTGTTAATGAATTGGTTGGCTGTCTAGATGATGTTATAAATTCTAGATGATGTTGTTGAGAATTCCTCAAAAACAATGCACGAACATGCATTTGTAACATCATCTAGATTTTTTTTTTCTTTTCTTTTCTTTTCTCTCTCTCTCTCTCTCTCTCATTTAATTCGCTATAGTCATGCAATTTGTTGCAAAGAAAATTCAAAGAGTCTAGATAATTCTTTGGTCCAATACTTAATTGCTTTTGCTAACATCCTTATCCATGTGTGAGACAGATAACATTCATTTTCATGATGTCCTCTTTACACGCAAACCAGTCTTAATTTTGAAAGGATTTATTTTGGAACAAGTGTTTGTGATCATATTTGTGTGATGTCAATTCAAACCAATCATTTTCTACAAGAAATCAAGATTCTCTTGCCTAATACGCACTAAGCATACTCTTCCAAGCATAAGAGTCGGCACAAAAATGAAAAATTATTTAAATCCCACAATACGCATTTAGTTTATTAAGTTATTTCATCAAGTAAACACATAATAATAATATACCTCATGATCTGTTTTTTCTTTTTCTTCCAGTTGGAGTCTAATGAATATTTTAATAATACAACAAAATATCTATATAGTAGTTTTAGACAAAATATCGCATCTACAAGTTAAAATGGTTGCAATAGTAACTTAAAAGTATTAAATTATTGCATCAACAATAATAAGTTGTAATAAATTATAGTTTTCAGCTGCAATAAAAGCTTTAATATATAAGAAAAAATTGTTGCAATAACTTAAAATGAATGAATCGTTGCAATAAATTGATACCAATTGTTGTTGCAATCTATTGTAACGAAAATTTCGAATTAATAGTTATTGCATCGAAGTTACCATTGTAATAATTTGATAGTAATTCTTTTACAATCTATTGTGATGACAAACACGTAACTGCAATGAATATATCGTTGCAATAACTAGGTATCAATTATTTCATAGTCAATCGCAGTGACAAAATGAATTAGGGTATGTTTGGTAACTGTTTTTTTCATTAGTTAATTGTTTTCAAAAACAATTTTCTGTTTCCTAAGGCAAAAAACTTGTTTGGTAACTGTTTTTAGGAAAAAATCAAAAACTATTTTCAATTTTCATAATGTGAAGGAAACTGAAAACAAGTCTTAAGCTATTTTTATTTTTCAGTTTTCCCTCACCTTAGAAAACACGCTAAAAGACGCTAAAACACAGCCAATTAATGAACTAGCGCACTGGTTCGACCCACAAGATTGACAAAAAAATTTTCCCGTGCATTCCTTTTTTTTCACTCAAAATTTTAGCACCTAGTATTTGATAACCCTTTATATCTTCCTTTGTGCCTCTACTGCCTCCATCTTGCTCATAGAACCTTGATTGAGAGAAACACTTGTAAGGTAAGCGAATGGTCTTCACTGGATTGTCCTTCATGACTGCATGTGCGTTGAATCTGGGTATGTGCGTTGAAACTGGGTTTATTCAGAATGGGTATTTTCTGTGTGTGTTTGATTTAGGATTTTGGGGTTTTGGGTTTGCTTTGGCCATGTTGGTATGCTTGTGGACTTTATGGTGTTGGGTTTGTGTGTGTCTTGCATCCTTGTTTTCTCCCCTGTTTGTGTTACATCCCCTGTTTCTTGAACATATTTTCACTTTGTTTCTTTAGTTGTCTAATATGCTCTGTTTAATCAAAAACTATCCAATATATATACGTATAAATTCCAAATTGAAGGCTTGAGAAAGTCCTTGATCCCATGGAGTTTATTCAAGTGCGAGGTAAACAACGAGATACAGTCCACGATGATATAATCTAATATTAATTCAAATATAGAATCTTGACTGCAATGCCATATTCAAATTGAAATTAGTAATCAATGCTTGAACTTGTTTTCACATTCACAGCTGAAAAATTAAATTAAAAAATAGAGCAATGGAGAAAAGAGAGAAAGGAAGAAAGTCTAATAACATTAATTTCGAAGGAAACTTCCAAATGGCCAACTCTTGGTTGTACACAATATATGGTCAATTAGACGCGTTTATGTATAGTGGTCATGCTTTAATTAATGAAATTTGGTTGATATTTGCACATGAAGCTAGCTGCAAGTTAAAATGGTTGCAATAATAACTTAAAAGTGTTAAATTATTGCATCAACAATAATAAGTTGCAATAAATTATAATTTTCAGCTGCAAAAAAAGCTTTAATATATAAGGAAAAATTGTTGCAATAACTTAAAATGAATGAATCGTTGCAATAAATTGATACCAATTGTTTTTGCAATCTATGCAACAAAAATTTCGAATTAATAGCTATTGCATCGAAGTTACCATTGTAATAATTTGATAGTAATTCTTTTACAATCTATTGCAATGACAAACACGTAATTGCAATGAATATATTGTTGCAATAACTTGGTATCAATTATTTCATAGTCAATCGCAGTGACAAAATGAATTAATTATCTATTACAATGAAGATATAATTGCAGTAATTTAATCTGACTTATTTTGTTCAATTATTTGCAATCTATTACAACAAGTTTCATGAAGTAATAGCCTATACTTACAAGATATTCGAAATAGTAAATTGTTTGTTGTAACAATATATACTGTCTAACTTTTGTCTGAACCTTAGCCTCATTATCGGCATCATCTTCCAACACAATGTTCATAAAGCACTGAACACAAGCTACAAGCCTAGCCATACTTATTCCAAGGTACACGTACAGGGTTACACTTACACAGGCCACACCTACACACTATGAAAAATCAAAATGGGAAATCTATTAATATATACTGCGCATAGATTCCAACTTTCCAAGTTGGTTGGCTTGGTTTGTCAATGAGAAACCTATTTAATTTAATTTATTTTGAAAACCAGATTCCGCAAAATTATTCATTGCCATTTTTTTTCCACTATAATTGAGGTAGTGGTAGGCACTTGTCCATCGCTTTAGAGATGAGCTTGTTGAGGGCTGCAATCCTTCTTATTAATTTCTAAACTTCCTTCACCATTCTTGGCGATGTCATCCCTAATATAGCTCGCACCTTTTCTGGGTTAGCTTCTATTCCTCTCTAGAAAACCATGAACCCTAGGAACTTACCAGAAGTAACCCCGAAGGTGCACTTGTTGGGATTCAGCTTCATCTGGTATTGCCTATAGGTAGTAAAGGTCTCCTCATAGTTGTCCAAGTGTGCGGATTCCTCCTTGCTCTTAACAAGCATGCCATCCACGTATACCTTCATGTTTCTTTTGATCTGCTTACTGAACATTTTGTTGACTAACCTCTGATAGGTCACTCTTGCTTTTTTCAGTCCGAAGGGCATTACCTTGTAGCAATAGAGCCCCTGGCTGGTGATGAAGGCAATCTTCTCTTGGTCTTCTTCTGACATCTTGATCTAGTTGTATCCCGAGAATGCGTCCATGAATGTAAGGAGCTTATGTCCTGCCGTGGAATCCACAAGTTGATCTATTCTTGGCAGGGGGAAACTATCTTTCTGGCAGGCCTTATTCAGGTCTGTGAAGTCTACACACATCCTCTATTTCCCATTTGCTTTCTTTACCAAGACGACATTGGCCAGTCAATCTGGATAGTAGACCTCACGAATAAAATCTGCTGGCAGCAATTTATTTACCTAGTCCATGATTGCTTTATTTCATTCAGGGGTGAAGACTCGTCATCTTTGCTAGACGGGCTTCCTCTACGAGTCTACATTCAGGCGATGTTGAATGACCTCAATCGCTATGTCTGGCATATCCTCGTGACTCCATGCAAAAATGTCCAAATTGCCTTTAAGAAATTGGACTAGCCTTCTCTTCATCTGATTGCTCAAAGTTGTCCTTATCCTCGTGGTCTTTGTTGGTTCTCTGTCTACCAGTTCCACAGTTTCCAAGGCTTTCACTTTCTTTTCCTCTTTCTCCTCAATCATCCATGTATGGTTCTCCTTTGCAGCTAATACCGCTTGATAGCATTCCCTGGCAAGCACTTGATCACCCTTTACTTTGCCCATGCCATTCTCTATTGGGAATATTACCTTCAGGCAGTAGGCGGACGTTGTTGCCTTCCAGTGGTTGAGAGTGGGCCTTCCAATTATCACTTTGTACGAGGATGGGAAATCTACTACCAGGAAGTCAAGCTGACGAGTTAACTGTTAGGGGTAAGACCCCACCATAACCGTCAATGCCACTATACCTTTGGGGTACACTCGATCTCCACTGAAACTAACGATGGGGGGACTCAAAAGGCCGTAACTTGTCGAGGTCTACCTTCAGCTGCAGAAAAGCAGAGAGTTAGATAATGTCTGCTGAGCTGCCATTGTCCATAAGGACTCTCCTGGTGTTAAATCCTTCTTTCATGAGCATGATAACCAAGGGGTCTTCATGCGGCTGCTTCACACCTCTAGCATCTTCTTCTGAAAACATATCCTTCTCTGCTTAAGGGGCGGTATCCTGTGGACACTGTTTACCTATCTCTATTATGACTTCTTGAGGGATTTAAAAGATCCACCTGTGGACGGTCCTCCTGTGATCATTTTTATTTCTCCTATCGCGCTTTGTGGACGGTTGGATGTGTTTTCCTCGTCCCTAGGAACACCTTCGTGCTTCTCCTTGTTATCACTTCTAGATATGTTGGATTCCCCCTTCTTCACAAATTTCTGCAGCCTCCCCTTCCACATGAGTTCTTCTATCTGCTCCTTCAGGTCTCTGCAATCTTCAGTATAATGGTCGTGGTCTTTGTGGAAACAACAGTATTGCTTCTTATAACGCACATTAGGTGATGAATGCAATGGCCTTGACCACTTAGGGTAATGTTCGTCCTTAATTTGCATTAAAATTTTGTCAACAGGCATAACCAAAGGGGTAGATTTTACCATCCAAAGAGTTTTATTGTCCCTTCGCTTATTTCTGTTAGTACCTTAACGGTCTCCCCTTTCTCTTTTACTTCCCTTCCGATCTTCTCCCTTTCCTTCTCTCTCTCTCTCTCTCTTTAGGCTTCTCCTTGTCCCCTATTACTACTCGGGTGTCTTCGGTGTTCATATACTTTTAAGCTTTCAACAGCATTTCTACCATCGTCTGAGGAGGGCTTTTTTAGAGTGTGACCACGATTTCTCTAGATTTCAATCCAGCTTTGAAGGTCGTTAGTTGCACTTTGTCATCTGCTTCATTTATCTCCAGGTTTTCTCTGGTGAAACGCTTCACATATGATCTCAAGGTCTCCTTCTCTCTTTGTCTGATAGTGAGCAGATGGTTTGCCGGCCTTTTTGGGTGTTGTCCACGGACGAAATGGCGTACAAAAGAATTGCCCAATTGCTCGAAGCTGTCAATGGACAATGTTGGTAACTTACTGAACCACACTCACACTGCTCCCTTGAGAGTGGTGGGGAAGGAACGGCACAGTATCTCGTTAGGGGGCTATTGAAGACCCAGAGTTGTCTTGAAGGTGGTGATGTGATCCAATGGATCTTTCAGACAGTCAAATGATTCGAGATGTGGGAGATGAAACTTTAAAGGAATTGGGCATTCCAGGACCCTCGTTATGAGAGGCGAGTCTGTCCACCTAACCATTCCTTCTAAGTTTCGATCTATTTTCTCCCTTATCGCACTTCTCAGCTTATCCATCTCTCTTCTCATTTCCCTGAGGAGGCCTGAATTTGCTTCCTCAGGGGTATTTAGTCGTCGGTGGTCGTTCCTTCTATGGCTGCCTTCATCATCATTCCGGTTAGTCTCGGAGCGATTATCTTCCTGTTGAAGCTGCAATCTCATCTCCTGATTCTGTCTTATGAGCTCCTCTACGCTGGCTGTTAGTGTTTGGATCTGTAGGGCTAGTGTTGCAGAATCTTAGGGCGTGTTAGACTTTATTTGGACTTTAGAGTTTGAACAGAACTGCACTTCCATATTTGAGTACAAAATTTGCATCCCCACAGACGGAGCCAAACTAATGATGCCAAGATCATCAATTGATTAGGTTCATCCAAATAGGTTAGCACGGGCTCGTCTTCGTTCCTGCAAAGTTAAGAACAGAGTCCTCTCTGAGTGGTCACCAGTATGGTGCCAGCCACAGAGTCTCTGATGATAAAGTCAGTGAATGAAATTGGCAAAGAGAGCTTGCGAGAGCTAGAATGAATAGTAAAAGTATCAGTATTTTTGTGTGTGTGTGTGTGTGTATGTACCTTGTTTAGTTCTGAAATGCATATATATATATATATATATACCTCTTTTTCTTCTAGTCGTTGTACCCTACTTATGGTGGCATAAGTGCCTCTTTTGTAACACCTTTGCGCTCATTCAATGTGGGCTTTGATGGGTCTCCTAACGGTCTTCTGGCTGATTCGTAACCTTTTGAGATATTGAATGCTCTCTTTATGGCTTATCTTCCATCGTCCACGTTGGGTCTGGGTGGACGGTGGCACCTGATGGGTTCATCTAGACAATGGCATTTATTGGGCCTATCATCCACTAATTTTATTGCTGGGAAGAAAATAGATTCATGGGCACTTCATGACACGTGGTGGGAATTGAACTTGAAGTCAGCCATTTTAATATGTTCTATACGTTTTTAGATCTCTGTAAACTAGATTGTTTAACCTAATTAATTAACCAAATGAATACTTAGGTTTATTATTCAGAACTAAGTTAAAATAAAACAATCGTATCATGCAAAGCAGTGGAAAATAAATAACACAATGGTATAATGACCCAGGAAAACCAAGCTGGTAAAAAACATAGGGAGGATTTAACCTAGCTATCCTCAAGGTCAAAAGCAAATCCACTATAGAGAATCAAAGTTTACAATAAAACTTAAACCACTAATATCCTATTGCTACCATATGTAGAACTTACTAACACAACCACGTGCAAGCTCCGAATCCACAGACTCCTTCTCTATTAGGCCTTTGCAACATAACACCCATACTTGTGAAAAAAAACGCAAACTCTCTTGTTTTTGACTCCAAGACCACTTTTGAAGGTTTAAATCATCAGCACCTTTGATGACTAGAGAAGGCAGCAACTTCTACAACACAGGATCTTGAGAATGTTCAAAGAATAACACCGGTAGAAGACATGAGAGAGCTTTTTATGTACAAAATCCTAGATACAAAAGAGGCACACTCTTCTCTCTCCAAAAAGCCTTATAAAAACGTGTTTAGGGTTTCTTTTATATACTAGAAGAAGTAGATCTGAAACTCTAATCCTTTTTAGGCTTGAACTGCTGTTTGGGCTTAATTAAAATTCTGCAGATACGACTCTCGATCGATCGAGCCTGTCTCTTGATCGGTCGAACCAGGCATATTTCGAATTCTTCTTTCTGCAGCTTGTATATTCTTGAATCTTGACTTGTATCACCTTAAGGATTGTCTAATAATACCTATAGACTCTAAGATCTATATCTAGACAAATTTGTGATCATGATTTGCCAATTGTTCTAAACTTTTAGAACCTATCATGTTTAAAGCTAGTTACTCTAATACAACCATCAGCATCCATGGCATTTAAGAAATTAATTAGCATCAAATTTGAAACCTAAAGTCTAGAGAAAGATAAGAGCAGAATGGAAAAAATCTTCAAACCTGGGCCAAGGATGATAAGGGAACAAGTAATGGACCAGCGATTTTTTTTTTTTTTTTTTTCGTGAGGGAAAACGAAAAGTGTGATATATTTTAAGATGAATTTAGCTTACCTCCAGTACTTTTTTAATTAAAGGTCTCATTTTGTTTTAAAGACACAATAACAAGTGGTACGGTAGTGGGTTTTAATCTCTACTTTTTATTTAGTTAGTGAATGATGTGGTAATTTCTCATTAAAACAAATAAGATTCCAATTAAAAATATACTTAAGATAAGTCGAACTCTTTTAAGATTGTCATGCTAAAAAAAAAAAAAAATTTTCCCCTATATAATAAACACTCGTCACTACAGTAACATTCTCTTTAATAGAGGAGAAAGAAGTGAAGAATTTTTTCTCCCTTCTTCCTTTTTGGCGCGCTATTCATGCATATATCCTATTTTCCAAAAATACTAATTTTTTTTTCTATTAAGCAATCCAAAAACACTAGTTAAATTATTATACTATTTTTTTCCTTGTAATTGCTAATTGTATTGCTCAAATCAATCTAATAAATACTCGTATATATGATTACACACGTTCTGAGTCTGACGTCCATGTATTCCATTTCAAACAAAAATATACGGATAATATATGTAATCTAGTCATCATCTAGATTTATTTTCATACGCATCTAAGCTAACAAGCACTTAAAAAATGGTAAAAATTTTACAAGATGATCCTGCCCTTAATTAAATGAAGCCAACTACCAAACTAATGTTACCACCGCGCACCTTCAGCGTGCATGATGATCACTCTACAAGTATTAAGTTCTTGTTGGGTGAGAGGGGAAGAGTCGAAGTTCAAGACTCTAAGAGAAAGTTTCTGTGAGAGACCGCGCCCCCGGCCCCCCTTTTTTTATAGAGGTGTGTTGGGCCAAATCCATGTGAATGGGTGGAGTCGTGTTATTGCCTCTCAAAATGGAGGTTCGACTAGTTATATTTTCCCTTTAGATTAAGGGTTTTACAATGGAGTCGCCACTTATTTAATTATTGGAATAAATAAGAAAACCACAATTGAAAAATTCCTCATTTTATTAATTTTAAATTGAATTTACATTGATCATAGGAAAATTACATGGCTTTGGTCCTAAGTACAATCTAAGATAAAGTACATGGCTTTATTTCTTAGTTACAATCTAAAAATTGAAAATTACAAGGATAAGCACTTGATCTACTAGCCCTTGATCTAAGTTCGGAGGCTATGTTACAAGGTGGGAAGGTGTTAGGCACCCACCTTGCCCGGTGAAACCGGTCTTCTAGACTATGGTGGCCAACATTCATATCACATCATTCAATATGTTATCAATCAATTTGCATGTTGAATTTAAAGTGTGTGTGTGTGTGTGTGTGTGTGTGATAAACCCTAATTCAGTTTGTAAGCATTGCATATGGATTGAAAAATAGATTCTAGTGAATGTGTGTGTATGGTGATATCCTAGATTCAAGGATTTGAAAGAATTACGAAACAAACATGTTTTTATATTTTTGATGTGAGTTTAAGATCTAAACTAGTGTTTATGCATGAACATGTAAAGAACAACCAAGAACATGTAAAGAACAATTAAGAACATTCAAATATATTCAAAGGAATTTAAATGGTTATTATCATACTTTAATCTTAAACTTTCATCATGGCAACACAAAAAACAAGTTAGGGAAAGAAATTATACCTTTATGCAAGATCCATATGGTGGAGGAGGAGACTCTTGGTAAAAGTCCTAAGGGTGGAGGTAAAGAAGAGTTAGGAGAGGAAGAGTGAGTCTCACTCAATACCTTGAGTCTCAGGAAGACCAAGATATGACAAGGCTACTCAACTTCACTAGAACTCAAGAGAGGGGAAGAGAGGGGGGGTTTTTTTTTTCATGAATGAATGAGAGGAGGGGTTTATATAGTAGTGGTTGAGGAAATATGAATGGAAGGCATTTAATGAGGGTTGACAAAGAATCATGAATCTAGACCTCATTTTAGCCTTTGGGGAAATCTGGTGCATTAAATGGAAAGATTGGTAGGAGAGAGGAGCAAGCCAAATTTCGGTTTTCCCGTAGCTGCTGTAACAGTTTGTGGAGCCAATTTCGAAAAATCATATCTGACTCAATTCTGATCGGAATTGTTTCATTCTTGTGCTCAAATTGAAGCCCCGGATGTCTAGTTTCTAGGAAAATTAACCTCATTCACAGATTCAAAATATTCTGAGAGATATTGATGAAATGGTGAGCAGAGGTCATTTGTTAGAAAATGGTTTCAGCACAATTAACATTAATAGGTCCCAAATTAACTCCCAATTAACATTAAATGGCTCCAATCACTCCCATTTCAGACTTAATTGGTCCCAAATTTACTCTAATTAAAAGATAATTGCACAAATTACTCATTGAATAATTAATGCTTAACTATCTAATTAATTAGGTGTGTGCAACCTTACCATAAAATGTAGTCCTAACTAATCAAATTATGACACATCATTGATCTCAAATTGATTATACTTATAACCAATCAAAATCAATTGCTCATAATCACATATAGTCGGACTCAACATGTGATAGTGCATCTCAGCCATTAAAACTTGATTTGATGATAACTTTTAATCTTGTGGTCCGATTAGGGCTTATGACCAGTCGATTTGATTGTTATAACATTAAGATCATTTTGATGGAATGAGATTAAGGATCTAATGACTAGAATCAAGAAGTATATTTCCAAGGGAAAATTACCCTTTTACCCTCCATGTGAGGTTAAATGCGAGTTGCAAAATGGGGTGTCAACAGTTTCACACAAATATACACAGATTATGCTAAATAGAATTTTTATATTGTATAAAAAATAAAAAAATAATAAATAAAAAAAAAACTATTAAACTAAAGTTCAACCAAATTACAACGCAAACCAAAAGGCAATTTGGCAAACACAATTAACAAAGTACAAAATTCCTTGCATGCGAAATATAGCAAAAGCCACAAAAAGTAAAACACATTTAATTTAATAAGATAATCTAGAATTCATAAGGGTTTCTTGAATTCACAATGAGAGATATATAGTCTAGGAATCCACCAAAAACTTGAGAGGAATTTCTTATAATTTATTAAACTAAAATCTAAAATGCCTTGAAGGGTAAAAAAAATTTAAAAGAAAATAAAAAAAAATCCTAAGGCAACTACAGAAAGCCCTTAAAATCCTAATTTGTGCTAATTACAAAATTAAATAGCAAAATAGTAAATTTTACTAAAAAATGTAAAACTATCTTTAAGATACATTTCAGAACATAAAAACTTTATTTATAATTTTTAAGATTACAAAAATTACTTTAAAAAAAAACTGATGATTTCAAGACCTAAATAAAGGAAATTGCTCGAAAAGTAACATCGTTCATCACCAAAGGTCATGAATTTATTTCCAAAGTTGTTCTCTTCACATCACCAAATTTCATGTAATTCCATCACTGGAGGAAACAAGATTCTTTAACGTCGGTAGGCAATGAGCTCCCCATCTGTTTCTAATTTAGCCATATCTTCCTCTTTCAAAATAATCCATGCCTCTATTCCATCCCCTGACTTGGTGTCAAAGAAGGAAACAAGATTCTTGAACGTCATGTTAGCCGAGGTTACCCACGCAGGCTTCCCCCACCCAAAATCAGCTTCATATAGAGGAAACCTGCACAAGCTAGTGATGGCAAAGGAAAACACCTCTCCTTTCTTGTCTCTTGCGGCGTACTCTTTAATATAATTCAAGTGCGCATCATCCTGTTGGAGATTTTTCACGAACTCCGCGTCCACTTTCTTTATAGCATCTCTCATTGGTTTGATAATGCCATAAAATCCATCCTTAGTGTCCCTGGATGGTACCGAACAAGCAATTCGACTAAAATTTCCAAAGTAATAGTTGGGAATAGGTGGATCCATCCTCGTTCTTAGGTTCACAGCATGAACCATAGCGTAAATCTTATCTGGGTCTTCTTTTGGTTGAGTTGCAGCCATGAACCGGCTCCATATGAAA
The DNA here is from genome assembly GCA_033629205.1 of Lithocarpus polystachyus. Lineage (NCBI taxonomy): Eukaryota > Viridiplantae > Streptophyta > Magnoliopsida > Fagales > Fagaceae > Lithocarpus > Lithocarpus polystachyus. The sequence continues at coordinate 2,612,668 of CM066162.1, read as the reverse complement.
GCCGATAAGGCCTCAACACGACTAGGGCGTGGGTATTCATTGTTCTTGTCTTCAGTACTGCATTTTTCTCTAATGGAAGCTATAGCAGACGCCTCGAAGACAAACCTCTTTGTCACAACTTTTTCCTTTACCATCCCAGTAGTTGGATCAAAGCCAGATAAAGCTTTTGGTGGGAAAAGCTTAGCGGAATGGAATTGAGGGCTCACTATGTTGCTATCACCACGAGCAATAGCAGTCCAACTTTTGAGAAACATGATGACTGAGAAGGCATCTGAAACCTTATGAGACATTACCATGCCTATCACAAGGCCACCACAGTTAAAGAAGGTACCTTGGACTGCTATAGGTAATTCATTGGGATGGTCCAATTCATATGGGAGGAATTTGTTGAGCTCAGTAGGGTTTGGATTCTCAAGAAATTCAGAGAGATTGCACTTAGCCTCAGCCTCCATGTAGTGAGCACCCTCATCGTTGCAATCAATATAAAGATTGCCTTTAACCCGTCCTGCTAGAGGGTAGAATAGTGTTAAAGCTTCGGATAAGGATTTCTTAATCTTGTCACATTGCTGCACCTTGCTAAAATTGGCACCTTCAACTTTTGGGTAGAAGAGAACTAGAGGCATGTAAACTGGAGGTTGCATTTGATCGAGGAAGGAGAGTTGTTGGTGGCGGAGATTGTCAGGGGTTGGAGATGAGGGTTTGATGGTCTCCTTGGAGATAACTTCAACCTCCATTGTTACGTAGAACTAATGGTCCAGGCAACCTAATGAGGTATGTGTGTTTGACTAATAGTCAGTGATGAAAATGGTTGCCACAATGCCAGTGGGGTTATATAGAGGTGCCAATAAGACGTAGACTCAAAGAATTCAAGAATCTTATGGAGAATAAGATAATTGTTGACAAGTTGTAATGGTGGATAATGGTGTCAAGGTTATACATATGGAAAAGTGAGTTCATACTAAGTGTGCAATTTTAACTCCAAATTAAAAAGCCATCTTATTTTACTATTCAGTTTATTTTTGCTATTATTCATAGGCCCCATTGCACTTTTTGGTATTATTTATATGTCCTACTGTACTATTTCATCTAACTTTTATCTTTATCTATAGTACTTTCAACAAAAAAGTTTTTAGTTTCAGCAAAATAAGTGAATCTTAATTAAACCCTAATTATAGGTTATCATTTTAACAATGAATTCGAATTAGCTTCACTAATTAAATCTTTTCTTAAATAAAAAACTTAGATTTGAATCTTGCTTATACATAAAATTAATTGATGTGTTACCAAATAATCATTATAAAATCGATGTCATATGGTTAAAATCTTATCCCATCTAAAAGATTAACACTTTAACCATTTATGAAAAGAATTGATAGAAGAAATATATCCTTAGCGTGGCTCTTCTAGAATAGAGTCGGTTTATTCATTAATTTGAAGGGATTTAAAAACGTAGCCTACTTTATGGTTCTTTGACATTGTTAATGAATTGGTTGGCTGTTTAGATGATGTTATAAATTCTAGATGATGTTGTTGAGAATTCCTCAAAAACAATGCACGAACATGCATTTGTAACATCATCTAGATTTTCTTTTCTTTTCTTTTCTCTCTCTCTCTCTCTCTCTCTCTCTCTCTCTCTCTCTCTCTTATTTAATTCGCTATAGTCATGCAATTTGTTGCAAAGAAAATTCAAAGAGTCTAGATAATTCTTTGGTCCAATACTTAATTGCTTTTGCTAACATCCCTATCCATGTGTGAGACAGATAACATTCATTTTCATGATGTCCTCTTTACATGCAAACCAGTCTTAATTTTGAAAGGATTTAATTTTTATAAATATTTCTTTCATTCTTAATTTTCTTACATAGCAAAAGGCGATTGGAATTGGAGATTAATTGTATGCATAAAGTTTTACACGAAATCCACATCCATTTTGAAACATTTCCATGTTACTCCTATGTTGAAGAAATGATGTCCACTTGCAGGATTCAACATTATACGACAACGCTGACGACATGGTGCTTGGAAAGCTAAGAAGAGCACTTTTTTTTTCGATGTTTAGAGTTGGTAGCTGTGTTAAACCAACAACATGGGGACAAGGCTTTGGGACGAGGAAAGCCCAATTTTAAAAAACACAAATAAATTAGTTCTAATTAACTCAATTTGTAAAATTTCGATGAATAAGAAACTTGGGTTCGAACTCCATATATATTTAAGATTTTAAAAATAAAATAATAATAAAGAGCCCAAATAAAATATAAGCAAAGAGGGACAAATAAAAAAGAACAAAGAGATAAAAGGAACAAAGAAACTGGTTTGCATAGCCCTACTTACTTTGGTCATCCCTGATGAGGCTCAAAATACGAATAGGGGCCTCAAAGACAAAATTGGCAACATTCTCTACCAAGAATTTAGCCCGCCTAGCTAGAAAATGGGCAACACCATTCTATTCTCCTTTGATCCAACAGAACTTAAAATAGAGAACTCGATCATATGAGGATACCACTTAATTCATGTATCAATGCAAGGACCGGATGTTGTTAGGCACTCAAGTCCGCCTGGCCCATAGGGAAGCCTTCACTTTCATGTTCCACGGCCTAACTCTACCAATGAACTCGCTAATGACCTATGCTAATTATGCAATTAATCAAAAATAAACACACGAGCACAAACACAACAAAATCAAATTATCTCAACATTAATTTTCATAATTCATGTTCAACATTTCATGCATCATGTCATCACACATCATGTTATTATCACATTCATCTTTACAGCATTCATCACAGAATGTTAACATCAGTTTATCATATCATCTCATCATAACCATAATCGAATCCTATGCACTTTCCTAATTCAACATCTTAATCATGTTTCTAATCAATTAAAATACACTAATTATGTTTCCAATCAACCAAGGCACTCTTATAATGTTTTTGGACAAGCTTGTGTACACATGACTCAAGCTACGTACATGGCTCCTCAAGCCACACTATAACAAAATGTATTTTTAGCGACAAAAATTTTCGTCACTAAAAGTCCAATTTTTCGTCGCCTAGCACCTTTAGTGACGAATTCTTCTTTTTAGTGACGAAATTTGTTTTGTCGCTATAGCCCTGTCGCTAAAAGTATTAGCAACGAAAACTTTCAACAAATTTCGTCGCTAAAGATCCAAGTTGTTTTAAAATAAAAACACTTTTAGCAACGAAATTATTTCGTCGCTAAATGTTTTCCTCATTAAAAAAACTATTCAACGACGAAACTATTTCGTTGCTACATGTACTTTATTTTAGTTGATAATTTTTAGTGACGAAATTCATGTAAGGTGGCTGAAATTCAAAACTACAGAAATTTACTATAATTTAAGCATGTTTCTAACCTATTTTATAAAGCAAATAAACTAAACTAAGCTAAATTAAATTACAAACTAATAAAAAAAACATAAAATATGAATTTTACATTATATAAAGTAAGATTGGGAAAGACATAATGATAGAATTTTATTAAGTAGGCATACAAGTAGCAAGTTTTTATTGGTAAAACATAAACTGGTAAAGAAAATTTGAATTCTCTACTTTAAGCATTGTAACTTCCCTTCTTCCTCTTTTCCTTTTTTCGAATAATATATCAATTCACGATGCAATTCAAGTCATAAACATTGGTGCTGCCGAAAAGAGTTAGAACACAGGACAAGAGGAAGAAAGATGAAATTGCTATTACATACTTACATCTAAATGGTAATTTTTTACATCTAAATGGTAATTTTCTAAAGTCGAGAATTTTGTCAATCAAGACATAACTAGGAAACAATTTAAGAATAGACCTGTCAACATCTCTACTAGAGAAACCCACCAAATCTTAGCACTAATACCATAGCTTGTAAACCCCAAAGAGGCCACAAGTTGGGAATTTTGATTTATGTTCCCATTTGCCAACTTGGAATACACTCCTTGACAATGTCAGGTGGAAAATGGTTTATACCTCCTGAGGTAAAATTTTACCAATAATTTCGGTGGCACCAAATATCTAAAATTGGGAAGAATATTTTCCGGAAAATAGTTTTCATCAAAACAAAACAATTGAGATTTCACTTTGCTCAATAAAATCCTTTCGTTTTTGTTTTTTGTTTTTTTTTTTTGAAATTAATAAAATCCTTTTGTTAAACACTGTTGGTGGTAACTTTACTTTAACAAGTTTAAAACGCACCGTTGAAGCCCAATTAATTTTTATTTTTTTTAAATTCCTTTCTTCCTTACAAAATAAAATTACAAAACGGCACCCTACTTCCCCACTAACATAGAGGCACCCATCACCGCCGTCGACCAGAAGAACCCAACTCATCACCGCCGTCGCAGAGCTACCGGCGTCGTCTTCCTCCTACGCCGGCGTCTGTGTCCCCCTTCGCAGGTCTTGCTTCCTAATCTGCTTTGATGTTATGAAAAAACTTGGGTGGTAGTGCTGTTTTTGTTTGAATCGAGCTGCCCAAAATATGATTTTTTTGGATATGATTTGATGTTTCTTGACTTGGGTATGGTTTGATTTTTCGAGTTTGGTTATGGTCTTGCAACAAGAAGCAATGCTTTTAGCTTTTGGAGTCAAACTTATATTATTATATAAAGCTTATTTTGTCATTAATGAAAATTCTGGACCTATTTTTAGCTTTGTGTAGTTTATCTGCTATTTTTTTTTTTATCATGAACAGTGTGCATATTGCACATTTTGATTTGTTTTCATTACTAACAAACCTTCATTACATGCATAAACACCATTACATACTTGAGTAATGCTATAGACATATCAATTTTACAATATCTTTCAGAATAGTTGAGTTGGCAAGTTTTTACTGTTTCTAATCTGGTCTCATCTTGGCAAGTTTTTACCTACTATTGACAGCTTGTCGCCTCGGCAATTGTGAATTTTTTTTTGTGTGTCTCTAGACTTATTACTGTGACATATTCTTGACACAGTTTGCATAACCAACCTAAAAACAGCTCATTACATAGGATGCATATCCTTGCATCCTATACAGAGTTCACTTAACTAACTTAACTACAAGTATACAACTCATTACCTTATCTCAGATCACTCAAATAGGAGGATACAATTTAGAGTACACTTTTCAACATTTGAACATATAACCATCACAAACAGAATTGCTGTCTTTGCTTAACTGGTCAGCATTTCTCCTAAGTTGATGATCCTTTTTTTTCCCGTGATCTTTTTTGCAACTCCAGTTCTTTTGGAGCATACCCAAAATTTTACATTTCCGGCTGAATGTCACGGCCATAAGCTGTTTCAAAACAATTCCAAAATCAGATACAGCTGAATGTTTCAGGTCACCGCAACTTCAAGAGTATAAACTAAGAACATGGCGGTATATAGTTTTGTACAAATGCAGCTGAAGTGACACAAAATTTGGAATGGAAAATCAATTTTTGTGAAATCAAATGAGCAGTAAATAAATCAATCTGCTACACAGCTAAAAAAATTTGAATTAAAACACAACCGAAGAATTAAAGATACCATGTCATGATTAAAATACATAGTAAATACCATCAAAAACAGAAATTTCTTTCTTTGCCTACTTGTGTACCAAGGCTTGACCTCTTAACTGGAAGCATGTGTAGTTAATTTTTTTAAAATTTTAATTGATTTTGCATTTTAACTGGCGACCATACTGTTGACCCAAAACCTATTTAATTATTTATGATGTAATCATCCAACCCCACTAGACCTTTGATACTGATCCTTAAATTTTCACTCATGGTTTTCTTTGGTAGAGTAGTAGATGGATAGCAAAGTGGCAGAGAGAGGAGCATTAGAAAATGAAAAGGAAACACCACAAGAACAAGAGCAAGAGCAAGTGGTGAATCCATGGGAAGTGGCGGCCAAGGACGGTGGCAAGATCGACTATGACAAGCTCATTGATAAGTTTGGCTGTCAAAGGCTTGACCCATCCCTCATTGACCGTGTTGAACGTCTCACTTCTCGACGTGCCCACGTATTTCTCCGGCGTGGCGTCTTCTTTGCCCACCGGTACCTTATCACCCAATTTTTTTTTTCATCGGTGAAATTTTAGTAAAGAACATTTAATGAATTACCTTACCACCCAATTCTAACTTTTATGTTTGTAAATATACATATGTATAGAGGGTACAATCGGAATTTTGATGATTGGATTACAGGGACTTCAATGAGATACTAGATGCATATGAGAGGGGTGAGAAGTTTTATCTATACACGGGAAGAGGTCCCTCTTCGGAAGCTTTGCACTTAGGGCATTTGATTCCCTTTATGTTCACTCAGTATGTTGATTTTCCTTCCTTCTGCTCTGTTTGTTTTCCAAGAAACTATAAAATGCTACATATAAATAATAATTTATCATTAAAAAAAAACAGTTTGACTGCTTCTACTGCAGTTTGGTTATTAACAATTGAAGGTAAAAGGAAAAAAGAATTTACTGCCAAGTTTTTACTTATTTAGGCATGTAAAATGATGTAAATATATGGATTTGTTATATCTTGTAGAGCTGATCAACCAAATCATAATTGTTGTTATGCATATTAAGAAATTTTTATCTGTCTGTGTGCGTGACTTTGGCTGCAGATATTTGCAAGAGGCCTTTAAGGTTCCTCTTGTTATACAACTAACTGATGATGAGAAGTTCTTGTGGAAAAATCTGACGGTGGAGGAGAGCAGGAGGCTAGCCAGGGAGAACGCCAAGGACATCATTGCTTGTGGTTTTGACATCAGGAGAACCTTCATCTTCTCTGATTTTGATTATGTTGGAGGGTGAGTAATACATAATTGTAAGTTTGACCTTGAAAAAAGAAAACATTAGATTAGACATGATGGACCTCATGACACAATGAACAATTTTTGTTTTTGACAAGCTTACACATCTTTCTGCTGTTTAAGTGCTCCACCAATGTTAAAAGTATGCATCGAAAACCTTAAAAATATGTAATAAAATTTGGCCGAGCTTTAGATTTTGAGAGATTAATTATATTTTTTATGGTCATTATTCTTGAAGCGATATTTTAAATTTTCAGTTTATATTAGTCCTGCATTTGTTATACTATGCTCCTGAAACCTCAAGTATGCATTTCAAAGCTAGTAAGGGAAAAATCTTTCTCATGCGTAGATAGAACTTAGAATTCTCAGACTGGTTTTTTATTTTTTTTTTGTGCAGTGCATTCTATAGAAACATGGTGGAAATTTCAAAGCGTGTAACATGTAATCAGGTTGTAGGCATTTTTGGTTTCATTGGTGAAGATCATATTGGAAAATATAGTTTTCCACCTGTACAGGTAATAGACCTTTGCTGCTTTGTTTACATAAAGCATGTGAATGGTATGTGCATGTTGTTGACTATTATATTTCACCTCATTACTTTGTTGTGAATTTCAGAAACAGTTTATAATTTAAATCTTTAGCCCCTGAAATGTCTATAGGTTGTAGTTGAATAGTTGTCCATTCACCGTATAATGCCTTTGTGGTTAACACTATAAATATATTATGAGAACCAAAAAGGGGGGGGGGGGGGAGGAAGAACTTGGCATAATTTTGGAACATCAGCAGTTGCTTATGCTATTTTTATTTGTTGTTATATCACATAAGCAAATATACAACATAATAAAGGATTTGGCAACAGTTATTGTCATTGGTTGTTAGATTTCTGTTTGACACTATGATGGCTGGTTAAGAGACCATTGGAATATCCATGAAAGTGATACAACATCCTTCATTTGTGTAAATGCAGGCAGCTCCCTCATTTCCTAGTTCATTTCCGCACCTATTTTCTGGCAAGGACAATCTCCGTTGCTTAATTCCTTGTGCAATTGACCAGGTTGACTCCCATCATAGTTTAGTATCTTTCATTTTCAGTCTAACTTTGCATTTAGTTCATTTCAAGCTTATGAAAATATTTTGTGCTTCATATGAGAGTTATTTAGAGCCATACATCTAATGTTTGTAATATGTACTTTGGTATTCAAAAATTGAAGTTGACCTTTAGTAATGCAAGATTTATTTTGGTATCCTACCTTTCTTCATCTTTTTATTATGTGGAAATTGAGAAAAAAATATGTAAGGGAAGGAGTTGTTCTGGCTAAATGTACAGTATAAACACACTGCAAAGCACATGACAGTTTCTTTCAGATGATGGTAATTACTTTGCATCACTCTCTGAAGATGTTGCACAGTTAGGTTTGATATTCTTTTGGTCTGATAGACTGATATTGATAAATATAAAACCAACTGTAGGTTTTATTCAGAAGTTAGCATGTTGAAAAACTGTATCTGTGAAGTTGTGATTCAATATTTTAGTTGTTAAGCAATCCTTTTTTATTAAAAAAAAATGATAAATTGCAAATTACACTCCTAAAGTTTGGGGGTGATTGGATTTTACACCTTGAAGTTTCAGAATTTGAATTTTACCTCCAGAAGATTAGGGTGTTTGGATTTTACACCCTGACGTTTTAGAACTTGGATTTTACCCCCTAAAGTTTAAGGTTGTTTGGATTTTGCATCCCCAAATTTTGAAACTTTAGAGTGTAAAATCCAAACACCCCAAGACTCGAGAGTAAAATCCAAACACTCCTAAAATATAGGAGGTAAAATCCAAATTCTGAAACGTTAGGGTGTAAAATCCAAACATCACCAAACTTCAGGGCGTAAAATCCAATTTCTGAAACTTTAAGGTGTAAAATCTAATCACCCTAAAACTTTGGAGATGTAATTTGCAATTTACCCTAAAAAAATTACATAAGTAATAACAAATTTTTTGAAAAGGAAAGTGGAGAATCCCTAGTAAATGGGAGATGTACTAGAGGTTGTCTAGAGATTACAATCTAAAGTTTAAATGATCAGAAAACTATAAAAAGAATTTTTTTTTTTCCCTTTTTTGAATAGAAAATTGAGTAAGAGATATCTTGCCCATGATATTTATGAAGTACTTAAGAGTTGGATTGTTATATTTCTTTCTATTAGTAGAATTTTTGGAGGGATAAAAGTCTAAGGAACTACAAATGATGGATAGAAATATTTTATTAATGGTTGTAGAAAATTATTATTAAACTTTGATAATTTGGTTTGTGTCTTAAATGTTAAAGTACACTTTGTCATAAATAATTTTGTAATATATTAAGAAAATTTTATTGATAAAAGGAGAGAACTAAGCATATAGTAAGTATACAAAAGAAACCTCTAAAGAATTATCAAAGGTATTCAGTGAAGTTTACATGAAAAGTACAAGTAACAGCCTCAAATGCAGTATCATAAGATTTCAGCTTAAGATAGGCATCCCAACTCTAGTAAAGTTCAATTATTTCTATCTCGTCATAGCATCCACATAAGGCAACGGGTGGTATCATTCCATGTAAAGTTTTGCTTTTATGCCACCCAAATAATCCTTCCTAATAAAAATACTCACAAATTCCTTTGAACTAACAAGTGCTACACTACATTTAGAAATTTAGTATTAATCCACCAAGATTATGTTCCTTTTGTTAGGATTATCATTCCACATAAAGTTTTGCTTTTATGCCACCCAACCCAAATAATCCTTCCTAACAAAAATACATACAAATTACTTTGAAGTAACAAGTGCTACACTGCATTTATAAATTTGGTATTAATGCACCAAGATTATGTTCCTTTTCTTAAGATTATCAACAGCGAGAATCCTTCCCAAAGAGAATCTACTGCCTATAAATGCCAATAATGAAATGCGTGAATAAACCTGAGATCCTAAAACATGTCTTTTTATCCTTTGAGAAATCCAAACAAGAATGCACGAAGTATCTTTATCCTTATCAATAAAAAATAAACAAAGATAACTCTTTTAGAAATGCTTGTAAGGTTACAATTTGAATAAAATAATAGAGTTTATTGGAATCTTGATGATGCACTTTTATCTGATCTATGTCTGTGATAATTTAATTGGGTTAATACAAGAATCTTATTGTTTTGCTCAATTCAATTGTCTCATATATGTCATATGATTATGATTTTTTTGTTCTCTTTATTTTGTGGTGAGGCTGGATATTTTATAGTTTTAAGATAATTCTATATATGTTTACACATTATGTGTGCATCTGTTTTCTGTTCTTATGGTATGCTTTCTTTGTTGTGTTGTTCAGGATCCTTATTTTAGAATGACACGAGACGTTGCACCTCGAATTGGATATCACAAGCCTGCATTGATTGAGTCATTATTCTTCCCTGCCCTGCAGGTATCCATATGAATTGGCTTAAAACCAATTGTGAGCTAAAGATTATAGGAGGGACAATTTTGATGATTTCAATGCTAAATCAATTGTCTGTTGATGCTTATGGATGTTTTGAGATACTATCACAAAGATACATGAATCATATATAAATTTGGTGTCTTTTTTTTTTTTTTTTTAAGTGTTAATTTACTCTTGCACCTGCCTAGATATATGATTTTGTTGAACATACAGTGATAATAAATATGTGAGCCAATCAAGCACAAAAACCATTTGTGAATTGTAGCAATGATTGTGTAATAAACTCCTAAGTCTTCTGGTGGTTAATTCTATAGTAAATGGGAATCTGGCCAATCAGTTTTTGTGAGACAACCGAACAGACACTTAGTTTGTTAAGGCTTCTTTATAATATGCGGGTGTAGAGCTATCAGGAGGAAAATTTCAGTGTTCTACAATGAATTATTTCCAATAATCACAAAGGGCTAATTGTGTTGGGACCACAAGCCAACCCCCCTTATGTAATTTGAGCTAAAAAGGCATCTTTTTGATCACACATGCATTTATAATTGATGGGATGATAGTAATGTAAAACTTGAAGGTGAGTGTGATTATCTTGGAATGTGTAGGGCTAAAAATTTGATGATGGGCTAATGAGCTCCAGTTCAAATGGCATCTTCTCTCCCCTTGTAAGAGTAAGGTGGGGGGTGAGGTCATGGGTTTAAAACCCATCGAGTGCACATCTTACTTCACCAACAAAAAAATGATGACTGGATTTGTTTGTTCATTTGCTGTCCTCTTCAAGATGGCATGATGCATTCAATATGAACCATAACATTCGAATTTTTTGAGAATTCATGATCTCATTGTAAGGGTTTTTTTGATTGCCTTTTCTAGTAATATGTGTTTGAGACTATTAGCCTATTCAATAATTTTTTATCAAATTATCACAAAACAATCCATCTTTTTCAGGTTTATTGGTTTTGTAATGAAAATTATATGTTTTCAAATATTGTAACTATGCAATATTTGAAGATCAGAAGACAATGATTTCTAGCAATAGATCTATTACTAGAATCTAGTTTCTTACATCTAAGCATGGTTTCTATTTCACCCTGATTAAGGATTTAAGGTCTCTGTCTCTGTCTGCTTCATACTGCCTATGATTGATTTCTAAATCATCGCTCATTGTTTCTGGAAACTGGATAAATGCAGGGGGAGACAGGAAAAATGTCAGCTAGTGATCCAAATTCTGCCATATATGTCACTGATTCTGAAAAAGTCATAAAGAATAAGGTTAGCATCTGAAAATCATTGTTGCCTGGTTTAAACATGACCATCATATGGAAATTATTAGATCAATATATGGACATACCATGATGAACATCAAATGCATATGCCAATGTCTTATCTGTAATTGGAGGTTCAAGAAAAAACTTTTTGGAGAAGATAAATAATTTATTTGAAAGTGTGAGTATTTGCATATATGTGTGTTGTTGTCTTTGGCAATATCCCTGTTAATGGGTATCGTGGGCTATATACTAATGTTGACATGTGGCGATGAGGACTAATTGTTAATGCAAATAAGTATCTTTTCATACTGAATATTTCTGCAGTTGTTAACATAGATAAGGATAATACCTGCCCTAACTACATTTTATGCACCTGATAAGACACGTCTTAAACATAGCCCTGTATTAAGGAGTGTAAGACTTCTTTTTCTTTTCTTGATCTATTGAATGTTAGATAGGAATTCTTAGTTGAACCTCTTCTAGACACCATGTATGTGAGGAATCTCTTTTTTTTTTTTCCTCATAAATTTCTTGTTATCTATCCTCCACCCCACCCCCCCCCCCCCCACAAAAAAAAAGAAGAAGAAGGAAATTTGCTTTTTTAATATCTGCACATATGTCATTAGTTTTTTTTAATATCAATGTTATTTACTGCAACATGTGTTTATATCTATAGATAAACAAATATGCATTCTCTGGTGGTCAAGATTCAATAGAGAAACACCGTCAACTTGGTGCAAATCTTGAGGTACTACGTTTCTTGTTCGTTCCTTTTGCTGATGTATGTGAAGGAAATTTGCTTTTAAGGTTACGCAAACCATTATGCTTAACATATAGTTTCTGAAAGATTTCTCTATTATAGTTCATGGATTACATGCTATAACGGTTCCGTTCTTACCTTTTTTCCCAAATTATCAGAATTTAGGCATTTTTATTATTTATTTTATCTAGGGAAAGCTATATGGCAATTCTGCTAATCTTTTAGTGCGCAAGCATGATATTATAGCGGTCAATGCTGAATTTAATTTCTTATGTTCGAAATTATTTGAGTATGCACCTTCTAGTGCTCAACCAGATGTGCAATTCCTCCATCTAGCTTTCTTGCTTGGATAAGATGTACCCCTTGATACTGATACTGTAATTCTTGCTGATTTGGCAGTGAAGTCATGAATAAAGCTATTTGATGTTTCTTCTTAAAAAAAAAAGTAACAGAGGAATTTTATTTCTTTTGGTCATTATCCAGGTTGATATACCAATAAAGTACTTAAGTTTTTTCCTAGATGATGATGCTGAGCTTGAACACACTAAAAAGGTGAGGTTGCTCTTTCTAGTTGATTACAAATTATTCTAATGATTTTTTTTTTTTTTTTTTGCTGTTTTATACAAGTACCTGCATCTTTGAATCATTTCTAAACTTCACAAACTACTTCTCTGCTTAGGGCCCATTTGGATTGAGGGGGGGAGGAGGGGGAGTGGAAGGGAGTAGAGTAGAATTAGCTGAAAACAGGGTAATTTTGGGTCAAATCTACTCTACTCTACTCCCTCTTTTTCCCCCTCAATCCAAACAGATCATTAGGTCATTTTTGAAGAATAATTGTGTTGTCCTTTTACAGGAGTATGGTTCTGGACGCATGCTTACGGGTGAGGTAAAGCAGCGGCTTATTGAAGTTTTGACTAAACTGGTAGAAAGACATCGTAGGGCTCGAGCTGCTGTGACTGATGAGGTAAGCTCTCTCCATTGTATGATAAATTGATGCTTTAATGTTATTGTGTTTGAGATATAGACGTTTCTAGTTGTTGGTTATATGTAATTAGATTGTGAGGCTTTAAAGGTGGATGTGACTATACATCTCAATTTGTAGGTCATATTGATAATTTTCTTTCCTTTTCTTCTTTCAGATGGTGGATGCTTTTATGGCAGTGAGACCTCTTCCCAATATGTTCAACTAATTTTGAGATGTTGAACCAGTCAATACTGATCTCTCCAAGATTTTGTCACAAACTTTTTTTTTTCCTTGGATAACATTCATTTCTCAACTTCAAGGTTCTTAAATTTTTATTGGTTTCACAGCAAGTGTATCAACTTTGTTAAACAAATTTCAACAACCAATATATGGTACAAAATTAACTAATACTCTTAAATCTGTTACTAAAATGTCTTTCAGGGCCATCTTTTTAAGTTTTAGGGGCTGACTTTAACATTGGTTGTCAGTTTTAGAAAAATTAGTCATGAATTTTGCACATCTAGCTATTGTGTTGATCATTTTTCAGCTTTTCTCTCCACGTTTTTTTTAGTAGTTTTTACACGTTTTGATTTTCAAGTAGGTCTTTGTTGTCGGCATGGGAGTTGATTAAATTCATTATTCTTATTGCGATTTCTTGTCTTCTATTTAGTTGAGCAACCATTTTGAATTGGTATTTTATGATTTAATTGCAAGGATGAGAAAACTTGTCTTCTATTGGTCTACAAGGATGAGAGCTTGTAGACCAATATAGTTGTACAAAACTTTTCACTAGAAAACTTGGACCCAATGTATAATGGTTCCCTTAAAATAATTTTTATAACAGAGAAAAAAAAATCAAATACAAAATTTTTCAACCTATGTTCTGTCGGCCTTATTTTAATCTATAATAACATATAGTATAAAAAAAAAATTAAATTGAATAACATTATTGTAACTATATAAAAACGTATGAAATCATTTCACTTAAAATCTTCTACGATCTTGTGAATACATTATTTGATTACGTTTGCGCATGTGTTTCTTTTAAATTATTTTAAGCTGATAGTGCGTGTGTGTTTCCATATTTTTAATCATTGTAAGTACCGTGACTTAATTATCAAATACTAGTGACAGATGGGTTAAGTGCTTAATATTGAAGTTTGAGGTTGTAGCGGGTCAAAGATTATATTAAAATTTCCTTCGGCTCACAAAAAAAAAAAAACAAAAAATTCATTATGTATATGTTTGGTAACTATTTTTTTCCTTATTTTTTTGTTTTTAAAAAAAATTTTTTATTTTTGAAACTGAAAAACTTGTTTGGCAACTCAAAATGGGCAAAAAACAAAAACTGTTCTCAAAACTCAATTTGTGAAGGAAACTGAAAACATGCAAAATACTATTTTCAATTCCTAATTTTCAAAAGATAATGAAAACACGTATTTAATTTAATAAATTTATCTCATTTAATGAGTTAGCATTAAAGTTTAAATCCTAGTAACAACATATTTTATTATTTTTTATTTTTTCTTCAAAAAACTTTTTTTTTAATTTCAATTAACCAAACATGTTTTTAATTAAAAAAATACAAGAAAATTGTTTTTTTCTTTATATTCCTAAAAACAAGTTTTTGAAAATAAAAAACAAAAACTGTTACCTAACATAACCGTAATTACTTCCATTAACAGATAATTTTTGTCTTTACCCAAGGGGAAAAATAGGTATTATCACACTCTATGATGCATCTCTAAAGCAATTAAACATTTAAATTCTAACCAATAGAATTCTAAAAGAAACAAAGAGGATTTTTTTTTCAGTCCTTTAAAAAATTTCTCTTCCTTCTATCCCTGTATGTGTGTTTATTTATCCTTAAAATAAATAAAAATTAAAAAGGAGGATTTTTTTTTTCTACCCTGCTTGCATAGAAAGAAAAAATATTGCCAATCCTAAAACAATATGGATCTTTCAAAGTTGCAACTGTTTCATTCAAATTAAGACTCTAATTAACTTAAAGTGAAATTCTTAAAGTCTTTAAAATTTATTATATTATATTAATTGTGTTTGAAAAACTAATTAGTCTAAATTAACAAATTAATTATTCCCACATTTGGTTGCCGATGTAGAAGCCATGGCTACTATGCGAGCTGTTAATTTTGTTCTAGATCTCAGTCTTACACCAGTTATGATTGAGGGTGACTCAAAGATCATCATCAAAACTCTTTGTAATACAGATAAATCCTTCTCTTCCTATGATCACCTTATTGTTGAGGCCAAATTCTATTCGGCTTCTTTTTCTTCTTTTCAATTTTCATATATCCGTAGACAAGGTAATAGCATAGTTCGTAACCTTGCTAAACATATTAGTGATTTTCAGGTGTGGATGGAAGATGTTCCACCACACATTAACTCTGTTCTCTTAGTTGATTTTGGTTAGGTTTTTTTTTATCCAATAAAATGGGCTGATTTTCTTCTTAAAAAAAATGTAGTAATAGCTAATATATGTTTATAACTTTTAGTATTGTTAATGTGATAACATCTAACCCACTCATTTAATAATGTGTAGTAAGAATATAAAACATTGATGATCCCTTTATGGTATATGGATTGTACTCATTTCTTGCTTAAATTTTACCATATAATCAAATATAATAATAGTTAATAATTGTTTATAACTTTTAGCATTGTTAATGTTTAATGTTATAACATCTAATCCACTCATTTAATAATGTATGGCAACATTGATGACACTTTACAATTAGACTCATTTTCATTTAGAATTTATCGCTTAATCAAATGTAATAATAGTTTTTTTTAGAGGAAAATATAATAATAGTTAAAACTTGTTTATGACTTTTTTTTTTTAGAAACAAACACATAAGAATATTAAACATGATAATCCTTTATAGTATAAAGAATATACTTAATTTTTGTTTAGACTTTACTAAAAAAAAAAAGGAAGAGATAATAATAGTTACTAATTGTTTAATGTTTATGACTTTTACTATTATTAACGTAATAGAATGTAATTCACTTATTTAATTAATAATAGTATACGGTAAAAATAGTCAAAGAAGACAATAATATATGATGAGAATGTTAATCATTATAAGATTATACTTGTTTAATACTTTTATTAAATGTTGATGATGCATCAAGTTAGGAGTGATGAGTAATACTTTATGTATAAGCTAATTAAAAAACAAAAAACCATTGCGTAAGTAATACCTAATTAAGAGATATAAATCCGTTTTGGTCACCACAAACCTACCATGCACTAACCGAGGATTATAATATATACTAATAGAGATTATAAAAAATAATACTAATAATTATTACTTTTACTAATTCCAGAGCATCACGACACGTCACAGTCACCACTTTGACCCATTTGGTATTTTCCATCAATGAACTTGCTATTTCCAAAATATCCTGTGACTGGAAGTAGCAAAATCCTATTTCTAGAAGAACACACCAACCAGCTCCACCACCTCCCCAAAAAGTGCGTGCCCACCACTCCTTAATCATAAACACAACCCCACACTCCTTTCTTTTGGGATAGCATCCTCACCATTCAATTTTTCAATTAAAAATATTATAAATCTAAAGATAAAATAATAATAGTAGAGAAATACTACGTCTACAACATTTTTTACAATATTTTCACAACAAATCCTAGTTGGCAGGTTGTTATTTACTGTTACTAGTGGGTAAGAAAGTAATTTCAGTGTTGAATTTAAATTTAAAACCTATAACAACCTGCTAACTAGAATTTGTTGTGAAAATATTGTAAAAAATGTTGTGGATGTAGCAATTCTCATAATAGTAATATGCTTGGCAAAGAATGCATTGATTATAATTATATGTGATAATTTTGGTAAATTTAATAGGATTTGAATTTATATTGTCCACTCCATTAATTAAGAACTCTCTTTCATCATTTAGATTAACAATTAAACTCTTAAAAAAAAAAATTATACATACTAGTCTCATCACATGCGCTACGCATATGTGATAAGGCTTTTTTTTTTTTTAGTTTAATATAATTTTACAATTTGAATTTATCTATTGTTAGTGAGATTACACCACAAGGGATTTTTAAGAAACTAAAAGTTAGGATTTGAAATGGAGTAAACTGTTCGGTTTAGTGTGTCCTAACTTTTAGAAAAAATTGTATTAAATGTGCATGATATATATATATATATATATATAAATAGAGAGTGTGCTAATTTTTAAGAAAAAAAATTATCTAGTAGTTTTTTTTTTTTTTTGAATTTTATTGAATTATAATTTTAACTCTATTTTTTATTTTTTAAAAATAAAGATTATCTAATTAGATTAGAGGTATTTTTGACATTTGAAAATGCAGGATTAGTGAATGCATTGACAAATTGGGAAAATTACTTCACTAAGGTGGGATTAATTTCCAATGATAGGCAATTCATGCTAAACTTTGAATTGATTTGATTTCAAATTGTGAGCTTGCAAAGTTTTCCTGCAAAAGGAAGAGCTGCATGTTCGGGAAGAGGAGTGTCTTTCCTTTTTGCTACCCACCGTATAAACAAATATTTCTCAATAAATCATAGATATTTGTTTTTAATAAAATCAATACAGAAATTTAAATTATGATAATAAAGTTTAATTCAACTTAAATTATCTTAATGATTGATGTGAATGTAAACACTTATTACATAAAGAAGATAACCAATTTTCACAATTATGTATTATAATTCAATTGTTTTTATATGGTATATAATCATAAGTATGAAGTTTTGATATCACATCATTTTAAATCAAAGAAAAACGATTATGACTTTAAAATGAATAAAAGTCTTGATATCACATCACATAGTTTTTATCTTAATGATTAAGTTTTGATATCACATCATTTCACTTTAAATTTTAATGCATTGGACCCTCGGTTCTAACAATGGTGTAAATTCATGCATTAAAATTAAAAAAAATAAACTCTTTGTATTTTGTGTTGAATAACTCATTAGAAACCAAAATTAATAAGAATTAGACACACATGATACAAAATTGGATACTAATTGAGAATTCTAATTATATTTTTCTCTAAACTTTGACTTTATATACATCTTTCTATTTTTTATTCTAAAAAAAAAAGAACAGTTTTTATGTGTTAGACCCTTTGGTTCTCACAAGGATGTAAATTCATGTATTTAAATTAAAAAAAATTAACTTCTAGTATTTTGTGTTGAATAATTCATTTGGCACTATAATTAAGAAAAAATTAGAGACACATGGAAAAAATTGGACACTAATTTGAGTCTTGACCTTACTTTTATGGAAAATGAAAAAAATTATCAAAAAATTAATTTTTTTTCATAAAAATTTTTTTTAAATGGATTATTAACTATTACTTTAAGGACATTCGTTAGCATTTTTCATATATATATATATATATATATTAGTTTTAATGGGTTGGATTTCTCGATTCTCACAATGGTGTAAATTCATGTATTAAAATTTTTTTAAAAAATGAACCTTTTGTATTTTGTATTGAATAACTCATTTGGTATCAAAATTAAGAAGAACAAAATTGTATTAAGGATTCTAATTGGATTTTCTCTTTGACTTATTATATATAAATCTTGTTTCACATTTTTTTTTCTTTGTACCACGCGCCTTAAGGGAGAGTGAGAGGGTTACACACTTACATCAAAACTCTTTTTGTACCTTTTATTTTTCATTGGGTAAACAAGAAAAAAAAAAAAAAAAAAAAAAAAAGGTGTTACCCACACCTCCTACTTATTCACATTGGCATTTTCGGCATCAATATGTTGTTGTTGCATACACATCAAACCCAAAATTGCAAATTACTAGTTTCAAATTCAGAAAGCCCCAAATCCAATCCCAGCATTCGAAGACAAAGAAAAAGACAAAGACAACAACCACCAGCAACACAAACTGTCCATAAACTCTTCGATTCTCACACAAAATCAAACCTGAGTAGTCCATTCTCCACCATTACTACACACACACATCAGTCAAGAGTCCCATATCAAACACCATAAACAAAATTAGAGAACCTTTCACTATCACACATTTCACACATTAACAAAATATTCCAAAAAAATTTCACTCTTTTCACACATCAAAAAACAAAAACAAAAACAAAAACAAAAGCAAACCCATTTTCCCAATCTATCTCGATTCACTTTCAGAAAACAAAAAACACAAAAAAAAATCAAAACCAAACCCACCTCCCAAAGCACCAAAACAAACCAAACCCTGAAAACCAAAACACCCAAATGGTAATGATGGGAGCTGAAAAACGATGGCTTTTCACTCTCTTCATAGCCGCATTACTCTCTCTCCTCCTCCTCCTCTTACTCACTTCTCTCTCAACCTTCACGTCCCCAAAGCCCTTCCCTTCCACAATCCACCATGGCTCTCACTACCCTCCTTCCTTCGCGTACTTCATCACCGGAAACAGCAACGACGGCGACCGGATCCTCCGGCTACTCCTCGCCGTCTACCACCCGCGCAACCGGTACCTCCTCCACCTCTCCGCCGAGTCTGCGGACGAAGAGCGGCGCCGCCTCGTTTCTCAGCTCAAATCGGTCCCGGCCATCCGGGTTTTCGGGAATGTCGATGTTGTCGGGAAGTCCGATCGGGTGACGTACATGGGTGCTTCGAAAATTGCGATAACTCTGCGCGCGGCGGCGATACTGTTGAAATTGGATGGTGGGTGGAATTGGTTTGTGACTTTGAGTGCACAGGATTACCCACTTGTCACTCAGGATGGTAATATGCCAAATTTGCCAATTCGGTAATCTCTAATGTTTGTGTATTTGTTTGTGTTTTTGGAGTATTGGGTTTTGGTTGTGTTTGTGTTTTGTTTTTTTTTTTGGGAAAGTTGAAGAATTTACTTTGGTAGGTGTGTATCCATTTTTTACTGTTTTTTAGTACAAGTATTGATTGGTGGAGTTTATAGGAAACATTATACGATTGGTTTAAGTTGGTTTGATCCAATTTTTGTTAAGTTTCAGTAAAATTAAGGTAGCAAATTCGGGGGTAGGGTTGCCTATTAATCGCCTTTCTTCGATAGCTCAGAAGTGAGTTTTGTGCACTGATTACGATTTTTTTAGTTCAATTAAGGAGTTAACAAAGATTATGACTTTAATAGAATAGAATGAGCATAAACTATTTAGCTCGTTAGGGGTGAATGCCTCGAGATTGCTCAGCAACTGAATCTGGCAGGTAAGGTTAGTTGAGTGTAGATTATATCGGCTAGAGGCAAGTCCATAGTTCTATGAAATTTGGTTTCTATGAGAATCTTTAAGGACTTTGGTTTCTGCAAATAGCTTAAAGGTGAGGACATGGTTGAGCCAAGTCTTCATAAGCTTTATCAAGAAGAAAGTTTCAATCATGCTAAAACTTGAAAGGGTTACAAAAGTTTATTGAATAGGAAGAGAAGTTGGGATTAAAGTTGATGTTTCTCTTGCTTTATCTTTTTACTGTTGGGTAGTTACTTGTGGATACATATGAATCCTTACCACACCGAAATGGCTTCCATTATATGGTATCAAACCAATAGCAATTCATACAAGATAATCTTCTAGTTGATAATTGGGCCAAAGAAGAAACTTTAATTTTATTAGTTTATTTTTATCTCTATCAAGATTTTTATTTATATTTTAATGCAAAATTTGATTGTAATCACAATTTTATTTATTTAATTTATTTTTGACCTTATTCCATTGCAAAATAGTGTAATTCTATGCATACTGTTTTTATTCCTAGAACTGAAACAAATTAGAAGTCTCAATTCCTATGACGCTTAGGGGATAAAATATATTCAGGAACAAGCAAATCATAATGCCTTTTGTCTGTGTTTCTAGTAATTTTTTCATGCTGTGCAATGGATTCATCAAAATTCTTCTTATTCTTATCAATATAAACCCAGATTTTTCTAGGTAACTTTTGATGAATTTGGCTACACTTATGAACCAATGAAATACCTAAAAGTGTTTAATCTACTCACACATTCACCATAGCCGATTTTCATTTTGTAAGACAATTAAAGCTTATTTTTTGGAGCCTATCCTAGTGAAAGCCCTTATTATGTTGTTGAAATGATTAAAAAAGGAAAAAAAAATGTGATTTTGGTTCTGAGATGAATTTGGAATCAGTCAAAGGACTTTAAGATGTGATAATGGTCCTCATATAATATCTGTTCCTAAAGCACATTAAATTATCAGCCTATGTAATTTGAAACTTATGTTGAAGACTTGAAGCCTTGCCCAATCCCACTTAAGCACATGTATTTTTAATAGGACACGGAGTATTGAATTGGGGCTGTACGAACCATGCGATGGATGTTCAAGCACTTTGTTTTAAGTTTTTGCACATAACGTTTTTTGAAACTCAAATTTTGTAAGATCTGCAGTGTTTTTTTTTTTTTTTCCTGGAACTCCAGATATGAGTTGTTAAGATCTTGATTCTTGAGTGTGTTCTTGAACTTCAGATTCACTTGTGCTTTGGTTTGTAGATGCACAAGGTTTGTAGGCTATTTTGTGTGTATTATGGATGCAAAGTGCTTCTCCTACCTTTTACTGCCTGGAATGTTATTTTTCAGAATTTTTTTAGTGTGCAGATCTTGCGGCCACTTGTCCACGAGATCCCATGATTACTTTGTAGTTAAGCGTACTTGTGCAATAGTGCACTTGGATGGGTGACCTCATAGGAAGCCATCATGTTGCACCCCTCCTTTTCTGCATTGCAGTCCACTGTTTCAGGTTATGGTGATTATTCTTGCTTGCCCACAATAAATTTTCCAAGGTGTCTTGTTTTGGAAACAATATTTGTGATGCAGACTATCTGTTTTTTTAGAGCTGAGTTTTTTTGACAGAATGGATTTTAGTATATGGTCAATCTGGTAGTTATTTCTTGGGGTGTTGAAACTTATAATTTTGATGTCTCGACTTTTCTGATTTGTGTTGTATGTAAAGTAGTCAAATGTCGAGGTGGTCTTTGATGTGCTGATGCCAATTCGGGTTGGTTTTCGAGAATATTTTTATCCGTATTCTGTTCAGAAGCCCTTTAGGTTTCTCTAGAACAGTAAAAGGGTAAAACTGAAGCTTAGTTCACATAGGGACTTATTATGTCATCTATGCTCCCAAGGACATTAATTCTGATACCTTTCTAATGCTAATGGGGTTAGGCTAAGTTTAGACTTGGTACTCAAGGGTGTTAATTCTGAAAATATTCTGAAATCAAGCATGTCCTGTAAATTATCAAATCTTATTTTCCCTAGTTGGACCAAGATTTTATTATGGTGCATTCCATTTGAACCACCATGTAATGGGTTGAGAGGCTTTAGTTTGTAGCATTGAATGAGTGGTATATCAGTTAATAATACTATTTTATTTTGTAGAGATTCGAGCAATATGGAACTTTGAAGTTTCTGAATGTATCTTTTGATTCTTTTGTCACTTTAGAGTGTAGTTAAAGATGGAGGGCAACAACAATAAGATAACAAGTTGATAGAATGCAGTGTTTAAGATACTGTCTTGTTGCTGTAGCTAAAATTTATCAAACAGGAAGTCAAACATATTTTACAATATATATATATATATATATATATTGGCATTTTGATATGTGACCTGAACCATATAGGAACAATTTTCCAATATATATATATATATATATATATTTTTTTTGGGGTTGGGGGGGAGAGGGGGGGGGGGGGGGGAGTGTTGGCACTCTGAAGTCTGGAAAAGGATCAGTGAGTTTGTATCCGGTAAAACGTTAAAATCAAATGTAACTCCAATGATAAAAGCTGCATATTATCAATGCCGGTTCTGTCATGACAAGTTTCCTCAAAGAGAGCTATATATCACTATGTGGTCTTAAGGATTTCTCTTTTCAACAAATTTTCCAAAAAAAAAACTGTACATCAATCTGTGGTCTAAAAGAATTTCTTGTCAATATCTTTGTGGGAAAACTGTATATTAATTTGTGGTCTTAAAAACTAGTCAATATGTTTGTCATGACTGAAATCATAAATGAATGATTTTTGCAAGAGAGAGAGATGGATTTGTTGAAACTGTCCTAGGTGTTCTTAAAAGACTTTCTTGTCAATATCTTTGTGGAAAAACTGTATATTAATTTGTGGTCTTAAAAACTAGTCAATATGTTTGTCATGACTGAGATCATAAATGAATGATTTTTGCGAGAGAGATGGATTTGTTGAAACTGTCCTAGGTGTTCTTAAAAGACTTTCTTTTCAATATGTTTGTCGAAACTGTCTATCAATCTGTTGTCTTAATACTTTTTTGTCAATATCTTCGTCCAAAAACTGTGTCTTAATCTGTGCTCTTAAAGACTCTTTTTTCAATATTTTTTCCTTGACTGTGAAGGTTAATGATTATCTTTGCAATAGAAAGGATTTTATTACTCATGACTCCCTTGCTTCTAATCTGAAGAGAAATTTGCTAAAGGAGAACATATTCTGCTATACCTATCAAAAAAAGAGAACATATTGTGTTATATGATATCATAGGATAAGGATGGAGCTGGAAATTTATAGATAGAGAACAGAAAATAGAGCAAGTACCTGCAAAGGCACTAATGGACTACTGAGAGATCCCATTGCCCTCATCATATTTTTCATAACCCATTGCGGATTTAAGTTCTTGTCTTAGTGAGAATGATGCAGGGCAGAGGGTAAAACATGGATATACGGGAAAAAAAAAAATAAGAATAGGACAAATCCTAGGCTTGTCCCCCTAGAATCTGCTGATTTTCCACCCTTTGTCCTGCATCAAAGAATGTTATGATCTTAGAGATTTTCAAATCACCCACTTGATACCAATTCTTTGAGCATATCTTAAATTTAGGCACAAACACATTATAACAGATAGCTGTCCTAGATCCTGATGCAAGTGATGGGTTCTCTTAGGCAAATTTTCCCCCCAAGTATTTTAGTCCTAGTGAGGCAAGAATTCACCTCTTTTTCTCTGAGTGTATGGATAGAATTATCTATTTTTTACTTGATCATTGTACTTTCCATGTATAATTTTTGTGTACCTGTTGTATTACCTGTGTACATGGATGGCATGACAAAGGGTAAAACATAGATATGAGGGAAAAGAAAATAAGAATAGGACAAATCCTAGGCTTCACCCCCTAGAATCTGCTGATTTTCCACCCTTTGTCGTGCATTGAAGAATGTTATGATCTTAGAGATTTTCAAATCACCCACTTGATACCCAATTCTTTGAGCATATCTAAAGTTTAGGCACAAATACATTATAGCAGATAGCTGTCCTAGATCCTGATGCAAGTGATGGGTTCTCTTAGGCAAATTTTTCCCCCAAGTATTTTAGTCCTAATGAGGCAAGAATTCACTTCTTTTTCTCTGAGTGTATGGATAGAATTATCTATTTTTTACTTGATCATTGTACTTTCCATGTATAATTTTTTTGTACCTGTTGTATTACCTGTGTAAATGGATGGCATTATTTTTTCAAAGAATTATCGATTTTCCTTTGAGATTGGAATTGATTGTTCTGTTCCAAAGCTTGCCTAGGGAGCTCATGGCTTATTGATTTTTCAAGTTTTATGGAATTATAACCCTGGCATGTGTCCTCAACTAAATTTATCCTTCAAGGTATAACATGCTACATTGTAACAGCATTTTCTAAACTATCCTGGGCATTTTTCTCTGATTTTGTCAATGTGTCTCTTAATTTTTTTTTGCTTGTCCAGTTTTTCTTCATAGTTGATTCTTATGTTCTCATGAAGGATTCTGTTTGCTACTTTCAGACCTGTCCCATGTGTTCTCCTCTGTCAGTAGAGACCTCAATTTCATTGATCACACCAGTGACCTTGGATGGAAAGAGTAGGCAAACCCTTTTCACTAATTTTAGTAGCTTATTTGAAAGGGCTTAAACTTAGTCCAATCTAAATTATGTTGGTGTAATTTTTGGTGCAGATCTCAAAGGTTTCATCCCATTGTAGTTGACCCAGGTTTATATTTAGCCAGGAGGAGTCAAATTTTTCATGCCACAGAGAAGCGTAAAACACCTGTTGCTTTCAAAGTATTCACAGGCAAAGTCTATTCTCTTTATTAGGCTATTTATGCAACAAAAAATTTACATGTATGGATATGCATTATACTTGTGGGAATACTATATTCAATTATCTTACTTTGCAGGTTCCCCATGGGTCATCCTGAGTCGATCCTTCCTGGAATTTTGCATACTTGGTTGGGATAACCTACCCCGAACCCTTCTCATGTACTTTACTAATGCGGTGTTATCTGAAGAAGGATACTTTCACTCTGTCATTTGCAATTCACCAGAGTTTATGAACACGACTGTGAACAGTGATTTGAGATATATGATCTGGGATAATCCCCCGAAGATGGAACCCCACTTCCTCAATATCTCTGATTTCAATCAAATGATTGAAAGTGGAGCTGCATTTGCTAGACAATTCCGCAAAGGTGACCCTGTGTTGGACATGGTTGATGAAAAGATTCTCAAGCGTGCCCATAACCAAGCTGTCCCGGGAGCATGGTGTTCTGGGCGGAAGAGGTGGTGGATGGATCCTTGCTCCCAATGGGGTGATGTCAATGTTATGAAGCCTGGGTTTCAAGCGAAGAAGTTTGAAGAGACCATCACAGGCCTTCTTGATGACTGGAATTCACAGTTGAATCAGTGCAAATGAAGATGCCCAAGTCAAAGAAAAATCTTTTGAAATGAGGTGCATTTTGTGTGCTTCTGAAATCCTGACCAGTTTGAAGACTGACATCAGTTTGAGATGCATTCTTTGGAAATTGAGCCTAAGTTGTTTCAACTTCTACGGCCAGAGGCTTTACTAGTGTTTATACCAGGGCAGAGTTGAATGGAAGCAAGTGAATTCACTTGAGGTTTTGGGCTGTATTACAGCTTGGGGGCTAGTATTATTTTAGAGCCACTAAGCCTTTCAATCAATAAGAGGATCTCCCTCTCTGTGCTGCCATTTGCATGCTGTTGTATGTTCTACCAGTCATCACATTGTATTGCGCACTCTTTTGAATGCTATAGTAGAAGTTCATTCTTTGAATTCCAATTTATTGTATTGATTTCATGTCTCTCTCTCTCTCTCTCAAAGCGACCTCTAGGTTTTTAATGGTTAGAAGAGAAAAACTGTGAAAAACGAGCAGCAGAAGCAGTTGTTACATTTGATGGCTTCTCATTGATTCCTAAGCGAAGTTTAATTGCTAATGTTGTCACCATAAATTTGGTTTTAGTCTCACAGTTAATTTTGGCTACATGTACAAGGAGAATACTTGTAACAAAAAATGTATCTACAGCATGTTTTTCATAATTGTGATGTTATTATAATCAGTGGTACTAAAAGTGATATTATTAGCGAGCTCAAGTGAAAGCAAAGTTTCAATTAAAATTTTCAACGTAGCAGTTGTGAAAAAAAATTAGAATATGTTATATGTAATAAAAGAGTTTTGTTAAATCTTTTTGAACTAGCCAAAATTTTTAATTTAGTGGTAATGTCTAGTCTCAACTCTCCATCATAAGAACTATGATTCATATCCCCATCTCCCACTCTTTGAAACAATTGAATTATTAAATTAAAATTGTCATAACTAGAAGAGTTCACCATTCTCTCTTACCTTTTTAAGTGCTTTGATTGTCAATTAATTAAGTCAATTTTCAAAGATAAAATTGGGATTTCAATATATGTTATATTATTATGGTTTGTGTAGACGGGTGTTGTTTTTGTGTACTCGTTATGGAAGCCTTAAAAGGATTATACTGAAAAATACTAACAAATGTTAATGAAAATATGTACTTTAAAGCTTATACCTAGAGTGATTTGATTCCTTATAAAAAAAACCCTAAAACCCGCATTATAAACTTTTAACTACAGGAGCCTTTTATTATTATTTAGTATTTACCACAAAACAAGGAGAGGATTCTTATTTATTGTGGGTTCATGCCAGATGGCCCATATCCCGCCGAAACAAACTCTCATCAACAATCTCATCTCCTCTTCATTGGTTTCATTCAGACCTCGTTGTTTATCAGATGGGTCTCTCTCGGTTCCTCAGTTTTCTACCAAAACCATCCAAAAGACTACACTCTAATCCCTTACTTATTTTCCTTTACATTCCAGCAACTCAAACTGTTCTCACTAGATCACTCACTAGTGATTCTTTCAGCACACTCAAAGACCAAACTTTCCTCCAAAATTCAAATCCTCACATTGAAACTCAACGTGGGTCTTTGCCAAAATATTGTCTTGGCATTCACAGACCGTTCCATGATGATGCAGGCCAAGTGTTTGATGAAATGAATGACAAGGACCCAGATGTTATTTTAAGCAATAGAGTCCATGAAGACGCTGAAAAAGTTTGTAAATTACTAACAAAAGGCTCTAATTCTTCTATAGAGGCCGTTCTCGATGGTGCCAAGGTTGATGTATCGCCGGAGCTGGTTGTGGAGGTCTTGAAGAAGCTGAGCAATGCAGGTACTCTTGCATTATCTTTCTTTCAGTGGGCTGAGAAGAAACAGGGGTTTAAATATAGTAATGAGAGTTATAATGCTTTGATTGAGGCTTTGGGTAAGATCAAACAGTTCAAGGTGGTCTGGAATTTAGTTAGTGATATGAAGCGTAAAGGGCTGTTGAGTAAAGAGACGTTTGCATTGATTTCACGGAGATATGCTAGAGCGAGGAAGGTTAAAGAGGCCGTAGATGCTTTTGAGAAGATGGAGAAGTTTGGAATGAAGTTGGAAGTGTTGGATTATAATAGATTGATTGATACTTTGAGCAAATCAAGAAATGTTGAGAAAGCACAGGAGGTGTTTGATACGATGAAGAAGAGAAGGTTTGTACCGGATATTAAGTCATACACAATTCTGTTGGAGGGTTGGGGTCAAGAACAAAATTTATTGAGGTTGAATGAGGTTTATAGGGAGATGAGAGATGAAGGGTTTGAACCTGATGTTGTGACATATGGTATAATTATCAATGCGCATTGTAAGGCAAGGAAATATGATGAAGCACTTGAGTTGTTCCGTGAAATGGAAGCAAAAAATTGCAAGCCAAGTCCGCATATATTTTGTACTTTGATTAACGGCTTGGGTTCTGAGAGGAGGTTGAGTGAAGCAATTGAGTTTTTTGAACAATCCAAGGCTTATGGTTTTGTACCGGAGGCACCCACTTACAATGCTCTTGTGGGGGCTTACTGTTGGTCAATGCGGATGTATGATGTGCATAGGGTGGTTGATGAGATGAGAAAATGTGGTGTTGGTCCAAATTCTCGAACCTATGACATAATCTTACATCACTTGATAAAGGCTCGGAGAACCCAAGAAGCTTACTCCGTTTTTCAGAGAATGAGTAATGACCCGGGCTGCGAGCCAACTGTGAGTACGTATGAGATCATTGTGAGGATGTTTTGTAATTTGGAGCGAGTTGATATGGCAATAAGGGTTTGGGATCAAATGAAGACCCGAGGAGTCCTTCCTGGAATGCACATGTTCTCTACATTGATCAACAGCTTGAGCCATGAGAACAAGTTAGATGATGCTTGCAAATACTTTCAGGAGATGTTAGATAAGGGCATTCGGCCTCCAGCCCAGATGTTTAGTAAACTAAAACAAGCTCTTCTTGATGAGGGGAGGGAGGATACCGCTCTAATTTTGGCTCAGAAGATTGATAAACTACGAAAAGCTCCACTGGTTCGTTAAGATGAATGAAGGATTCCAAGAGCTATTGATTATTTGTTTCATGCTGAAATGGAGTTCGGCAAAGAACCCAGCTGCAGAACTTATCAGCCCCCTTCTCAGGATATAAATCTGCTATTTGATAACAATCTTCATCTCCATAATCCAAATCTGCTATTTACTGATCAATATTCCTCTCCATGTGTATTACTATGACCCTAAATTTTGAAGGTTGTATTATTTTTATTTGCTTCACTGGTATAGAATGTTAAATGCAACCAATATCTCTTTTTTGTGTCCTGGCTATTGAGAAAGTGAACCTTAGTCAAATTTATATCATTCATAACTGCAGATATTGTTTTTGTGTTTTGGGAGGAGGGGAATTCAATGGTACATCTGCAGTGCTAGAGCCAAAGGACGAAACCAGGATTCAAACTTGAGGGGGCCGAAGTTCTTTGTTCAAAAATTTTAAAAAATTGGAGTATCAATACTAAAGGTTGACAAAGTTGCATATTAGCATTAATTTATTAATTATTATTTGTATTTTTTCTTTTGAAAAAAAAATTAATAATTGGATTTTATAATCAAGAGTTTTGCAAGTCAATTGACACGTCTTAATATTTTCAAGGTCTTACTAATGTGTGGATGAAGCGATCAATATGTGGCATAGAAGTTGTCTCTATGCCTATGAGAGTGAAGTCATTTGAGAAGGACATAGAGTTCTCAAGTGAGAGGGAGAAATTGGGTAAAGGTTATTGAGTTTTTGTGATTTTTTTTGCTAGGATTTTTAATTGATTTGTTGTTATCGTTTTTGCTTAGACCGGATTTATGATTTGTCAAAAGATTTTCTTATTATCTGGATATGTGCATTTTTTTTTTTTTTATAGATTTTTCTTGTTATCTATTTGTTGGATTTCTTGAGTCAGTTTGTAAATTTTTTGGAAAAGGGGGACTAAGTATATAAATTTAAGAGCCAGAATTAAAATTCTTTTTGTTAATATACATACTAGTATTTTTTTTTTCAAAGGTTGGGGGGGGGGGGGGGGGGGGGGGGTGGGCATGGCCCCCCTCTGTCCTTGAGTAGTTCCATCCCTGGCTAGAGCTCTCTGTCTCATTAATAGGAAGCCCTGCCCTCAAACCAGTGATTTCACTTAACAGCAACAGTTAATTCTCAGTAAACATGGGTTTAGAAGGGCCTGGAAATCTCACAAGGCACCACTGTGTTAGTCAGATTTCAGGTTACACTTGAAAATTTTGGTAGTAGTCGAGCAGTGGAACATGGGAACCCAGTAGATGGTTAAAAATTGGTAATAATGTGGTAGTCAGAACAGGAGGCTGCCCAGGCGGCAATTTGACAAAATTTAAAGGAAGCAGTCTGATATTGACTGAATTCTACAGAACAATCTGTAGCACTTTACACTTTAGGATTCATATCACCAGAGAAAGAAATCACTAAGCAGGGTGACAGTATTGTGCTGTTGGTGAGTTTGTGCAATCAATGATGATGGGAGACTAAATGAGAATGATCAACCTATAATAGATCATGCACTGGATTATTTTAGTGGGCATGAGAAACACTCTGCATGTCCTACACAGCTATGTCATTCTATATGATAGACCCTTGAATCTTGCGTACTCTACTAACTACTTAAAAGATATCAAATCTGTGAATCATGTAAGTGTGTTTCCAGTTAAACCAATTCAATGACAGAGAAACTGAAAGAAAAGTAAAAGACATTCAAGATGAAGAAGTGCAACTGATCTTATTTTCTAAAAAAATGTTTTTACATCTTCTCAACTGAACCCCTTCATTTACATCAGATATACACCCTTAGAGGCACAATTTAGTAAAGTCAAACATCTCAAACACATTACACCACAATACTAGAAGTATACTACTTCATGCACCTAGACTGAGACAGTGAATTAGAGGACTTATGGTAAGCATTCCAACCATTACAAAAACAAAAGCCACACTGAAACAGAGAAGCAAAGCTATCAACAACATTATGACCTAATGAAAAACAGAAAAGTGGTAGTGTTCTACAGCATGTGCCTCAAAACCATCACCATTTCTAGATGATGAATTCTCATTTTCTATTTGCTCTGGCACCTCAGGTGTATAATCTGTCATTGGCTCAGTTTGCACTGGCACTTCAGCTGAATTTTCATCTAAGTCATAATCTGTCATTTGCTCTGCATGCATTGGCACCTCAGCTGAAGGTTCAATTGATTGGTCTATTGGCTTTGGCTCCTCCGCCGGAGGTTCTGGCTCTTGCACTTTTGGATTTGCCACCTCTGCTGGAGGACCCGGCTCTTGCACTGTCGCCATTGGTGGCTCAAAAACATCAACAACTCCATGGACAATAAGCCAATTACTGAAATACATGTCGGGATAGATAACCGGAACATCATTGAGCAAAAGCATGCCAAGGGACCGAGTGACATTAATGGTGAACCCTTCGGAATAAGTCCTCAACAGCGTGCCATCTTCCAAATTCACCAGATCACCCCATGAAAGCCTGCAAGGCACGACGTGGCGATGAAAGAAAGACGACAAGTACTCGCTGAAGCTACCGTAATGACCCTTTATCACTTCATCGGCCGGCGCAAACACAGTCAACATAGGAGCCTTTTCTTGTGACCCAAGAAACTGAATATCAAGAAACGAAGCCATAATAGAGCACCCATTGGTTCTCATTGCCGCGCAAGCTTCGCGGAATGAATAAGCACCCGAAGAAGCCACCAATGATTCGCTATGAGGCATGGATGCAAGACATTCAAGATTGTGACTTTGTCTCCAGAATCGGTTTGAAAACCGAAAATACGGGTTAAAGAACTTGTCAATTCCGAAAATTATCAATGACCCATCATCGTATACAGGCTGCCCGCGAACTGTCACATTGTTTAAGGAGACATAGTCATCGGAAGATGATGCAGTGACGATAAGCGAGTGTCTTGGGAGGACCGTCGAGATCTTGGCGCCTAAAGGGAGGGACTTGAGGCTTTGGAAGGAGAAAGCGAGA
Source organism: Lithocarpus polystachyus (assembly GCA_033629205.1). Lineage (NCBI taxonomy): Eukaryota > Viridiplantae > Streptophyta > Magnoliopsida > Fagales > Fagaceae > Lithocarpus > Lithocarpus polystachyus. The sequence goes on along the minus strand of CM066162.1, from coordinate 2,580,705 downwards.
GGGAGGAGGTGGTATTGTATTAGAGAAAGAGGAGGCTGGCCCAAGCGATCGAAGGCGGCGTCGACGGGGGCGAAGATGGTGAGGGATGGAGAGTGTGGAAGCAGGGTATGTGAGGCGAGTTCAAGAGTTAATGCCATGGAAGTGTAGCCGGAATCAGAGAGAATCTCGGCCGCTTTGAGGATGGGTTCGGACGGGACAGCGGAGGAGAGAGAGAAAGGAGACAGAAGGAGGAGGAGGAGGAGAGAGATTAGGAGTGAGGAAGCCATTGATGAAAGATTTTGGTTCTGGTTACAGAGTCTGTGTGTGTAAAAACAGAGTGGAAATGTTGGTTTATCTGGTTAATTTTTTTTGGCGGGAAGGATTGTACACGTGGCAGAGTGGGGTTGGTGTTTGTGGTATGGAGGGGTAGTTAGACAGTTACTATGAAATGACGGAGATGTCCCTGATGGTTTTTTTCGGTTATAAAGATATAGGAATACAAGAATGTATAAAGTTATATAGTTGAACTTCGTTTGGTTGTGCAATATTTCTGGTTAGCTAGCAAAATTAGTGATAAAAAAAAAAAAGGTCTATCTCATGAGAAATTTTGAGGAAAATGAACTGATATGATTGATCAAAATTTTATTTCATTAGTTTGAATTCTCTGATTTTGATAATTCAGAATCTGTTTCAGAAACCAGAAATTAGTAGCTACGCTAGGCATTACCATAAACTTGGAGGCTGTAATGATATAAATTTGACTAAGCTTCACTTTCTCAATGGCCATCATACAGCAAAGAGAAGTTATTAGAGGCCTAAAACATTTTGGTTGTGTTAACATTTTTATACCAGTGAAAAAAATTTATACAAATCAAATAATGAATCAGAACAGCCTAAATTGTGAAGAGTTTTTGTTGAAAATCACACAATGAATGCTCTGCCTATTTTGGGGTCATTTCCAAAGAATTGCTTCAAAGTGAATTCAAGGAATTATGAAACTTGTTAGTAGGAAGTTCTTGTGGTATCTCTATTGCTGTCACAAAACAATATTTGCAGAGAAAGAAAACTTATATGCGAACTTATTCCTCTTATTGCAAAATTTAGTACTGAATCAAAAATAGTTAATTTTTTTTTTGAAATTAAGAAAAAAAATTATCAACTTACATCTTAATAAATAACTAAATTGAAATGTTAAAAAAAAATTATGGTGTCGTTTCTTTTATTAATTCAGGGCTCAAACCATGCCTTATGGAAACAATAGCCCTCACAAGTCACAACTCAAAAGCTATCCAAGAGAGCTGGTTTTGTCAACATTAAAAAGACGCTAGCTTTATTTTTCATGTATTAACTTAGTGCTTCTAAAATTTTTTGTTCTTGAACGGTTAATTTGCGGTTCTTCCAAAGATGAAATCTTGGTTCTGTGGTTGACCACATTGAACCTTCCCTCACTGAGAACTGAGATCTCCTATTGTTGTCTCCAAAATTCTTTTGACCATTAGCATTTTGTTTGATTGCATACTGCATAGGGTGTCCCGATAGACGGTACTAATTGTTGAGGGGCTTGTTTTGCTTGTTTAGGGGCTTCTATTGTTTTAGGAGCCTGATGAGCTTGTTGAGGCACAACATTCGGTCATATGGGCTAGAGTAGCAGACTTACTGCATCCTGGAGAGAGAGAGAGAGAGAGAGAGAGAGAGTTACATTTCTATTACACATCAATATCATAAAAAAATATAACAAGTTAAAAACTTAAAATAGCAAGTGTAAACATAAGGTTTTTAAGCATATTTCTATTACACATCAATACCATAAAACATATATATATATATATATATATATATATAAATATAAAAGAAGTTAAAATAGCGAGTGTAAACATAAGGTTTTTAAGCAGTTCATACCAAATAAATCCATCATTTTTTCTTGCATGTGAAGATCAATTGGCAAAGCCCCTATTAATAAAGAATGATTAGATTTGTTGGTATTTGTTGTTTTCCAAATCTTTTGTACTTGTAATTGACTAATTGTAACTGATTGTTCCATTAAGCTTACAGTGACGTTTGTGAGTGACATACTGTTGCTGGTAATTTTACTTACAAGGCTGCTAAATTTATACCCAACAATCTAAGCCATTATTAACGTCACGTTTTTACCTACCACTAGCAATCTGTCATGTCAGCAAATGTCAAATTTTGTCTTTTCATTCTTGTTTGTAGACTTTCTCTTGACTTATAGTACTCTCATGATTTATTCTCACATGAATCCATAATTAATTATTCTCACATTTTAAAAAACATTCTCTCCTCTCCCTGTGTGTGTGTGTGTTAATACTTAGTATTCTAAAAAAAAAATTATTCTCACATGATCTAATCTGGTCATATGAATTCATAATTAATTCCATTTTTATGGTGCATTATGCATAATAACTTAGCAATTATAATAAATTTTGTATCACTTAACTTATTGTTATGGATTTATTGTATTAGCAACTCTTCTGTTTGTTTTGAAATAAAGCAAAGTTCTCCATGTTCTACGGGAAAGACTTAAGTTTTCATGAATTTAACCAAGGCATATGCAATGTCCTCTCATTTAAAATCTAACTAGTTGCAAACTCCACTCTCAAAAAAAAAAAAAAAAAAAAAATATATATATATATATATATATAGTTGCAGACTCATATAATGCGTGAAAAATTATAATTATTTTGAGATGTGGTATAATATATAATTTATTCTTTAAATTTTATTGTAGATTATTTACTTTTTCTAAAAGTAATATTTGTCTCTCTATTTTTAAAAATATATAATTTTTGGTATTTTTGACTGATATTATTCTTTTTTGAAGTCGTTCATATTCATTTAAATATTGTTATTGTGCATTATATTTTCCTGATTTTTGTTTACAACAAAATTTTTAATTTTCAAATTTATTATTCAAATTTCTCATTCTCGTAAGGAGGTCATTATGATAATAAAAGCTTATCATATAATTACAATTGATATTACTCAAATAATTAGCACTCTCAACCCAAACTTATCTCCGCCCAAGGTATTTATATTACATATATTTTCTATCATAAGTTACATTTAGGTTCAAGAATGTGTAAAATCATGATAGTGAAAAGAGATGGTCATTTCATGATTGATAAGTTATAATTAGTTTTAAGAATAAATAAAAGCATAATGCATTATTGCATACATTTACATAAGTATTTTTTGAAGAAAGAATTGAAAGAAAATAATGACATGAACGTGTATGTGGCTTAACAAATTCAACTTTAATTTAGATATTATATATAAATTATATCATCCACGTTTGATTAGATTTTTATTGGAAAAGCTTTTTCTATACTAATAATAAGAAATAAAACATTTATACAAAGACAAATGTTTGGCCAACTTCATTTATATATTTAGGTGCAGCACCAAACAAAATTCACCATCAAATGCTATGGTGTGTGTTTATTTCTCCGAAAAAAAAAAAAAAAAAAAACTCACAAATCAAACTCACTCTTCCACAAATTACACTCATAAACTCAAATTAACTCACAAACTCTCCCAAAGGAAAAAAAGAAAAAAAAAAAAAGAAAGGAATTTGTTGTTGTTCATTGAATTAAGCTATCAGTTTCCCTTTCTAAAACACATCAATGATTTACATTCCGATAAGAAGCCAGTTTTACATGTTGTCAAGCACACATACTGCACAATAATCCCATTTTTGACTATACTGCTCAGTCTGACTAACTGTCAAATATAAATAAGCGTGTAAAGTCATAAGAAAATAAAATATTAATAGCATCACCACACTAGAAACCGAGAGACCTCCAAAAATTCATAACCAGATAAAGAACACTCCAATTATAATCCTAAACTATAAGAAAACTCCAATTACATTGAAAAAAAATTTAGTTCGTTCATAATAAATTCTACCATAAATTTAATGAGTATATCCCAGTCCCACAATGAATCTGAAAGGAAAAAGTACCATTCGTGATTTGAGAATACTTAAAAATTACTTTAAAGACTGTCTTTCGGTTTATCTCCCTTCTTCAAAGCACAAAACCTAGTTACCAAAAATTCCTCAATCTCTCTGTTCTCATCACTTAAGTAATAATTAGCCCCACGAGTCTTGATAAAACTGGTCATAGACTTGCAAGCACAAGGATCCGGTGCAGCGAAGGCATCAAAAATGGCCATAATAGGAACCTCTTTAGCAAGACGGCCACCACGCTCCTAGGCCTGCTCAATCATATTCCTTATTTCTTCATCGGTTGCCACTGTCACAACTCACGACACGAAAGTTTTTGTGAAGTCGGTGGCTTGTTATCCTAATCCATATTGTTTTGGAGTGGCCTATAAGACTTGATGTCCTATTTCAAGTGCAAGTATAATTCCTAATTGTTTCAGGACTCTTAAATTGATACCTAACCGGCGTAGATATCCAAGTTCAACTTGGAATTGATTTGGACCTCACGTGCTCAAGAGATGAGATTTAAGAGTTCCACTTGAAGTAGTCTTTGCTTGGATTAGTATTTGCATGTGTATGTAAGGAAGTTGCATGGAATACAATTCTATTGCTACAAGGACTCATCTTTTGCCAACTTAATGCTCTATATAAGGAGAGGTGTTGCGGCAATTGTAGAGAAAGAAATAGAGAATGAAAGAGTGAGATTGGTTACTGCATATTATTGTGAGAGTTCTCTAGTTTAGCATAAGATGCAAGGTTTTCTCTATTCCTTGTATTTGTGAGAGAGCTATTGGGTGTATTGGGGATTGGGTGTGTGTGAAAATTTTGATACGCCAACTTGTATTTCTCCATATTTGATTAGTAGAATTTTTTTATCGTTGCCCGTGGATATAGGCCAAAAGCCGAACCACATAAATCCTAGGTGTTTTTTTGTTTGTGTGTGTTTATTTATTTTCTGAGTTTAGGTTTGCTTCGTTCCTATTGTTTATTTCTTGGAGATCTTTCTATAGTCATAATATTTTCACAATCAATATTGAGGTGGGAGTGCTATCCGGAGGCGCTTTCCTACAACAGTTTTGACAACATAATCCAAACAAAACTAAATGATTTTTTTTTTTCAAATATATCATATGAGATTTTTAAGATACGTAAATTTGTTCCCTCTAATGATTCAAATTCGGTTTAAATAAAAACAATTCCCTTATTAATATTAATGCATTATAATTTGTTATTAAAAAAAATTGCATATATAATTTATAATGCCCATATATAGATGCACTTAGAGCATTTGCAATAGTGGAGCTAAAAAGCTATATTGCTATTTTAGCTCCACAAAAACCTCAAAAATACTCACACAGCAATGAAGGTAAAGGTATAATTTTTTAGCTTCAGCCTTCCGTATGAAGCTATATTTGGCTTCGTACGGAGGGTGAAGGTAAAAACAAAAAATTATATTTTAATCCTACTTTTATTAAAATAATACTTTTTTTTATTTTTTTTATTCTTTTTCTTTTCTCTCTGCCCATCGCTCTCATTCTCTCCCTCTCTCCTCAGATCAGCCCTCAAGCTCTCAAGCTCAGACTCTCGCCGGCCGACCCACTCCCTCATTTTTCTGCCTTTTCTCCTTTCTGCCGTTTCTCCAAAGCTCACCAACGTTGAAGCTCCGCTGCTTAACCATCTCTGCAAAGCAAAAACTCTCACTGGACGACCCACTCGCTGACCCAGCTCCACCTCTAAACGACCGATCGGGCTGTCCATCCAAGACGTCGTTTTGGTCATCGAGCTCTCTACGAAGCTTTCTTCGCGAAGCTCTTTGGTCTTTGTTAAAGCACTCGATCTCGCCTCCACTCTCGTCGCTCGATCTCATTATCAGTGGCCTGTGGATCAATGGGTTTCGTGGATGTGGGTCGGTGGATTGTGGCTGGGTCGGTGATGGTGGGTTGTTGATCCGTGGGTTGCTGTGGACTACTCATCGCCGATCTGATCTGTTCTCTCTCTCTTTTTTTCTTTTTTTTTTTCTGCTGTAGACTACTGCTGGTGGTGGTGGCAGCGGCGGCTGTGGCTATGGCTGTGACTGATGATAGATATGGTAGTGGTGGGGTGGTGTATAATTTTTAGGTAGTGGAATATATTATTTTATTATAAGAAATATATTATTTTATTGTGTTGTTTATATTATTTTATTATGTTGAAAGCTAAAATAGATCCACTACTGCAGCACGCGTGTAGGTAAAATAGATAAAGTAGCTTTTGGTGGAGCTAAATTGCTAAAAATTTAGCTCCACTGCTGTGGATGCTCTTACTCCTCGTCGGTCTATTAGTAGTAAAACGACCTCCCATTCGTGCATAACTCCAACCTGTAAAACAAAGAAGACATTAATTATATGAACTTTGCTATATATGCAAATTCTTAGATATAAAACCTTCTTCGAATTTAAGAAATTAAAGTACAAAACCAGACGTATATGATAGAATCATCACACCCCAATTTTTTAAAACAAAACCCATTATTACTAACCTCCACCCATTGATTTGAGAATATTAATCTTGAGATCGAGAGAGACGGCCAATTACCAGAATTGAGATATTATAGCTTTTAGTGTAGAGCAGAACCCTGTTTTATATAGTTTTTAGTTCTTTCCTTAGGTTAGACTTCCCTTTAAAATAGGATTCAAATTCCTAAAAAAACAAAAGCACGATTCGTACATTCCACTGGGTAAATATGAGAAAATTTTATATATAGAAACAAAAAATTTGAGAATTGTTGATAACTTGATATAACACATTGTTAGTAATGGATAATAAACAAAAGTGATGTCAATAATGAGCTTGGCCCTTGGGGGCATGGATGATATAATTTTTAAATGTTATTGTACTATAATATCTCCATTTAATAAATAATTGATTGCATATGCATGGTAATTATACTGGTAATAACTTGTAATATGCTTGTGTGATAATACCATACATGTTAATTAGTAAAATAAAAAAAAAAGGTAGTTGTATGCAATAGTGATGATAGTAAAATGAGTAATGCTAAAGATACAAATTTTTTTACAAACAAATTTACAAGCTGCTGATGTTAATGGTGAGTGGTTATTGGTAAATGAAAAAGTAATATTAATGGTGGGTCTAGATGAAAACTAATATAAAGTTAGACACATCAACAGTTTGTAAAAATATTATAAAATAATTTGTGGTTGTAGCATTATTCTAATAAAATACGTATATAATTTATTATATATTTTTTATATATAATTCAGATATGTAAATTCATAAATGTGATTAATTATTAGAAGCCTCACGTTTTTTCTTATTCTTTCTCAAGACAAAATCAAGAATTGTTTTTGGGCCAATACATTAAAAAAAAAAAAGAATCATTCAAGAATAAGAATTAATTCTAACATTTAAAAATAAATAATACATGGAAAATAAAACTAATATTTGTTAAGTATAATATATATATATATATATATATATAAAATAAAAGACAGAATAATAGTTTTTTTTAATACATCTCAACATAATCATTTATGATATATCAAAATGGAACTCGATGTTATTTTAAATCTTGAAAATTATCTATAATTAATTTTGTATTAAATTTAGCAACAATGTCCCTTTCGAATCAATGTACAAAATCAAACAATGCATTAGAATATCATCTTTCATTTTTATTTTTTATGAAACATAATTTTAATAATATTCATGTTTGAAAATACGTGTTCCATAGTTGTAATCTAAATTAGAAGAATAAGTACAAGTACAAATGCTGTATAATTAAATTGGTAGGTTAGTGATTTTCTAGTCCTTACTTGTATCTGGCACAATTCAAAAGTATTTAATAACTTTTGAATTCCAAATATCAAACTAATGAACATGATTTGTGAATTTTTGGGGGTAAACTTGTTTACTAACAAACAAATATCATCAATTTTAAAAAGATTAATGTGTTTCTCAAATATCCAAAGTTGAGTTAAGAACAAGGAAACCCTAGTGTATGTTCACTAAATCGATTAATTGATTCTCCGAATTTTAAATTAATCAACTGTAGTTAAAAATTTATCTAATCAACAATGATGCTTAATTGTAAAATCATTTTGTTGATAACAAAAAAAAAAAAATCCATTAGGTGAGCTAGACAAATGGTAGTACCTAAATCTCGAAATCCCAAACTTTCAATTTTGTGTCCTAAATAAGCCAATTACCAAATGTCAATCAAAATAAATAGTTAAAATGAATAACTCCCATATAGCTCTAGTACCATTGATAGTCCCAAAGATGGAAGGTGATCCCATGAGAGTGGTGATCACACATGGTAGAAAGTTTGTAGGTTTTTTTTTATTTTTTATTTTATAAGAACCTGCAGGTTATGAGAACCCTTCTATTTATTGGAGAACTTGCTCCCTTTTATATCACAAACCTAAGAAGAGTTATGCCTTTCTCTAGGTTAATTACAACCTTTCACCAAACAATGTAACTTACATCATATGAAGCAAACCATTCTTTTATGGGTTTGATAAAGTACACAAAGGTAAATTGTATTATGGTTATGATCGATCACCCTAAGAAACAAAAAATTGGTGAGAAGATTTTAATTAGTTATATATATTTCATTAAAATGGTTGAGAAGATACAAATTTGTAAAGAAGAAGTATTAATTAAGCAGAAGATATTATTAGAAGTTATTCATGGATATTCCAAATTGGTTTTTTATTATCTAAAATACTATGTTTGACTCTTTTGCTCTCTAACTATATAGGAGGTGGTCTTCCCATCCATGCAGTAACTGCATGTTGAAATTCAATGGCTCCCACTTCCAAACCGTCCTCCATTCTGTACGGAGAAATGAATTGATTGTAATGATCATAATTGATTCTCTCCGGTTGAGGTTCTGACAGTGGTTGTGTCACCGTTTGAGGAGGGGCTTGTTGTTGTTGTTGTTGTTGTTGAGGTGCCTCTTCAGTCTGAGGGGCTTGTTGTTGAGGTGCCTCTTCAGTCTGAGGGGCTTGTTGTTGAGGTGCTTCTACAGTCTGAGGGGCTTGTTGTTCTTCTTCTTGTTGAGGTGCTTCTTCAGCCTGAGGGGTTTGTTGAGATTCATTCTCTGGCTCATAGGCACTTAGTTGTTTAGCCTGAGTATCTGTTTTTGATTTCTTTTTACTCTTCAATCCTGGAAAGAGAGGCACCAAGAGTTACATTTTGTTACACATCATTCTATATGAAGCGAACACTTTAACATAGGAGTGATATTATGAATAGTTACTACAAAATTTTTATTATGTAAGCCTTAAAAACTGCTATACATTTCAATTTCTAAACACAAAAACAAAAATATAACTAAACAACTTATTGATATCACGATCTGAAATTATCATTGTCACGACACTTTGTGATATTTTGTATCAAAATTGATAATAATATAAATATATGCCTTGAAATAACAAGTGTAAACATTGTAGGAAAAAAAAAAGTGTCAACAGAAGGTTTTTGATCATAGTATCATACCAAATAATTTCTTCATGTTGTGTTGCGTATGAAGATCAATTAGCAAAGTCCTAATTATAAAGAATGACTAGGTTTATTTGTACTCGTTGATTCTCAAAACTATAGCACTTATTTAACTGAAAATGCATCACGTGTATTTTATAATGAATTCCATATCTTTAAATGTAATAAACTTTAAATTTCTAACATGCTTATGATTAAATGCAGAAAATACTGAAGTAACATGCACGAGAATTTAAGATTGAAATCTACAACAAAATACTATCTCAAAACCATACAGTGAAGTACTGAAGTTAAAATTGATAGAAGATATATTGTCCCATGAGGCATGGATTATAATCATTAAATGTTTTTGTATTAAAATATCTCCATTCAATAAAAGAATTGATTGTATAAACATGCTAATTTAATTATATTGTATTAGTAATAATTGATTACATATCTTAAGCAGTTAAAATTTTTATTTTTATTTTTATTTTTGGAAAATAAAATTTCTATGGTGGCGATCACTTGTTGAAAGTTAGCTACATGCTGGATTTAAATTAAACAGCGAACCCCCATATGACTTGTAAACATCCTTAGACTTTAAATTGAGCCAAATATGAGGAGTTCACAGCATGCTCACAAAATTTAAATTTTTTAAAACTATATCTCAACTCTAAAAACTCTTTTTCTTTAATTCTTTTAATTAAAGGAAGGAGGCCACTAGGCAATAAAACAAAGGGATAATTTATTGGAGTAGTTGATCAATACTTTTCTCTGGAGGGGGCTAACTCTTATATTTGGGGACCCTAACTTTACAAAGTATTAAATATATGATATAAAAAATTTGGAAACGTAGCTCTAATCGTGTGGGAAATAGGACTAATAATTCGTTTTTGTTTGACCTTTTTTAAATTGTACCCAACTTTAACCCAGCTCGAAACTCAGACTAGAACTGACCATACCCATTTGCTTGTCTCTACTACAAATTTTAGAATTTAATATTTTACTGATCAATTTTCAATATAAAATTATAATCTAAAGTTCTATTAGATTTTAAATTTTATTGATGAAAATACTTAAGAAATTACAAATCAATTTGATGTGCAATTCTCATCAAATATAAATATTTTCAACATTATATATACCATCTAACATTAATTTTTTTTTTTTTTGGTAAAACATAAATTTTCTTTTTAAATTATTTGCGTTTTTCCCCTTTTTTTTCTTCATTTTGGAGCATGTTATTTTTTTTGATGAACAAAAAATGGGTAGGAGTGAACAATGTGACAATCCAACTTGGGCGTGACTATAGTAGTACCATACCTGTTGAAGCCAGGGCCTTGCTAGGGTGCAGAAGGACCATAGTAAGCCATACATTTCCAGCCCCACGAGGGACACTAGTGACTTTTGAGCTACTAAAAGAGGTAACTCAAGTGGGTCTATATTTGAATTCGAACCTTGAACCTCACACTTAACGCATCTTGTACATCACTCAAGACCATTAGATCACACCTTTCGGTGGTTTTGGAGCATATTATTTGCTTCAAAACTACATATATTTAATTATTTTTATATACTTTTTAATTTTATTTCATGTTTCATGTATACGCGCGAAGCATACAATCCAATTGTGTTTATAATACCATTGATAGTCCCAAAGAAGGAAGGTGATCACCAACCTTATATATATACTATAAAGGTTATAATACCATTGGTGATCACACGTAGTACAAAGTTTGTAGGTTTATATATATAAAGGTTATAAGAGTATTTGCTCCGTATTTTCACCAAATAATGCAATTGTACGTGAAACAAACCATTCTTTCATTGGTTTGATGAAGTACATAAAGGTATTCGAATTATATATGGTGTAAAAACCCTAAGGAAAAAAAAAGGTGGAAAATGAGAAGATATTATAAGAAATTATTCATGGATATTATAATTTGGTTATATTATCTAAAATACTATGTTTGAGTACTCTTCTCTCTCTAAACAGTCAAACAGACCAACGAGAATTACTACCATCTCTAACTATTGTTCTCTTTAAAGCTCATCCATTTGGTGACTTCATATTTATATAAATGGGGTCCATAATCGTCCTGCATCGTGTATGGGTAAATGTAGGAATTATAAACATCATAATTGATTTGCTCATCTTCTTGAGCATTTGGTGGTGCTTGTGTCTCTGTTTGAGGGACTTGTTGAGCATTATCTGATGGTGCTTGTGTCTCTGCTTGAGGGGCTTGTTGAGCATCTGGTGGTGCTTGTGTCTCTGTTTGAGGGGCTTGTTGAGCATTTGATGGTGCTTGTGTCTCTGTTTGAGGGACTTGTTGAGCATTATCTGATGGTGCTTGTGTCTCTGCTTGAGGGGCTTGTTGAGCATCTGGTGGTGCTTGTGTCTCTGTTTGAGGGGCTTGTTGAGCATTTGATGGTGCTTGTGTCACCGTTTGAGGGGCTTGTCGAGGTGCTTCTTTAGGCTGAGGGGCTTCTTGAAATTCATTCTCTGACTCAGAGGCACTCGGTTGTTTATCTTGAGTATCACCAGATTCACCACCTCCTGTTTTAGATTTTTTTTTACACTTTAATCCTGGAGAGAGAGAGAGAGAGAGAGAGAGAGAGGCACCAAAAGTCATATTTCTATTACACATAATTGAGTTCTTCTATTGACATACTCTTTCACACACTTTGACACAACTTACACATTTATCAACGTGTGATTGGATAATATTATTTACATATCACTACAACAAAAGTGGACTATGGTGACGAAACCTTTCGTCACAATATGTCCTTATTTCGTCACCGAATACATATGGTGACGAAATGGTGACGAAACAGCATTCGTCACCTAAGCTCCGTCACAGAATGTATTGGTGACGAAAATGTTTCGTCACCAATAAGAAAATGATAGGTGACGAAATTTTTTCGTCACCAATAAAAAATGATAGGTGACAAAAGTTTTTCGTCACCTAATATTTTCGTCACTAAACCTTATTTTCAGTGATGGAATATTTCGTCACCAAGTGTATTTTTTTTTCCAATTTCAATAGATTAGGTGACGAAGTTTTGCGTCACCAATTGTTTTTTTTTTTTTTTTTTTCAATAGATCAGGTGACGAATTATTTTGTCACCAATTTTTGCTTATAGTCAGATATGGCAACAAAAATTATCGTCACCAAATTTTTTTTATTAATATTCTTTACATTTACTAGCCATTTCATTAACCTGTTCATTTCTAACCAAATCCATAAAATAAAATAAAATAAAAAACACATCCATTCATTTCTAACCAAATCCATAAAAAAACATCCATACAATCTAAAAATGCAATAAAGATGTTCACAAAGTAATTACAACCATTTATATACAAATGATGTCTTAGCTTCCAAACTTTACAGAAAATTATTTGAGTTCAAGTAGTCCCACAAAAGCTATCTTTTTGCCACCAATCCCATATCTGCACAAGTATAAAGGAAAATACATCAATAACAAATTAGACTGCAAACCTATATCCCTGAGATGTACTACAACAAAAAAAAAAAAATATTATTAGTAAAACAATGCAGAAAATGTCCACAAAATACCCAATAACAAACTAGACAAAATAATCATAATACAACATCATATGAAGCCAAACTATCAAAGAAAGAAGACCCACAATAGTCTCATCAAATAAAAACGAAACTCATGTTACAAACCATGGAGAAATCATAAAGAATGTAGAAAAAACCCAATTTAAAACAAAACAAATAAAGTGAAATCCAAAACAAAAACCTAGCGACTATCATAAATACAAACCCAACCACCACAATGAATAAAAAATCTAGCCAACACTATTTAAAAAAAAAAAAACTAGTCACCACTATTAAACAAAAACCCTAGCCACCACCATAAACAAAAAACCTCCTACCACCATTAAACAAAAAACACAGTCGCCACCATTAACACAAATGGTGGCGACTGTGTTTTTTTTTTACTTATCAGTAATAATTTGTCACCTCAGTAATTATAAATTTTTTTAGTGTCTCTAGACTTCTTGATACTGTGAATGATGATTTTGGCTCTCTCTCCCTGTGTGTGTGTGTGTGTGTGTGTGTGTGTGTGTGTGTGTTGGAATTAGAATTACCACCAAAGGGAATTAGGGCACAACTTTCAAGTTATTGATCTTTTTGGGTCCTCACTTCAAATGTCACATACTGTCTATTTGGATAAAGGCAAAAACAAATTTTGATTTTATTTATTTATTTATGTTTTGGCAAATAATATAAATTTGTCATTTTTGGAAATAAGTTAGCTTTTATTTTTTTTTCCTCACAAATTTAACATAAAAGTTACTAAAAACTATATATTTTAATAAATACTTTTTGAAAAAACTACTGAAAACTACAAGAGCCCAAACAAACAATTGATATTAGTCAGGCGGGACAATGCATACGTAGGCCATCATTATATACAACACTATTATAATAATAATAATAATAATATTATTATTATTATTATTATTTTATAATTTAAGTTATAAATTCAACCACACCATTTTTATATATAACGTACTAATATATTATAAACAAATACACAAACATCAATTCACCTTCTGCCACATTTTTTAAGTGCTGTACAGCACATAAAAAGCTACTTTCTTTCTAACCACACATTCAGCCAGTAGCTTTACTATATCTTCCCCCAAAACATAACTTGCAAAAACAAAGGGAGATACTAATGGTTGCCATTGGAATTAATTGGAGCTGGAGCTGGAGCTGAAGCAGGAGCCTAGAACCGAGGAAACAATGCACAAAATAACTGTATGATACAGGTTTGTTTTGTTTTTGGTTTTGGAATATGTTAAAAAGAGATTTGGAGCTTTGCTCATATTTGGAGAACTATGGGCTGAGGAATGGGCGAGATTTTTTTTTTTTTTGGTTTTTTTTATCAAATTAATTTGAGTAGTACTACGTACACAATATTTTCACGTTATTTTCACAATATTTTACATTTATTGGACTAGTTCAAAAAAGTTAGATGACCATTTTAAATTTTGAGAGAGTCAATTCTAGAATTTGGGGGCCAGTGAATTCAAAAATCAATCTTTAGTCCTAGTGAAAACAACAATATGTACACAATATTTTCACGTTATTTTCACAATATTTTACATTTATTGGACTAGTTCAAAAAAGTTAGATGACCATTTTAAATTTTGAGAGAGTCAATTCTAAAATTTGGGGGCCAGTGAATTCAAAAATCAATCTTTAGTCCTAGTGAAAACAACAATACAGCTGCACATAAACCAAAAGTAGATATAATAAAATATTCATTACAGTTTTCCAAATATCTATCATTGAACTCATCTATAGTCTTAAACGTGTTAAAGAGAAAATCTCCAGGATGCATGATTTCATTCCAATGCATAAAAGATGCATAAGAAAAAAAAAATAAGCAGCATAGAAAAAGATAGATTAATAAAACCTTCAAGAATCCAACTTCAATGCCAATCATAACAGTGCAGGGTCCTCAAGCTCTGACTGACATCAATTTGCCACAAATTTTGAACCTAACAAAGAAGAACGAAATATTAGAAGAATGAAAGGATGGTGCCTGACTTATTAACTTCAATAATCTTCATGAAAGGATGATTTCACTAAATAACCCTTAATGAAAAAGGATGATCCTGATCCCATCAACCACTTCCTCCTTCAATTTCAATCTAAATCAGAATTTCTTGTGAATGTACAAAGAGATATAAATGGCTTACTCATCAACATGGTGATCAATGAGAGAGAAAGAAAGAGAGGATCAATGAAAGAGAGAGCTTACCGATCAATGAGGGAGGAGAGGCGTGAGGTATGTGGGAGGCAGAAACGGTGGGTAAAGGAATGAGAAAGATAGGTTAGGGTTTTGTTTTTTCAAATAAAAAATAAATGAAAAAAACTGGCGCTGAAAATTGGGCATGGCGCTGAAAAAATAAATTACTCTGAAAATTAAAATTAAGTTGAAAACTATGTTTGCGCTGGGATTAGAACCCGTGAGGGAGTGTTACTCTACAAGGAAGTGCCACCAGTAGGCTACTAAACAACATGCTATTTGTACATGGAAACTAAATTAATCTATTCTAACACTAGTAGATAAGTTTTCAACAACGACAAAAGAAAAAAAAAACACACACACAAACACATTTTTTTATTATGCTTTCCACAAATTGATAGTTATGATAACAAAAATAGTAAATTCAATTTACAATTTAAATTAATAAATACTAGTAGAGATGTGCATGAGTCGGATTGGGTCAGGCTGAGGGGATTTTTTGACCCAACCTATAATGGTGGGTCAAAAAAATTCAACCCCAACCCAACCCATCACATAAGTCTAACCCAACCCAACCCACATGGGTCGGGTTGAGTCAGGTTAAGCCCATGGGTTGGACAAATTTATTATTATTATTATTATCAAATTGAGTAGAAAAAAATATAAACATATTAAAAAAACCCAAAGATTAATATTAATATAACTTCTTTAAGACAAACAACCCTAATGACTATATAACAATATCCAATTTTCATGCCAATCAGCTATAATTTACCATTTCATCTATAAACTCATATTTTCTACATTATTTTAAACTACTAAACTTGAATCTAGACAATTGATTGATGATATGACAAATAATCTTTGATCACTATGAAATTTTGTAATCATAAAAAATATATGAAGATAATGCAATCTAACGGTAAATTTGTCAAAATTCACATCAAATTAAAGAAATATAGGGTTGGGTTTAAGTTACATTTGATATAACTTAAAAAAATGTCACACCACCCAATAACTTATTATTGAATTCATATTTTTAAAATCCAACCATCGAATTACATGTTCTATATGTTCTTAACACGCACGCCAATTTTCATGCCAATCGGATCTAATTTACGATTTCATCTATAAACTCATATTTTATGCATTATTTTAAACTACTAAACTTGAATCTAGACAATTGATTGATGACATGACAAATAATCTTTGATCACCTCGAAATTTTGTAATCATGAAAAATATATGAATATAATACAATCTAACGGTAGATTTGTTAAAATTCACAATGAATTAAGAAATATAAGGTTAGGTTCAAGTTACACTTAATGTAACTCTACAAAATGTTATATCACCCAATAACTTATTATTGAATTTATATTTTGAAAATCCAACCGTTGGATTACATGTTCTATATGTTCTTAACATGCACGCTAATTTTCATGCCAATCGGCTGTAATTTACCATTTCATCAATAAACTCATATTTTATGCATTATTTTAAACTACTAATCTTGAATCAACAATTGATTGATGACATGACAAATAATCTTTGATCACCTTAAAATTTTGTAATCATGAAAAATATATGAATATAATACAATCTAACGGTAGATTTGTTAAAATTCACAATGAATTAAGAAATATAAGGTTGGGTTCAAGTTACACTTGATGTAACTCTACAAAATGTTATATCACCTTATAATTTATTATTGAATTTATATTTTGAAAATCCAACCGTTGGATTACATGTTTTATATTTTCTTAACATGCACGCCAATTTTCATGCAAATCGGATCTAATTTACCATTTCATCTGTAAACTCATATTTTATGTATTATTTTAAACTACTAAACTTGAATCTAGACAATTGATTGATGACATGACAAATAATCTTTGATCACCATGGAATTTTGTAATCATAAAAAATATATGAAGATAATGCAATCTAACGGTAAATTTGTCAAAATTCACATTAAATTAAAGAAATATAGGGTTGGGGTTAAGTTACATTTGATGTAACTCAAAAAAATGTTACACCACCCAATAACTTATTATTGAATTCATATTTTTAAAATCCAACCGTTGGATTACATGTTTCATATGTTATTAACTTGCACGCCAATTTTCATGCCAATCGGCTATAATTTACCATTTCATCAATAAACTCATATTTTATGCATTATTTTAAACTACTAAACTTGAATCTAGACAATTGATGGATGACATGACAAATAATCTTTGATCACCTTGAAATTTTGTAATCGTGAAAAATATATGAATATAACGCAATCTAACGGTAGATTTTTTAAAATTCGCAATGAATTAAGAAATATAAGGTTGGGTTCAAGTTACACTTGATGTAACTCTACAAGATGGTATATCACCCAATAACTTATTATTGAATTTATATTTTGAAAATCCAACCGTTGGATTACATGTTCTATATGTTCTTAACATGCACGCCAATTTTCATGCCAATCGGATGTAATTTGCCATTTCATCAACAAACTCATATTTTAGCATTATTTTAAACTACTAAACTTGAATCTAGATAATTGATTGATGACATGACAAATAATCTTTGATCACCATGAAATTTTGTAATCATAAAAAATTTATGAAGATAATGCAATCTAATGGTAAATTTGTCAAAATTCACATCAAATTAAAGAAATATAGGGTTGGGGTTAAGTTACATTTGATGTAACTCAAAAAAATGTTACACCACCCAATAACTTATTATTGAATTCATATTTTTAAAATCCAACCGCTGGATTACATGTTTCATATGTTATTAACTTGCACGCCAATTTTCATGCCAATCGGCTGTAATTTACCATTTCATCAATAAACTCATATTTTATGCATTATTTTAAACTACTAAACTTGAATCTAGACAATTAATTGATGACATGACAAATAATCTTTGATCACCTTGAAATTTTGTAATCGTGAAAAATATATGAATATAACGCAATCTAACGGTAGATTTGTTAAAATTCGCAATGAATTAAGAAATATAAGGTTGGGTTCAAGTTACACTTGATGTAACTCTACAAAATGTTATATCACTCAATAACTTATTATTGAATTTATATTTTAAAAATCCAACCGTTGGATTACATGTTCTATATGTTCTTAACATGCACGCCAATTTTCATGCCAATCGGATGTAATTTACCATTTCATCAATAAACTCATATTTTATGCATTATTTTAAACTACTAAACTTGAATCTGGACAATTGATTGATGACATGACAAATAATCTTTGATCATCTTGAAATTTTGTAATCATTAAAAATATATGAATATAATGTAATCTAACGGTAGATTTGTCAAAATTCACAATAAATTAAGCAATATAGGTTTGGGTTCAAGTTACACCTAATGTAACTCTGCAAAATGTTACACCACCCAATAACTTAAAATGACCAAAATACCCCCTGAAACTTGAAAATGACAAAAATACGTCCTAAACCTAAGAAATGACTGAAATACTCCCCAAAACTTAAAAATGACCAAAATACCCAAGCGCCTAAAAATGACCAAAATGCCCTCGAAATATGAAAGTGACCAAAATGCCCCTGAAACTTATAAAATAACTAGAATACCCCCTAAACCTAAAAAAATGACCAAAATAGCCCGAAATTATAAAAATGAGTATTTTGGTCATTTAGGGGTATTTGGTCATTTTTAAGTTTAAGGGTATTTCTATCATCTTTTAGGTTTAGGATGTATTTGTATCATCATATAGGTTTTAGGGTCATTTTTGTCATTTTATAGGTTTCAGGGATATTTTAGTCATTTTTTAGGTTTTAAGGGGTTTTTTGGTCATTTTTTTCGGATTAGGGGTATTTTGGTAATTTTCAAGCATCAAGGCTATTTTGGTCAATTTTTAGGTTTCAAAGGTATTTTAGTTATTTTTTAGGTTTATGGGTTATTTTGGTAATTTTAGTTTAGGCGGTATTTTGGCAAAATTTTAGGTTTTAGGGTAATTTTGGTAATTTTTTAGATTTCTTGTGTACTTTGGTCATTTTTTAAAATTTGGGGGTTTCGGTCATTTATTAGGTTTAGGAGATATTTTGGTCATTTTTAGTGGATTTTGAGCATATTTGGTGATTTTGGGAGTATTTTGGTCATTTTTGAGGTTATTTCATGGGTATTTTGCTCATTTTTGAGATTTTGGGATATTTTGCTCATTTTAGTGTTTTTTTTTTAGTATAATTGGTGCTTTTAGAGATTGTAGGAGTATTTTGGTCATTTTAAAGGTTTCATGGGTATTTTACTTATTTTAGAGATTTTGAGGATATATTGGTCATTTTAGTGGTTTTTGAGCATATTTGGTGGTTTTATAAGAATCGGCTTTGGGTAGGGTATAGATATCTATGGATAAATAGATCGGGTAACAATTGGGTATGGATACTAATTGGGTAAGGTAATTAGATATCCATAGATAAATTAATTAGGTCGGGTATATATGGGTATACCCTGCCCATGGTCATCCTTAATTATTTGTAAACAATTGGTAACGAACACTTATTTCGTCATCAAAAACTCCTCCATCTTAATATTGGATGATGAATTTGGAATTTTGTCGCCTCTAGTTTGTCTTTGGTTAAACAATAGGTGACGAAAATTTATTTCGTCACCAAAAACTCCTATGTCCTAATATTGGGTGACGAATTTAGAATTTCGTCACCTTTGGTAAGTCTTTGGTGATGCGAATATTTCGTCACCCTAGGTTTGCCTTTTTTTCATGACCTATAGTGACGAAATAAATATTTCGTCACCAATTTGTACATCTTTGGTGACGAAGTGTTGATTTCGTCACCAATTTGTATATCTTTGGTGATGAAATGTTGATTTCGTCACCAATTGGTACATCTTTGGTGACGAAATATTGATTTCGTCACCAATTTTAAAATTTTTATAGTATTTGGTGACGAATTCTTCTTTTCCTCACTAAATGTTATTATTTGGTGACGAAATTGATTATCCTCACTAGATTTCGTCACCATAGCCCACTTTTGTTGTAGTGTATAGAGATCACCACTCGTATTTATGAAAATTAATTCAATTTTTAATCGACATGTGTACTAATTGCGACAAAGTGTGAAAATTAATCAAATCTTTACTTCGACACAATTTACATATTTGTCAATCTGTGATTGGATTACATCACTCTTACACAGACCACCATTGGTATTTATGAATATTAATCTAATCTTTACTTGACATTTGTACTAATTGTGGCAAAATGTGTGCATGCAAGAGTGCATGTCTAGACATTTTGCACATCATTACTATGAAAAGAGAACAATTTAAAATAGGTGCGATGTTCCTAAAGCTACTACAAAATTTATTCTCTAATAAAAATTAAAAAAAAAATTCTATAATCCTTACAAACTGCTATGTCAAATTTTAAACACAAAACAAAAATATAATTTAGAAACTTATTATTATGTTATTGATATGAAATTATCATTTGTTATGTCAGTTTGTAAATGTTTTATAGCTAGCAAAACTGATAATAAATTCAATATTTTCCTTGAAATAACAGGTGTAAACATAGTAGCAAAAAAAAAAAAAAAGTGTAGACATAAGGTTACTGATCATACCACGTAATATTTTCCTCATTTTTTTTTTTTTTTTTGCACATGAAGATTAATCAGCAAAGGCTCTATTTATATAGAGATTTATTTGTATTCTTTGTTTCTCAAAACTATACTTGATTTAATTGGAAATGCATCACGTGCATTTCTTAATTTCATATCTTTAAATTCCTGACATGCTTATGATTAATTGCACAAAATACTGAAGTTACAAGCTGAGCCTGAGAGTTTATATTATTGAAATCTACAAGAAACACTACAACAAAAAATGTCTATTACATCAAGTGTTAATACAACAAAATATGTATATAGTAGTTTTAGACAAAATAGCGCATCTACAAGTTAAAATGGTTGCAATAGTAACTTAAAAGTGTTAAATTATTGCTTCAACAATAATAAGTTGCAATAACTCATAATTTTCAGCTGCAATAGAAGCTTTAATATATTAGGAAAAATTGTTGCAATAACTTAAAATGAAAGAATCGTTGCAATAAATTGATACCAATTATTTTTCCAATCTATTGCAATGAAAATTCCTAATTAATAGCTTATTGCATCGAAGTTACTATTGCAATAATTTGATATTAATTCTTTTACAATCTATTGCAATGACAAACACGTAACTGCAATGAATATAAATAAAAATTCATAAATATGATGCAAAAATTCATAAATAATAAATAAAAATAATGCTATATTTTTTAATTCATTTCTTGTTATTATAATATGATATGATATGATTTTAGGTTATTGAAATTAGGAAAGATATAAATTTTTCATTTAATTAAATGGGTGGACATGTGACCTGCTTTTATTTGTAGAGCATAAAATGAAACAGGAAAAGTAAGATAGAAGATTTTATCCCTTAAATAATAGTATAGATAACATACGTAGAGACTTCTATTTCCATTATGGTGCATAATTGAGAGACTCTTTGCAAGACTTTCTAACTAATATATATGCATTTATGTGACAAAATGCATGCAATTCAGATTTTTTTTTGGAATTAATATTATTAACTTCATTTGTTTTTGGTAAACAGAGAACTACCAACAACAAATCAACTTGATTTGTTGATGCAGAACCAACCAGGACAATCTTCAATGATTGAAAATGAAGTTCAAAATCTGAAGAATAATATTGAGTGAGTTCCACTTTCCTTATTCCTAAATTCAAATGGAAAGTGAACAATTAAAAACAAATTTTTTTATTTTATTTTTTGTTCATATGAATTTACTTCAATCTGCTAACCTCAAATCATAACAAAGAGTTTAATGTAATTTTTTTCTTAATTTGTAGGAATTTAGGAACAACAAAGTTAAGCTGTTTAACTTTGCATGAACTGGAGAAGTTAGAGAGTATTTTTGAAGAAGGACTGTCTAACGTTAGAGCTGCCATGGTAAAAAAAAAAAAAAAAAAGTAGTATGGAACAAAAAAATTTAAAAAAGCTAAAATTAATGAATTTTATGACATAACATGCTATATATATATATATATAACGTAATAATATCTAATTTTCTTATTTTTTTCAGCACCAACAGCTGGAAGTATTGGAGGAATCTGTTGAGGCTGCACGTAATAGAGTAATATGCTAACCACTTTTTTTGTTCATTTCAATGTTCATGCTTGTCAAACTTGCTAATATGCTAATAGTTGTTCTATATTTTCCGTAGGTGTTTGCTCTGAAGGAGGAGCACCTCTCATTACTACTTGCACTAAAAATACAAGCAGAAGAAAAAAAAAATCAGTAGGTATATTATTATTATGTATTTACTTGATGAGATACTTAACAAACTAAATGCGTATTGTGGGATTTAAATAATTTTTCATTTTTGTGCTGACCCTTATGTTTGGAAGAGTATGCTTAGTGCGTATTGGGCGCACACACACACACACACACACACACACACACATATATATATATATATGTTACACATATACATCAAATTTTGTGCAAGTTATATAACTTAGACCACATGCATGCAAAAACATTTTAATTTATAATGTTTTTTCTGCACTTCAGTTTAAAGCCATGGTCCATGCTGCTGTAGAGGCATTGTTGGTGTTAGGAATTAAAGAACTAGAAAAAGCAGACACAGAACGTAATCGCAAGAGGAAGCGGTAAGCCTACTGCATTTTATTTTCTCTTGACGGCCAGTTTTGACAAAAAAGTGAAGGATGCAGTTCTAACTTTAGATTCTTCATTGTGTTTATGCAGGTAAACCGTCCAACCAACAACAGTTTCGTATGTTTATGTAGTATTGAACTTCTGTTGCTATAAGATATGAATATGTGTTTAATTATTAAGAGTATAATATGGATCCACTACAACAAAAAATGTCTATTACATCAAGTGTTAATACAACAAAATATGTATATAGTAGTTTTAGACAAAATATCGCATCTACAAGTTAAAATGGTTGCAATAGTAACTTAAAAGAGTTAAATTATTGCATCAACAATAATAAGTTGCAATAACTCATAATTTTCAGCTGCAATAGAAGCTTTAATATATTAGGAAAAATTGTTGCAATAACTTAAAATGAAAGAATCGTGGCAATAAATTGATACCAATTGTTTTTGCCATCTATTGCAATGAAAATTCCTAATTAATAGCTTATTGCATCGAAGTTACTATTGCAATAATTTGATATTAATTCTTTTACAATCTATTACAATGACAAACACGTAACTGCAATGAATATATCATTGCAATAATTTGGTATCAATTATTTCATAGTCAATCGCAATGACAAAATGAATTAATTATCTATTACAATGAAGATATCATTGTAGTAATTTAATCTAATTTATTTTGTTCAATTATTTGCAATCTATTACAACAAGTTTCGTGAAGTAATAGCCTATACTTACAAGATATTCAAAATAGTAAATTGTTTATTACAACAATATATATATATATATATATCATTGCAACAAAGTTATTATTAAATATTTGGAGTTTATTGCAACAAAAATTTTTGTTGCATAAACCTATTATCTCAAATTTTTTTGCAACATCTTGTATCAATTATTGCAATGACTCTGATGTTATTGCAATGGTTTTTTTCGTTGCAATAAACATTTTTTCTTGTAGTGCTCTGCTAACCTCAAATCATAACAAAGAGTTTAATGTAATTTTTTTCTTAATTTGTAGGAATTTAGGAACAACAAAGTTAAGCTGTTTAACTTTGCATGAACTGGAGAAGTTAGAGAGTATTTTTGAAGAAGGACTGTCTAACGTTAGAGCTGCCATGGTAAAAAAAAAAAAAAAAAGTAGTATGGAACAAAAAAATTTAAAAAAGCTAAAATTAATGAATTTTATGACATAACATGCTATATATATATATATATATATATAACGTAATAATATCTAATTTTCTTATTTTTTTCAGCGCCAACAGCTGGAAGTATTGGAGGAATCTGTTGAGGCTGCACGTAATAGAGTAATATGCCAACCACTTTTTTTGTTCATTTCAATGTTCATGCTTGTCAAACTTGCTAATATGCTAATAGTTGTTCTATATTTTCCGTAGGTGTTTGCTCTGAAGGAGGAGCGCCTCTCATTACTACTTGCACTAAAAATACAAGCAGAAGAAAAACAAAAAAAAAAAAAATCAGTAGGTATATTATTATTATGTATTTACTTGATGAGATACTTAACAAACTAAATGCGTATTGTGGGATTTAAATAATTTTTCATTTTTGTGCTGACTCTTATGTTTGGAAGGGTATGCTTAGTGCGTATTGGGCACACACACACACACACACACACACATATATATATATATGTTACACATATACATCAAATTTTGTGCAAGTTATATAACTTAGACCACATGCATGCAAAAACATTTTAATTTATAATGTTCTTTCTGCACTTCAGTTTAAAGCCATGGTCCATGCTGCTGTAGAGGCATTGTTGGTGTTAGGAATTAAAGAACCAGAAAAAGCAGACACAGAACGTAATCGCAAGAGGAAGCAGTAAGCCTACTGCATTTTATTTTCTCTTGACGGTCAGTTTTGACAAAAAAGTGAAGGATGCAGTTCTAACTTTAGATTCTTCATTGTGTTTATGCAGGTAAACCGTCCAACCAACAACAGTTTCGTATGTTTATGTAGTATTGAACTTCTGTTGCTATAAGATATGAATATGTGTTTAATTATTAAGAGTATAATATGGATCCACTACAACAAAAAATGTCTATTACATCAAGTGTTAATACAACAAAATATGTATATAGTAGTTTTAGACAAAATATCGCATCTACAAGTTAGAATGGTTGCAATAGTAACTTAAAAGTGTTAAATTATTGCATCAACAATAATAAGTTGCAATAACTCATAACTTTCAGCTGCAATAGAAGCTTTAATATATTAGGAAAAATTGTTGCAATAACTTAAAATGAAAGAATCGTGGCAATAAATTGATACCAATTGTTTTTGCAATCTATTGCAATGAAAATTCCTAATTAATAGCTTATTGCATCGAAGTTACTATTGCAATAATTTGATATTAATTCTTTTACAATCTATTGCAATGACAAACACGTAACTGCAATGAATATAAATAAAAATTCATAAATATGATGCAAAAATTCATAAATAATAAATAAAAATAATGCTATATTTTTTAATTCATTTCTTGTTATATATAATATGATATGATATGATTTTAGGTTATTGAAATTAGGAAAGATATAAATTTTTCATTTAATTAAATGGGTGGACATGTGACCTGCTTTTATTTGTAGAGCATAAAATGAAACAGGAAAAGTAAGATAGAAGATTTTATCCCTTAAATAATAGTATAGATAACATACGTAGAGACTTCTATTTCCATTATGGTGCATAATTGAGAGACTCTTTGCAAGACTTTCTAACTAATATATATGCATTTATGTGACAAAATGCATGCAATTCAGATTTTTTTTTGGAATTAATATTATTAACTTCATTTGTTTTTGGTAAACAGAGAACTACCAACAACAAATCAACTTGATTTGTTGATGCAGAACCAACCAGGACAATCTTCAATGATTGAAAATGAAGTTCAAAATCTGAAGAATAATATTGAGTGAGTTCCACTTTCCTTATTTCTAAATTCAAATGGAAAGTGCACAATTAAAAACATATTTTTTTATTTTATTTTTTGTTCATACGAATTTACTTCCACTACAACAAAAAATGTCTATTACATCAAGTGTTAATACAACAAAATATGTATATAGTAGTTTTAGACAAAATATCGCATCTACAAGTTAAAATGGTTGCAATAGTAACTTAAAAGTGTTAAATTTTTGTGTCAACAATAATAAGTTGCAATAACTCATCATTTTCAGCTGCAATAGAAGTTTTAATATATTAGGAAAAATTGTTGCAATAACTTAAAATGAAAGAATCGTTGCAATAAATTGATACCAATTATTTTTGCAATCTATTGCAATGAAAATTTCTAATTAACAGCTTATTGCATCGAAGTTACTATTGCAATAATTTGATATTAATTCTTTTACAATCTATTGCAATGACAAACACGTAACTGCAATGAATATAAATAAAAATTCATAAATATGATGCAAAAATTCATAAATAATAAATAAAAATAATGCTATTTTTTTTAATTCATTTCTTGTTATATATAATATGATATGATATGATTTTAGGTTATTGAAATTAGGAAAGATATAAATTTTTCATTTAATTAAATGGGTGGACATGTGACCTGCTTTTATTTGTAGAGCATAAAATGAAACAGGAAAAGTAAGATAGAAGATTTTATCCCTTAAATAATAGTATAGATAACATACGTAGAGACTTCTATTTCCATTATGGTGCATAATTGAGAGACTCTTTGCAAGACTTTCTAACTAATATATATGCATTTATGTGACAAAATGCATGCAATTCAGATTTTTTTTTTTGAATTAATATTATTAACTTCATTTGTTTTTGGTAAACAGAGAACTACCAACAACAAATCAACTTGATTTGTTGATGCAGAACCAACCAGGACAATCTTCAATGATTGAAAATGAAGTTCAAAATCTGAAGAATAATATTGAGTGAGTTCCACTTTCCTTATTTCTAAATTCAAATGGAAAGTGCACAATTAAAAACATATTTTTTTATTTTATTTTTTGTTCATATGAATTTACTTCCACTACAACAAAAAATGTCTATTACATCAAGTGTTAATACAACAAAATATGTATATAGTAGTTTTAGACAAAATATCGCATCTACAAGTTAAAATGGTTGCAATAGTAACTTAAAAGTGTTAAATTTTTGCGTCAACAATAATAAGTTGCAATAACTCATCATTTTCAGCTGCAATAGAAGTTTTAATATATTAGGAAAAATTGTTGCAATAACTTAAAATGAAAGAATCGTTGCAATAAATTGATACCAATTATTTTTGCAATCTATTGCAATGAAAATTTCTAATTAACAGCTTATTGCATCGAAGTTACTATTGCAATAATTTGATATTAATTCTTTTACAATCTATTGCAATGACAAACACGTAACTGCAATGAATATAAATAAAAATTCATAAATATGATGCAAAAATTCATAAATAATAAATAAAAATAATGCTATTTTTTTTAATTCATTTCTTGTTATATATAATATGATATGATATGATTTTAGGTTATTGAAATTAGGAAAGATATAAATTTTTCATTTAATTAAATGGGTGGACATGTGACCTGCTTTTATTTGTAGAGCATAAAATGAAACAGGAAAAGTAAGATAGAAGATTTTATCCCTTAAATAATAGTATAGATAACATACGTAGAGACTTCTATTTCCATTATGGTGCATAATTGAGAGACTCTTTGCAAGACTTTCTAACTAATATATATGCATTTATGTGACAAAATGCATGCAATTCAGATTTTTTTTTTGAATTAATATTATTAACTTCATTTGTTTTTGGTAAATAGAGAACTACCAACAACAAATCAACTTGATTTGTTGATGCAGAACCAACCAGGACAATCTTCAATGATTGAAAATGAAGTTCAAAATCTGAAGAATAATATTGAGTGAGTTCCACTTTCCTTATTTCTAAATTCAAATGGAAAGTGAACAATTAAAAACATATTTTTTTATTTTATTTTTTGTTCATATGAATTTACTTCCACTACAACAAAAAATGTCTATTACATCAAGTGTTAATACAACAAAATATGTATATAGTAGTTTTAGACAAAATATCGCATCTACAAGTTAAAATGGTTGCAATAGTAACTTAAAAGTGTTAAATTATTGCATCAACAATAATAAGTTGCAATAACTCATAATTTTCAGCTACAATAGAAGCTTTAATATATTAGGAAAAATTGTTGCAATAAATTAAAATGAAAGAATCGTTGCAATAAATTGATACCAATTGTTTTTGCAATCTATTGCAATGAAAATTCCTAATTAATAGCTTATTGCATCGAAGTTACTATTGCAATAATTTGATATTAATTCTTTTACAATCTATTGCAATGACAAACACGTAACTGCAATGAATATATCATTGCAATAATTTGGTATCAATTATTTCATAGTCAATCGCAATGACAAAATGAATTAATTATCTATTACAATGAAGATATCATTGCAGTAATTTAATCTAATTTATTTTGTTCAATTATTTGCAATCTATTACAACAAGTTTCGTGAAGTAATAGCCTATACTTACAAGATATTCAAAATAGTAAATTGTTTATTACAACAATATATATATATATATATATATCATTGCATCAAAGTTATTATTAAATATTTGGAGTTTATTGCAACAAAAATTTTTGTTGCATAAACCTATTACCTCAAATTTTATTGCAATATCTTGTATCAATTATTGCAATGACTCTGATGTTATTGCAATGGTTTTTTTCGTTGCAATAAACATTTTTTCTTGTAGTGCTCTGCTAACCTCAAATCATAACAAAGAGTTTAATGTAATTTTTTTCTTAATTTGTAGGAATTTAGGAACAACAAAGTTAAGCTGTTTAACTTTGCATGAACTGGAGAAGTTAGAGAGTATTTTTGAAGAAGGACTGTCTAACGTTAGAGCTGCCATGGTAAAAAAAAAAAAAAAAAAAAGTAGTATGGAACAAAAAATTTTTAAAAAGCTAAAATTAATGAATTTTATGACATAACATGCCATATATATATATAACGTAATAATATCTAATTTTCTTATTTTTTTCAGCGCCAACAGCTGGAAGTATTGGAGGAATCTGTTGAGGCTGCACGTAATAGAGTAATATGCTAACCACTTTTTTTGTTCATTTCAATGTTCATGCTTGTCAAACTTGCTAATATGCTAATAGTTGTTCTATATTTTCCGTAGGTGTTTGCTCTGAAGGAGGAGCACCTCTCATTACTACTTGCACTAAAAATACAAGCAGAAGAAAAACAAAAAAAAAATCAGTAGGTATATTATTATTATGTATTTACTTGATGAGATACTTAACAAATTAAATGCGTATTGTGGGATTTAAATAATTTTTCATTTTTGTGCTGACTCTTATGTTTGGAAGAGTATGCTTAGTGCGTATTGGACACACACACACACACACACATATATATATATATATATATATATGTTACATATATACATCAGATTTTGTGCAAGTTATATAACTTAGACCACATGCATGCAAAAACATTTTAATTTATAATGTTCTTTCTGCACTTTAGTTTAAAGCCATGGTCCATGCTGCTGTAGAGGCATTGTTGGTGTTAGGAATTAAAGAACTAGAAAAAGCAGACACAGAACGTAATCGCAAGAGGAAGCGGTAAGCCTACTGCATTTTATTTTCTCTTGATGGTCAGTTTTGACAAAAAAGTGAAGGATGCAGTTCTAACTTTAGATTCTTCATTGTGTTTATGCAGGTAAACCGTCCAACCAACAACAGTTTCGTATGTTTATGTAGTATTGAACTTCTGTTGCTATAAGATATGAATATGTGTTTAATTATTAAGAGTATAATATGGATCCACTACAACAAAAAATGTCTATTACATCAAGTGTTAATACAACAAAATATGTATATAGTAGTTTTAGACAAAATATCGCATCTACAAGTTAAAATGGTTGCAATAGTAACTTAAAAGTATTAAATTATTGCATCAACAATAATAAGTTGCAATAACTCATAATTTTCAGCTGCAATAGAAGCTTTAATATATTAGGAAAAATTGTTGCAATAACTTAAAATGAAAGAATCGTTGCAATAAATTGATACCAATTGTTTTTGCCATCTATTGCAATGAAAATTCCTAATTAATAGCTTATTGCATCGAAGTTACTATTGCAATAATTTGATATTAATTCTTTTACAATCTATTGCAATGACAAACACGTAACTGCAATGAATATATCATTGCAATAATTTGGTATCAATTATTTCATAGTCAATCGCAATGACAAAATGAATTAATTATCTATTATAATGAAGATATAATTGCAGTAATTTAATCTAATTTATTTTGTTCAATTATTTGCAATCTATTACAACAAGTTTCATGAAGTAATAGCCTATACTTACAAGATATTCAAAATAGTAAATTGTTTATTACAACAATATATATATATATATATGTCAGTTCGTTTAGACCCCTTAAACCCAACAGATTAACCTAATGAATTAGCCAAGTGATTAACTTAGGTAATTTAATTAAAACTAGGTTAACAAGATAAGCAAAAATAACAAAGCAGCGGAAAAATAAATAACACAAAGATATGATGACCCAGGAAACCACATCGGTAAAAACCTGGGGAGGATTTGACCTAGCTATCCTCAAGGTAAACTGAATCCACTATGAAAGAATTGAAGTTTACACGACAAGACTTAGACCACTAACATCTTGTTGCTACCCAAGTGTAGGAAACTTACTACCATGACCCCATGATAGCTCCGAGATCCACGGACTCCTTCTTTCCGGAATTCTTCAGCAAATCCACAAGCGCACCTGCTTGTATATCTTTGTGCTCTATAGATTCTGCAACTGTATTGATCTACACAACTCTTGACATAAATCTCAAGTTTGTAAACCCTAAGTGTATGTGAAGGTAAACACCTCTAGATCTCACAATGAGATTCACAAACACAGCAAAACAGAACTCTAAAAACGTGGCTAGGGTTTTCCCTTTTATACTTAGGGCAAAACATAAAACCCTATACATTAAAACGGGCTTGGGCTGAGTTGGAATTTTCTGCAGAAAAACGTTCTTCACGATTTTCGATCGATCGAGTCTAATTTTCGATCGATCGAGTCATACAGAAAGTTAAAGGTAATTCTGCATAAAAACTCGATTCCAACTTTACATTAAGACCCATACTTTAAGCAAGTCTAACACACGACTAAACATTGTTTTGATCATGGTTTGCCAACATACAAATTGAAGTTCTAAATACATTAGTTCCTAATCCTTAGAACCTAACAAACTCCCCCTTTGGTAATCCGTGACAAAACACAAACTTAACAAAAAGCTCAAAGTTACAAATTGAAATAGCCCATTACAATAAAAATAGCCACTTAACAATTCAACCTAAACTACTATCTAACAGTTGCAAAGTGGACAGCAGCTCGACTGAAAGCAACCTGTATATTCCTGTAACACTTAACAAACACATAAACGCATGTGTGGAAAAAAAACAGGAAATACATCAATAAAAATTTCTTGATTTCACATGACACAAAATAAAGACATATATCATGAATAACATCATCAATATAAATCAATAAGCAGAGTAGTAGCATAGTGAAATAAGAAACATATACATACAAATGTTTCTCAACAAAATAAATCTCCTAAACAAGAGCTAAAAATGAGAATACACTGTGAAGCATCTAGATACAATCTAATAACTCCACAAGCTCCGCAGTATCACTACCAAGTAAACAAAAACTCCCCCTAAAATGTAAATCTCCACAAAAAAAAAAAAAAAACTCCTAGATACAAAGGGAAAAACAAAGCATGAGCCGTAGAACTAGACCGATGAACTTCGTTCAAAGAACGAAGGAACAGATGCGGAAAACTGATAGGCGCATCAGTGACCAAGGCATACAAAAAGACACACCTCTCAAGAGGAATGGTGTGGACATGCGAAATAGGCCACAAAGAATGACACGCTATCCTAAAGAAAAGATAGTGCAGCTCAGACAGCTCAGCAGAAGTGATCCGAGGATCAGAACCCCACTGGATAGAAGACCCAGTGATGTAGGACAAGACGTCATCAAGGGGTGGAGACTCCTCGTAAGGAAAAACGGGATGGTCCACAATGGGCACCCCAAGAGCATCAGACACTACCCGAGGGGTAATGCGATACTCCACACCACGTAACCACACCTTTACTAAGGTGTCGTTATCGTAGACATGAATAGAGAGGTTCGAATAGAACTCTCTAATCAAGGTGGCAGGAGGAGGAGAATGCTCATACTCGAGCAAAGGTAACCAACCCCGACGTGAAAAGTTACGTCGCACCTCAGGATCCAACTCATCTAAGATAACCCTACGCTCAGCCCAAATCTGACGCCTAAGGTTCAGAGTCTCATAGGTGACTAGGTTTGACTCACTAGGGAACCGCTCAGTGTCAAAAGAAGGAGAAGGATCAGAAGTCCTATGGGCTCTAGTTTTCTTAGGCATAGTGCTAAGGAAAAGATAGACACAGAAAGAAAAGAGCAAAAACAATACCAATGGCAGACTGCAAGTTAGCACAGCAAAAAAAATAGAATATAACAATTCTATATGATGCATGAGCATGAACATAACATGATGCATGTACTAATGCAGTGACATGTTCAATTGTGATCCAAATTAACAAAATTGGCTTCAGCAAGCAATATTTATCAAAAATACCCAATTTGAAAAACCTAATTTTTCAAAACACAACAAATTGATAAATTGATCAAGACAATAGTTAATTAACACAATATAATGATCAAATTTACCAAACCAACAAGCCAATTTCATCAACTTCAATCAAAATGAACAAAACCCCCAATTTTCTCAATTGTAAGCCCTAGAATTTCAAATTTCCTTCAAAACACCAAAATAATCAAATTAAACCACATGTAGAGCTTAGGTAAGGTGTCCCCACAAAAACCCATGAAAAATTTGAGAAAGAACCACTCAAAAACAATCCTAAATTTGCCAAAACATTAATACCGAAAATAACCCAAAAAATGCATGAAAAATGCATGAATTTCGAAAATAAATGCAAAGTGTTAGGTTTTGTGTTTGTAATGTTGGCAAACCATGACAAAAACTCAGTCTTATAAGTTTATAATGGTCTACATTGAAGCCCAAGGCAAAAAACTCAAGTTCGGGATGAAGAAAAATGAGTTACAATCTGGTCCGTTCGATTGGTACTCGATTGATGCTCGATCGATCGAAATTCGCGAATCAGCAAAACCAGCAAACGTAAAAAGGCCATAACTTATTCGTTTGAAGCCCAAATCGCGAGTCGTTTTTTTCAGTATTTAAAGGACATCATAAGCTAACCCTAGAGATGGTTTTTTAGAGTTTTTTAGAGAGATTAGAGTGCATCTTGTGCCTCTTTTGTAGATCTAGGGTTTTGTACCCAAAAGCTCTCTAAAGTCTTCCATCGGTGTTATTCCTTGAAGAATCTCAAGATCTGGTGTTGTAGAAGTTGTTGCATACAAGATCAACATTTAAGAAGATCCAAAACCTTTGAGTGGAGTCTCAAAGTCACAAACGGTGGTGTTTGTGTTTTGCAAAGATTAAAGAAAGAAGGAGTCCGTGGTCTCGGAGCTATCATGGGGTCATGGTAGTAAGTTTCCTACACTTGGGTAGCAATAGGATGTTAGTGGTCTAAGTCGCTATTGTGTAAACTTCAATTCTTTCTAGTGGATTTGCTATTTTACCTTGAGGATAGCTAGGTTAAATCCTCCCCAGGTTTTTTACCGGTTTGGTTTTCCTGGGTCATCATATCGTTGTGTTATTTATTTTTCCGCTGCTTTACTTGATATGATTATTATTGTTTTAACCTAGATCTGAATAATAAACCTAAGTATTCACTTGGTTAATTAATTAGGTTAAACAATCTAAGTTTACAAGGGTCTAAACGAACTGACACAAAGGGAAGGGTATAAAGGTCTTACCAGTCTTGGGAGAGAGAGATTGTGCAAAAGAATCGGAGGAAAACTACAAAATTTCCAAGAAAAGTTTTGACCGGTTGGTAGGGAGAAAAAGAAGTTTTTGAGAAAGTTTGAAAAGTGAAAAGCCACGTGAAAAAGCTCCTTTTAAAAACATCCAGCACGATTTTCAATCGATCGAAAATTACATTTGATCGATCGAAAACTTATTCGATTGATCCAAAATCAGTGTGGATCGATCGATCAAACCAGAGAGTTTTCTGAGCATTTTAGAACATTTTCGATCGGTCGAAAATCAGTTTCGATCGATCGAAATTCTGGAAAAATCATAATTTTGAAAAAACCAAACATTTTAGATCAGAAACTCCTCAAAGCAGCAGATTTTATAAATCAAATGCATGAGTATGAGATGAGATGTTTTCCAAAAACACATGTATGCAACCCAGATTTCTCAAAGCAAAATTTTCTCTCAATATATCCAAAAAAACAAGCAAACACATTTTGCATCAATTTATAGAAATTCTCAAACTTGGTTGGTCAGGCCAAAAACACACACAATATCATGTACACAATTCTAGCAAAGAATAGCTTGTGTAGTGTGTGCAACTAGTATAAGCTTGAGAAACATGTGAGGTGATATACACATAGAGATCAATCACAATTTCTACAAAATCCATCACATGAATTTGAAAGAGATTATTACTTAAAGAGTTACATCATATAACTCCCACATCTCCTAGAATAAAAGCTTGCAATCATGTAAGTTTCTTGATTTGCCTCAATATTCAAATTTATTGATTAGAAGCTTAATAAAAGCCGGGATAATGTACACACCAATTTTATTTGAATTTGTGAGATTATTATAGCCCAATAATGTACACACTAATTTTATTTAGAGGCTACACCTTATGTTCTTTTTGTGCATGTGCTACACTTTCTCGAGCACAAAATCTTATGATATGCACTAAGGTGTTCATGATTGGCTAATAAACAGTGGTGAGATGGTTATTTATGCCTTTCTCAATAAGTTCAAGTCCAACAATCAAAGACATAAGACTTCAAGATCAAGATCATGTGATCAACAATTATAGCATCTTCCCACACAACATGCACAACAAGACTTTAGCTAGTAAAGTGCAATATAAATAAGTGCATCAAAGCTAAACAAGGTACATACTTATGACATGTAATTTTGATTGACCAACCTTGTTTTCAAATTTAAGGAAAAATAGCAAAACACAATTTGCAAAAAAAAAAATTTTTTTTTTTTTTTTATTAAACAAAGAAACAAACATCCTAGAATGAAATGCATGAATGTAATGCAATGCAAATCCTAGAAACAAAGGTCACAAAAGATTGAGCAATGAAGCACAAGGACCATGTCAGACAGACTCAATTAGATTGAGCCTTTTGCATCCAAGACTTCTTAGATGCAACTCTTGCATTGGAGTTATGATTCACATTAGAATTCTGAGCAACTCCAGGATTGGAATAAAGGTTTAACGCCTTTACCAATTCACCAATAAATACCATAGGATCATGTGCTTGAGGCACAGGTACTTTAGTTTTATTTGCTCGCTTCGCAGCTTGCAACTTAAAACAATTTGGACGAATGTGTCCAGGTTTTCCACAAAAATGACAAACCCATGCAGGCTTATCATGCAATTTGTCCTTAGTAGAAGTAGAAGCTCTAGAATGAGAAGCATGAAGATCAACCCTAATCTTTCTAGGTGGAGTAACATTAACATGTTTGACAGGTTCACTCACCAAGGGTTTAACAATCTCACTCTTAGGAGGTTCAGAAGAAGGAACAAATTTAGTGGAAGAAGGTTCAAGCACAGAAATACTTTCCTCATAACCTAAACCAGTTTTATCAGAAGGAGACTTTTGAATACTCAGCATGTGATCAAGTTTGGAGCTTGCAGACATATTAGTTTGTTCTCTAGCAACAGATAAATCAAGTTCCAAACATTTAACTTTATCAAGTAAGAGCATGTTCTCAGTTTTCACATTATTCAAAAGCTCATTTGCATCAAACAATTTAACAAGTAAATTTTTCTTTTCAAGTTCCAAAGATGCAATTTTCTTCAAGCCTAACTCAACATTCATGGCATCCTTTGTAGCAACTTTGCAAAGTTTATTGTAGGCTTCTTGTAAATCTGCATCTTCAGAGAGTTCCCCATCAGAAGGGTTCTCTTCAACAGATATGCTTTCATTGACTACAGTGGTAGCAGTGAAAGCAATGAAGTTTCCATCCTCATCACTAGCGGATTCATTGTCGGAAACTTCGTCATCACTAAGGGTTACAGCCATAGCCTTACTCTTAGACCTCAAGTAAGTAGGACATTCAGACTTTAAATGACCATACTCTTGACAACCATAACATTGTTGTCCCAAAGAATTATTAGAAGATTGACCTACTTTCTCCTTAGGTTTTTCCATGTTATTAACCTTAGTGGGTTCATTCTTCCTAAAATTTCTAGGTTCAACAGTGTTCTTGCCTCTTGCCCTTCTGTTATTATTTCTCAGAAAGTTTCTAAAGTTCTTGGCAAGATAGGCAATCTCTGTAGCAGAGAGTTCATCATCAAATCCACCATCATCAACATCATCAACAGACTTAAGAGCCATTGATTTGGATTTGTTAGTCTTGGAGAGGTCTAACTCATAGGACTGAAGAGATCCTACAAGTTCATCCACAGGGATGGAGTCCACATCCTTGCTCTCAGTGATGGCAGTCACTTTGGGTCTAAAATCCTCAGTCAAAGATCTAAGAATCTTCCTAACAATTTTAGGTTGATCATAGATTTCACCCAAATTATAAGCAGAATTAACAATATCATTCAATTTAGCATAGAATTCATCAAAGGATTCATCATCATTCATTCTAATGCTTTCAAATCTAGAGGTTAATTGCTGCAACTTATTAATTTTAACTGTCTTCGTGCCTTCATGCACAGTCTGGAGGATTTTCCAAGCAGTATGAGCAACCTCAACATTAGAGATTCTCTTAAATTCCTCCATGGAAACAGCATTGAAAATAGCATTCATAGCTTTGCTATTAAAAGCGGCTGCCTCCTTTTGAGAAGTTTGCCACTCACTCACAGGAGTAATGGGCTTCTCCCATCCGTATTCAACGGAATTCCAAACTCTCTCATCTATGGATTTCAGGAAAGCTTTCATCCTTACTTTCCAATATGCATAGTTGTTTCCATCAAAGTGAGGTGGAACAACAAGAGAGTGTCCGTGTTCCATGACAACAGGGGTCAAGGATCAGCAAAGAGATCAAAGGATCAAAAACAAAAGCTACCCGCTCTAATACCACTTGTCAGTTCGTTTAGACCCCTTAAACCCAACAGATTAACCTAATGAATTAGCCAAGTGATTAACTTAGGTAATTTAATTAAAACTAGGTTAACAAGATAAGCAAAAATAACAAAGCAGCGGAAAAATAAATAACACAAAGATATGATGACCCAGGAAACCACACTGGTAAAAACCTGGGGAGGATTTGACCTAGCTATCCTCAAGGTAAACTAAATCCACTATGAAAGAATTGAAGTTTACACGACAAGACTTAGACCACTAACATCTTGTTGCTACCCAAGTGTAGGAAACTTACTACCATGACCCCATGATAGCTCCGAGATCCATGGACTCCTTCTTTCCGGAATTCTTCAGCAAATCCACAAGCGCACCTGCTTGTATATCTTTGTGCTCTATAGATTCTGCAACTGTATTGATCTACACAACTCTTGACATAAATCTCAAGTTTGTAAACCCTAAGTGTATGTGAAGGTAAACACCTCTAGATCTCACAATGAGATTCACAAACACAGCAAAACAGAACTCTAAAAACGTGGCTAGGGTTTTCCCTTTTATACTTAGGGCAAAACATAAAACCCTATACATTAAAACGGGCTTGGGCTGAGTTGGAATTTTCTGCAGAAAAACGTTCTGCACGATTTTCGATCGATCGAGTCTAATTTTCGATCGATCGAGTCATACAGAAAGTTAAAGGTAATTCTGCATAAAAACTCGATTCCAACTTTACATTAAGACCCATAATTTGAGCAAGTCTAACACACGAATAAACATTGTTTTGATCATGGTTTGCCAACATACAAATTGAAGTTCTAAATACATTAGTTCCTAATCCTTAGAACCTAACAATATATATCATTGCATCAAAGTTATTATTAAATATTTGGAGTTTATTGCAACAAAAATTTTTGTTGCATAAACCTATTACCTCAAATTTTATTGCAACATCTTGTATCAATTATTGCAATGACTCTGATGTTATTGCAATGGTTTTTTTCGTTGCAATAAACATTTTTTCTTGTAGTGCGCTGCTAACCTCAAATCATAACAAAGAGTTTAATGTAATTTTTTTCTTAATTTGTAGGAATTTAGGAACAACAAAGTTAAGCTGTTTAACTTTGCATGAACTGGAGAAGTTAGAGAGTATTTTTGAAGAAGGACTGTCTAACGTTAGAGCTGCCATGGTAAAAAAAAAAAAAAAAAAAAGTAGTATGGAACAAAAAAATTTTAAAAAGCTAAAATTAATGAATTTTATGACATAACATGCCATATATATATATAACGTAATAATATCTAATTTTCTTATTTTTTTCAGCGCCAACAGCTGGAAGTATTGGAGGAATCTGTTGAGGCTGCACGTAATAGAGTAATATGCTAACCACTTTTTTTGTTCATTTCAATGTTCATGCTTGTCAAACTTGCTAATATGCTAATAGTTGTTCTATATTTTCCGTAGGTGTTTGCTCTGAAGGAGGAGCACCTCTCATTACTACTTGCACTAAAAATACAAGCAGAAGAAAAAAAAAAAAAATCAGTAGGTATATTATTATTATGTATTTACTTGATGAGATACTTAACAAACTAAATGCGTATTGTGGGATTTAAATAATTTTTCATTTTTGTGCTGACTCTTATGTTTGGAAGAGTATGCTTAGTGCGTATTGGGCACACACACACACACACATATATATATATATATATATATAATATATATATATGTTACACATATACATCAAATTTTGTGCAAGTTATATAACTTAGACCACATGCATGCAAAAACATTTTAATTTATAATGTTCTTTCTGCACTTCAGTTTAAAGCCATGGTCCATGCTACTGTAGAGGCATTGTTGGTGTTAGGAATTAAAGAACTAGAAAAAGCAGACACAGAACGTAATCGCAAGAGGAAGCGGTAAGCCTACTGCATTTTATTTTCTCTTGACGGTCAGTTTTGACAAAAAAGTGAAGGATGCAGTTCTAACTTTAGATTCTTCATTGTGTTTATGCAGGTAAACCATCCAACCAACAACAGTTTCGTATGTTTATGTAGTATTGAACTTCTGTTGCTATAAGATATGAATATGTGTTTAATTATTAAGAGTATAATATGGATCCACTACAACAAAAAATGTCTATTACATCAAGTGTTAATACAACAAAATATGTATATAGTAGTTTTAGAAAAAATATCGCATCTACAAGTTAAAATGGTTGCAATAGTAACTTAAAAGTGTTAAATTATTGCATCAACAATAATAAGTTGCAATAACTCATAATTTTCAGCTGCAATAGAAGCTTTAATATATTAGGAAAAATTGTTGCAATAACTTAAAATGAAAGAATCGTTGCAATAAATTGATACCAATTGTTTTTGCAATCTATTGCAATGAAAATTCCTAATTAATAGCTTATTGCATCGAAGTTACTATTGCAATAATTTGATATTAATTCTTTTACAATCTATTGCAATGACAAACACGTAACTGCAATGAATATATCATTGCAATAATTTGGTATCAATTATTTCATAGTCAATCGCAATGACAAAATGAATTAAATTACTGCAATGATATCTTCATTGTAATAGATAATTAATTCATTTTGTCATTGCAATTGACTATGAAATAATTGATACCAAATTATTGCAATGATATATTCATTGCAGTTACGTGTTTGTCATTGCAATAGATTGTAAAAGAATTAATATCAAATTATTGCAATAGTAACTTCGATGCAATAAGCTATTAATTAGGAATTTTCATTGCAATAAATTGCAAAAACAATTGGTATCAATTTATTGCAACGATTCTTTCATTTTAAGTTATTGCAACAATTTTTCCTAATATATTAAAGCTTCTATTGCAGCTGAAAATTATGAGTTATTGCAACTTATTATTGTTGATGCAATAATTTAACACTTTTAAGTTACTATTGCAACCATTTTAACTTGTAGATGCGATATTTTGTCTAAAACTACTATATACATATTTTGTTGTATTAACACTTGATGTAATAGACATTTTTTGTTGTAGTGAAAATACTATCACAAACCATGCAGAGAAGTTAAAATTTCCCAGGTGTTGATATCACTTGTTGAAAGTTAGCTACTTGCTGTATTTAAATTAAACAGCAAAACCCCATTTCTCTTGGGGGAAGCAAGAGTGCCAAGACTTTAGCATTGCAATTGATTTGAATTGGGATTAAAGAATGAATAAGAAAACAATATGCAGACAAATAATGCTAAATTTTTAATTGCCCGCTTGCTTCTTAATTTTTAATTACTGCATATACTTTATAAGTCTGACTGCAATAGTCACAATATTATTTATTTATTTTAATAATTTAATAGTTTAATGGGAGAGAAATATTTGAAGTTTTGAACTTTAAGCATTTTTAATGGAAACAAAGAAGATGTAACTTGTGCTACAAGTCTTTTAGCGCTATAGTCACTTAAGTAGTTCAATTAAAAAGAGAATAGGATTATTCCCATGTCTTTCCTTTGACTTCAATTTCTTAGGCCCCATAAATTTCCCATTTCTTGTGGTTCTCGTTTCATGCTAAAAGCTTTTTTTAATTCTGAAACTTGCAGTGTATCACAAGGTTAGTAATGCTAGATCATCACAGTTTGCCAAGGTGGCATGTCTTAAGGACTAATTTAATTAACTTCAGCAACTCTAGTTTGCTACGTAGGCTGCCTTCTAGTATGTTCAAGAGTGAGAGCTAATTAGTAAGTATAAAAGACGTAGCATATTTCGTGATAGTAATGCAAAAGAAATTAGGTTTTTGTTATTGTCAAACGTTTAACCTGGTTGTTGGGCATACTTGATATTCAAATGACTCGTACTTGTTTTTCTTATGAAGTTGCACATGTAATTGGCGTGTTGATAACTTGATGTCAATAAAAAGACATTCTGACGTTAACAAATCTTTTCGTTATTTTAATTAATGTTCAATAATGGTAGAAACACGAGATTTAATTTTCA
Organism: Lithocarpus polystachyus; assembly: GCA_033629205.1. Taxonomy (NCBI): domain Eukaryota; kingdom Viridiplantae; phylum Streptophyta; class Magnoliopsida; order Fagales; family Fagaceae; genus Lithocarpus; species Lithocarpus polystachyus. Next base: position 2,539,423 of record CM066162.1, on the reverse strand, counting down.
CTATTATTATTATTTATTTATTTTATAAACTCAATATTGACATTTTTCTTTATTAACACCAACCATAATATGTCATCTTAAAAGTTTCAAACGAAATGTGAATTTTTTTTGTATCTCTAGACTTTTAATTGTTTAATGTTTGAATAAATAGCAATTTTAATTAGTTTAATTAGTAAAATATTTTGTTCTTAAATAAGAAATTTAAATTCGAGTCTCACTCTCACCTACACCAAAAACAATTGACGTCTTAAAACTCTTAAGCTGATAATAAAGAATAATTACCATAGACGTCTTAAAACTCTTAAGCTGATAATAAAGAATAATTACCATAAAGTATATACTATGAATTTAAAAATTATTGTATGTATATATTTGCCAAAAAAAAGTTTGAATCAGTCATTAGCATGGGTTTATTCATATTTATATATAAATTTTTAAAGATTGTGGCGGAGAGGGCCGGGCTTGGTGATTGATGAGCCTCACATGTAATGAAAAGTGGGACCTATCACCATTAAACCACAGCCTGATCTCATTGTAGAAGATGAGCATGATTGACAAAGGCAATGGAAAAAATCATGTCAATGATATAAATTCTTCTATGATTTAATGTTTAATGTAAATATTCTACGTGAATTCCAATTAGTTTAATTAATAAAGTTTTTTGTTATTAGTATTAAAAATTAATTGATATTTTAGCCTGATAATTAAGAATAATCATTATGAAGTAAATGCTATAAATTAAAAATTCTATCATATTTTTTTTGAGAGTGTATAAAAAAAAAACACATAAAAAATCCTATATTCATGCATACTCATTGCTTATATAACATTGTGTAGTACAGTGAAAGATAAAGGGGACGTGTACAACGACGTTTACCAAAACCTCAACTAACTCAGCCTAGGTGGCGTATGTGCTTCAATCACCATTCTTTGGAGTTACATGGCCTTTTTTATCCAATGAATTTTTAATACGTGGCTATGTGCATATAATACACTTTGATTAACCTTCTAACAAGCAAGCTAACCAAAGTTATATATATATAAATCTGTTTCTTAAAAAGTTAAACATAATCTCAGTCCTCCAAAAGGAATAAGACTAAAATTAAACAAGCTTGTCTTCAATCTTCATCCTTGCATGCAAAAAGAAAAATCGTTTATATATTTTTAATAAGTATAATATAATTTGAATCTTATAAAGTATTTTATTTAAGTAGAAAATATTTTTTTTATAGATAAGGATAAGAGATTAATATTTTTTTTAGAAGAAAAAGATTAATCAATTGAACTAAATTACCAAAAAATTATCGTATAGTCATAGTATTGGCCGGGCCAATATAAGCTTAAGTGAACCTAACTGTAGGGACAACCTTTTTTTAGAAGTTTAGCTTGTAATGGTTAATGCCAACACTAGCATTTTTTTTTTATTTTTTATTTGAGAGAGAAAGCAACTGCTAGCAATTAGAACCAAGTACTTGATAGTTGATATCGATGAGTACCGCATTAGTTACATCTTAATCTTAATTTAAGTTGCACTTTTTTTTTGGTTCCCAAATATATAAAGAGCTCCAAAACTTTTTTTCCCCCCCTAAAGTATGATGGGATTTTAAAACATACACGGTATATTCTATAAAAAAAAATTATTATTTATCATTGAATTAAGATATTTATATATTTTATTTTCAACAAGACTTAGGTAAAGTAGTTAAGTGTTTTTTCTTAGATTCATCTTTTAAAATTCTATCATGAAGCTTTTATTTCATGAAATAGAAGTGTATTTCTTTTAATTAAGTAGTTATATGGTTGAATTTTAAAAAGAAAACATAACGAACAACATTTAAAGTACTGTGTATCAGTTTTTTTTTCTTTTATTTTATTCTTCTAAAAAATATATTTTTTATTTTATTTATTTATTTTTTAAGGCATCAATGTATTTTTTTTTTTAATAATCGATGGGACTTGAACTTAAATCTATTATATGAATTTTGAACATATGATATTTTACTAGTTGAATAAATTGAAACCCTTAAAAATTTAAGGGAAAAGTTCATGGATATCCTAAGAGTATTGGTTTAAGAAATAATTTTAGAAAATTTTTATAAAAAAAAGAAAAAGGTAATTAATTTTTTTGATTATTTTTTATATTTCTCATAAAAATTGTATCAAAACTTTTCTAAAATTTTATATTTACAAATGCTCTAAGATCACCCATTAACGGGACCCAAAATTTAATTAAGAGGCCAAGAAATTGGCATAACAGCCTATAGGGGTAAGCCACTTGATTAAACAATTTTTAGGGTGTAGATCTATATAGGTGACTTGATGGCTATACTTGTTTAGAATGTTTAGATAGGCATGCATTTTGAGTATCGTTAACTTATACCTAGGTAACATTTCTCTTTATGTTTTAGAAGAAAGAGATTTATAGTAAATGCATCATAGGAAAGGTAGTTGTTTGTACGCTAAGGATTATTTTTATGACTTGGTTGATGATAATATTTTGATCATTATTATTGAGTTTGACCTGATTATTTCAATTATTTGGGAGAAAAAAAAAAAAAAAGGAAAAAAGAAGAGAGCCCTAATAGGCTAGATGGAAGTCGTTTTCACATGAAGCAACTAAAAATGAAAAAAACATTTTATTACATCTAATGGGCCACCTCATGCATATATCTACCTAGTGAAAATTTTCTCTGTACTACCTTGATGTCTCTTGCTGTCCCAAAAAAATTACTCCTTTTCACACTTGCAACTTTGAAAATTGAATTCTCATATTTGAGGAATACAGAACAGAATTGAAATGGCAAGTTGATAGAAGTTGGTGCGAGCCAACAATTATCAATCCATTGTTTGACACAGCCAACCGCAGCTACATGATTTGGGAAATGACACAGAAATTATGGGTGGAGAGGAGCGTTGAAGACCATTAATTTACATCAAGATTCAAGTGGACACAACAGGGAGACTAAGATTGATATGCCAATTCTCTACATTTCATTTGAAAATGAGAAGATTTTGATCTAAATAAAGAAATGTTAATATTTCGATAAATTACTGATTATTTCAAAAGCTTAACTCATGACTTTTTATATTAATACCATGATAAATTACTAATTGTCTCAAAAGCTTAAACTACTAAGTTATTGAAAAAATAATATGTTTAATTATTTACTTATAATTCTAACAGATCTTGATGGAAGTTTCACCCAAAAAGAAAAAACTCTTAAATGTAGTAGACCCCATCTTACTAAAAAAAATCTCATTAATAATAAACGCATGTCACAAATAATTGTCTTCGATCCTCTCATTATCAAAAAATATTAATCTTACCATGCATTAGACTATGTGAGTGTCATCATATGATTAGATTTTTTGGCAAGTATAAGTTAATATTGACCTCATTTACTGATCAACGATTCAATTTCAACCTTAATTAAAAAAAATCTATATATATTTATGATATATGGTCCATGAAATTAAATTATGTTGCTGTTAAGTGAAATCATAATGACGTAAATAGTAACTATATAATTTGCTATCATGATACAGACATAACAAGCTAGCTTCTTCGATCCGCGTTTAAAAAAGAAAAGCTGGTTTAAAAGAATGAGCTAAACCTGGCTGGAGAAGTCCTTTTATGCTGGCAAATTACTCAAGACAGATGGGTTCCAGATCATTTATTATTTGATGTCTTTGAACTCTTGCATATCAATATCTCCTACGCACTATCCCCATCGGTACAGCAAAATGTATATTCAACAAGTTTTGTCAAATAAACATCACCACAAAAATAAGAAAATAGTAATAAATTAAAGAAAACGAAATATAGAATTTATAAACTTCAACATATCCTTAATGAATTCTAGAGACATCAAGATTGTACACAGAATGATTAATTAATTTTGGCCACATGATTGGTCCTATCATTTTCAAGGATAAAGGATACAAGGAATTGATGATTATGACTTTGAGTTTTCAGTCCATTATTGTGATTAATTAACCCTTATTCAAAATTTAAGAATGCAATAATGGGAATCAACTTAGCATAAACTGTGGGCATTGTGGTCAATTCCTTGAGTTACAAGTTTGTAAAACATGCTATAACCCGTGCTCTGTGCTTTGTATGTTATTGCGTGTAGACTAGTAATGCTAAAGCCACAATTAATATTTTTCACAATATTTTTTATTTATTTATAATTTTTGTAATTAAAAAAAAAATCACTTATATATATACTTCAGTCTTTCACCAATAACAACAGAGCATATCAACAATTACGGGAAAAATGAATAATGAAAAATGATATATTTTTACACTTGTGTGGAGAAGAATCGAACGAGACACGAAGCAACTTTACTACTGTGCTGTTTCTTTGGGCTAAAGAAAACAGCAAGACAACAGCTTCAATTTAAACCTGCCAAATATACAAAACCACCAAGAACAAAACTTCTTCCATAAAGTTTTGTTTTAAATAATTAATGTTTTTTATTTTATTTTTGGACCCAAACAAAACCCTGATGCCCAAGTTGGCCAGGATGATATTTTGTAGAATAGTAGTATGATTTAGGGACAAAAGTCATTGTCTAAGAATTACTATTTATATTATTATAAATCAGACTTAGATACAATACTTAGGTGCTTTTTTTTAGGTTCTACTTTTAAAATTCTGTTATGTGAATTTTTTCTTATGGGATGAAAGTGTATTTTTAAGCTAAGTAACCACACAGTTGAACTTTAAGAGAAGAATTTAAGGACCGGCACTTAAAATATTACACTTAAGTTTTGTAGTCATATTATTATTATTATTATTTTAGTGCTAATAGTAAAAAACTTGTACCCCAAGTCCCGCTTCGTGTCCATCATATATTCATGTATCTTCCTATATATAAGATAGACTCACACTGCATCTATTTCATTCCTGCAAAAACTTTCATAAAATCTCTCTCTCTCTCTCTCTCTCTCTCTCACAGACACATAAAAGAACTCTTTGCTTTGCCTTTTGTGAAAAGGGAGGAGAAATGGGTGCCCTGGACTTTCTCTCAGACTATATCACTATCTCCACCCCAAGGAAGAAACGAAAAGCAATGCAGGTATACATAAATATCCATCCTATCACTCTCTCTATTTCAGTGTGTGTGATATTGATCTCCTTGTTAAGCTTGTCCATGTCAAATCTGATTAATTGTTCTTTTTTGTTGTTTTTGTTTTTTCTTTTGTGTGTGTGTGTGTTGCAGACAGTTGATATCAAAGTGAAAATGGACTGTGATGGTTGTGAAAGAAGAGTTAAAAATGCTGTTTCCAACATGAAAGGTTCATCTCTCTCTCTCTCTCTCTCTCTCTCTCTCTCTCTCTCTCTCTCTCTCCTATTTTTTCATAATAAGGCAACAAGTTCTTATCTCACGTTGTGGGTAAATAAGTTTGTGATGTGTGTTCTGATGATAAAATATATAATCCGCTCACAGCCTAGCCTAGCTATTGAGTTTGTGACAATTTTTGGATTTTTTTTTGCTAATTAAATACAGTTTTTAGAATAGTTAATACAAGAGGTAGCACCTAAACTTTTTTTGTAAAGGATTTTGAGTCTCTTCTCTCTTTGAACATTTTTTTTTTTTTGAGAAACTTTTTGAACTTTTATATATGTTTGGGTGTTTGGGCATTCTTGTGTGCCTAGAATCACACAATAGATCATATCATACGCTTGACTTGAGCTGTTTTGGACCTTTTATGGTCTTTCAACAATAGTCAAAATGTCACTGCATCCCTCGTGTTGGAAACCGGAAGATGTAGCAGTTACTTTGTTGACTCTTTCTGCCATAAAATCTTCACCAAAACGTAAATTTTCTGCAGACTTCCATTTCCACAACATGTTTTGCTATTTCTAATGAAACTTGTGGTTCTCTTTATGTGATAGAAACGACTTATGTCACACGGCGTGGTAGCTGAATCTTGGAAATTGCATCTCCCACTTCACCCCTTTATTAGACTTAAAAGTTTTCACTACTCGTGTACTTGGGACTAAATTAAGTACACGAAATGCTTAAAAGTTTCAGGAAAAAAGTATACCGTAATTATCTTTAAAAAAAAAAATAAAACAATAAAAAAAAGCTTTCACTACTAATCATGGAAAGCATTTAAAAAGCTCTTGGACTCGCGTACTAGACCTTGCTGTCAGCGTTTTGCATACCTTTCAAGTGTATTAAATGCAATGCAAAATCCCATAAACCAAACAGGCGCTTAAAATAAAGCTGACACCTGCTAGAATAGTACAGTAGTATTTCTTTTCCAAATTTTTTCCCAAGCAAATCTGATCAATTCATAGGATATCAATTATCAAAAAAGAAAAAGAAAAAAATCCCAGGATACCTATACAATCCTTATCCATGTTTTTAAACTATACTATTCAACGTCACCATTATAACCTTAAACTTATCTCTTTTAGTTTTTTTTCCGTACTGAATTTTTATTTTATTTTTTAATTAATAACATTCAAATGCACTAGTGGATCTTTAACAAATGATCTTATCTTTCATAAAATTATTATAGCTAAGGGTGGTGTTAAAGATTATGCAAGTTTTGATTTGTTATCAATTACAAAAAAAAAAAAAAAAAAAAAAAAATCAAATATTTATTTATATTATTTTGCTAAAGTGGTGTGAATCATATGGTTAAAGAAAGTGCTAGTTGAGCAATAGTTTATTGGAAATATGAAATTAATTTTGTGTTTTGTTTTCATTTGATTTTTCAGGTGCAAAAACTGTGGATGTTAATCGAAAGCAAAGCCGTGTAACCGTAACGGGCTATGTGGAGCCAAACAAGGTCTTAAAGAAGGTGAAGAGCACCGGAAAGAGAGCTGAGTTTTGGCCCTATGTGCCATATAACTTGGTGGCTTACCCTTATGTTGCTCAGGCCTATGACAAGAAGGCACCGGCTGGTTATGTGAAAAATGCAGTCCAAGCACAACCTAGCCCAAATGCAACAGATGAGAAGTTAACTACACTCTTTAGTGATGAAAACCCAAATGCATGTTCCATCATGTAAGCAATTTTAATGGAAGAGGGATAGGAGAGAATGAGAATTAGAATGTGTTTTTAGTTGGTACTTTAAGTTTGTATGGAGGGAAGTCTTTTTTTTTTTTTTTTTTTTTTGTGTTTCAGCATGTAGATTTTCTTTAAGATTATTTATCGATCACCTTAGTCCTGTTTAATTACCTAATGAAAAATAGTTTTGTACACACGGCTTGTGTTCTCTTTGGAATGGACGTATTATTTCCTAAGCATCGTTTTAGATTCGATTAGCTTCGGATAGTTGATTTATAAAAAAAAAATAATACAATAGGATTTGAATTTTATGATATATCAATGATAAGCATGGTTTTAGATAATTAATAAGATTTGAATTTTATGATATAAGCTTCTATGATAATTGTTTTTCAGCATCAAACAAAGATTGTTGTTAAGTTAATTGGAAATTGGCGGGTTGGATTTGTATGCTCACACATTTATGCTTTCTACATGTAACACTTACGAATACATAATGGGAAATAGAAATAGTTGTTCAATTTTCAAAGACATTAAAGTGGAGCAGCTAGGGAATGTATGCACATTTGTACTTTGTGGCCCATAAAAGGGTGTGAACATAAACACAATTATTAAGCAAAATTCTAATGGATCAAACAAAATGTAAATAATTAAATAAACACTCCGAATTTCTTTTTCTTATTTGATAATTCGATGGTTGGAAACGAGAGTATTCAACTCTAAATATTTTTGTTAAAAATATCAAGAAGTGCTAGTTAAACTATAAAGTTCTTAACAACCTACCAAGTTTTTAACAATTCCGAGCATAATAGTTTAATTAATTGTGTGAATAAAATCTTTTGTTATGCGCTTTGATTGGTTGTCATTGAATTATGCAACTCGGTTCTTTAATATATACTGTAGTTCTTTTTTCTATTCTCAGTTGTAGTGATTACACAATTACCGTCTAAGATTTTAATTATAAAATTAAATTTGCATAAATCTTATTTGTCAAGAATCGCTGGAGTTGTAAAGTGATATCTCAAAATTTCTTGCTTATACTTTTATAGGGAACATTTGTTGGATTAAGTAGTCCCATAATGCTGTGTTCTTTTGTTCTCCTTAATATTAGACTTTGATTAGTTCCCTTTAAGCTAAGTCCAGTCTCGGCATCGATCACATACATTCCACGCTTGCATGGCATATATATAGTGTGTGTTGGCAAAAATTAAAAAGTCAACTTATTTTACTATTTAGTTTATTTTTGTTACTATTAATGGGTCCCAATGTATTTTTTGGTACTATTCATGAGTCTCACGAGACTATTTCAGTTAACTTTTACCTTTATCTACAGTATTTTCAGTAAAAAATTTTCAGTTTCAATAAAATAAGCGGATTCTAAATAGACCCATAATAGGTGGGAGGAGTGCCTGCCTTGGTGGCTGAGAAACAAGTATAGCCTCAACATGCCCACATGCATGCCCACACCAAACACAACAATTTCATTTTGTGGCCAGGATACAAATTCACAACTGTTCTTACAATTACCTTTGCGAGTAGCTGAGCTTTAAGCATACATTTGGTACGGTATAATAGGCACTATAAGTGAATAACTATTACAAAGAATAATTATTCTATTAATCTTTTGGTTGTGTTTTCTTTACGGGAAATAGCTATTCCTTATGTAAGGCAATATAATGAAATAACTATTATAAGAAAAATATTTTATTATTATTTGGCTGTGTTTTCTTTATTGAGAATTGTTATTCTTATTCCGTAACCTATCATATTACCCTTTATAAAAATATTCCTAAAAACCCCTCATTGTGGTTGGCTCAAAAGCTCTCTCTCTCTCTCTCTCTCTCCATATATATTAGTAGAATAGGAAAAGCAACAGACCCATTCCTACGTGAAAAAGAAGTTTTTGGAACCTAATTAATAATTTTGAATTTTATTTCAGTCCCAATTTAATCATTTGAAAATGGGGGGATTTATACTTAGTCACACAAACCTACGTTATTCCCTAAAATTACCAATCAAATTATAGTTTTAAATTTCTGCATTCGCTTGTATAACCAGAAGCTATTTGTTACATCATTGATAGAGAACCTTACAACATACATTCATATAATCTAAATAAATAAAGGTAATGTAACATGCTATACACATTATAACAGCACAAATGCACATATTATTTATTTATTTATTAAAAAAAGAAACTAACTAATATGGTTTTTAAGATCAACAAACACACTATTGTCTATTGGCATGATAATAACATCACTTATTTATTGATTTTATATCAACATCACTTAATGTTGACAAAATGGACTATTTCGTATTCGTATCTTGCTTTTCCCTGTAATCTAGGGATTACTGAGGAAATAATGGACAATTTGAGCGGCCACAAAAATATTTAAAATTTCAATGCATTATTGATCATTGATTTCGGCAATAACAAATGGCAACAAGATTAAATGAAAGGGTTTAGTTAATGTATGTCTTAATCATCAATTTTAGAATTTTTTTTTTATGAAAAATTGAAAAAACTGTCAAAACAAATTAGTTACTTATTTATTTTTTTATAAACTATTTCTTAAAATGGTTTATTAATATATACTTAAGAGCATTCACATCAGTCTCATTAATTTAATATTTCAGCAAAAATTTATTTAAATTCAATCGAAACAAATGTGCATCAGTCTCACTAAATTAAATAAAGTTTTTAAAGAGGATAATCTCATCGCTACATGTAGTGAGCCTCTATCTTCACTACATTAAATTTCAATGTTGATAAAGTATTGAGACTGATATTTGTGTATGAAAATAATAGATAGCTGAACTAGTAAAAGTAGAGGTTTTTTAATTAGTTTAACTAAATATTTGAAGAGATTAATGTGAATATATGCAATAAGAGAGTACATTAGTAAAACCCTAAATGATAATCTGATATCTGTGTCGATCAAGTTTGCAGGTAAAGATGATGAAACAATCAAATCATCTGGGAAAAGTAGAATATAGACATGTGGTAGTGTGATCTATCTATGTGCCACGGAAATGGGAGAATAATTGCCGGTACGTAGGACAAAAGAACTTAAGAGAGAAGCTTCTTCTAAAAGTGCATACTTTTAATTTCCGTTCTTTAATCTGTGTGATTCATCTTGTACCCTCCAATCAACCATTAACATGTATTTTTAATCCTGCACGATTGTTTGTCTAAAGAAAGATATGTCAAGGGAATTACTTTCTTTTTTATTTATTTATTATCCTTGATACCTAAATTTGGCTATGCGATGCCAAGCCCAAAGTCAAGGGAAAATGACTGTCACTTTGGGTTTGGCTGTTAATGAGCAACTACTTTTACGGATTAACAAAAAATTATATAAAAAAAACAATGATGTTATAAATTTTATGATAAAGTACAACTTTTATAGAAGAGACCAGATATTTCAAATTTTATTGTATCTATAAAAGACAAAGTTTATAGATTTAGGAGAATCATTTCTTTTCCTTGGCAATTATTGAGCTTAAAACGTGTTACAGGCTCACAGATTATTGAAGAATTGATCAAGCCGACAATATAATGGTGTTAAACTATATGATATAGGAATTCATGTTTCGTAGCAATAAAATTATGAAAATAAATTTCAAATATTGACGTATCATTGACTAAGTTAGCATATATATAGTTTGAAGTTATCCAAACTTTTCTTTTACAACCAAGATCCAACATTTTGCGTCAAAGATTTATTTATTTGTCTTCTTCTCATAGTCGAAGATCTATCAATCAATGAATTATAAAATGACAAGTGAATAATAATTAATATAATAACACTCTCTCATACCTCAAAAAAAGTGAGATTTAATCTTAGTTTTCTTTCAACTCACATTTACCAGTCATTTGGATGAGTCTTTTGAACTTAATGGTACATAGCTCTAAGGGAAAGGTTTGTAGTTGGTGTGAGTTTCAGTCATGTAAGATTACTCAAAAAATAGTAATCAATGCATTATTCAAGGATAGACTTCGGGTAATTTAACAGGTTTGCCAAATTCACTACAATACGCCACGGGGATTGGTGTCATTGCTTGGAGTAGGCAATTAATGGATTTTACTTTTTAGTCAATGCATAATTCTCTTTTAAAGTTGATAATAGTAACTTTGGCTGGGTCTTTCTGAATTATTGCTTTTCATCTCTATCTGGTTAGGTGTGATTATGTGAGTTTTATATTGTTTTAACCAAAGAAAAATGTGGAAACTTATTATATTTTTTGGGACAAAATGGGCAAATGACCTTTTCAAGCAAACAAAGCAGCATTTTGCCTTCTTTTTCAAGTTAATTAGGAAAATGCCCCTCTTTTGAAACTCAATTTTCTCAAAATCGAGTTATAAAAAATTTTTGGGGCCCTATAGTGGCGATTTAAAGAGTCTATAGTGACGTTTTTAGGACATATAGTGACGTTTTGTAACTCGACCTCGTTATAGGCAATTTTTTTCATTTTTTTTTTCCCTATAACTCAACTTTTTAAAGGTCGAGTTACAAAACGTCACATATGTGCTGAAAACGTCACTATAGGCTCCTTAAAAACGCCACTATAGGGCTTAACTTGATTTTTAGAAAATCGATTTTCAAAATAGGGGCATTTCCCTAATTAATTTAGAAAAATGGGCAAAATGCTACTTTGTTTGTGTGAAAAGGACATAAGCCAATTTTGTCCTTATATTTTGTCACCACTAGGGCCATCCACAAAGGACAATCAAGTAATAAACTTCTTAAAATTATTGGTCCGAGAAAGGATAGAATAAGGTTTTTTTTTTTTTTTAATTTTTAGTAAACAATAGTCAACTCATACGTAAATATCAATAATCTGTTCATCATGTCTAAGTCAACATAATGGAACATCAACGTACAGGCTGTGACTTTTTTAATCCAAAACTATTGAAACTTTATATTTTCGAGGGTGTTATGACTTATGATAGAATATTAAGTAATAGAAGACTATGTAAATTCCATTTAATTAAAGATCAAATCAAGACATTGACTCCAAAAATATAATTCACTACTCTCATGACTGTTTAAGAACCAGCTTTTAACTACGAAGTTTCGGTTTCTGCTAAGTATAAGAATGGCATGGCATAAATGAATGTAATTTATAGATGATACCCAAGCAAAACTTACTTAGCCAAAAAACCTAATTTTTTTGAACTGTGAGCTAAAATAAAGCTGAAACCTGCTAGAATAGTACAGTAGTATTTCTTTTCCAAATTTTTTCCCAAGCAAATCTGATCAATTCATAGGATATCAATTATCAAAAAAGAAAAAGAAAAAAAATCCCAGGATACCTATACAATCCTTATCCATGTTTTTAAACTATACTATTCAACGTCACTATTATAACCTTAAACTTATCTCTTTTAGTTTTTTTCCGTACTGAATTTATTTTTTAATTAATAACATTCAAGTGCACTAGTGGATCTTTAACAAATGATCTTATCTTTCATAAAATTATTATAGCTAAGGGTGGTGTTACAGATTAAGCAAGTTTTGATTTGTTATCAATTACCAAAAAAAAAAAAAAAAATCAAATATTTATTTATATTATTTTGCTAAAGTGGTGTGAATCATATGGTTAAAGAAAGTGCTAGTTGAGCAATAGTTTATTGGAAATATGAAATTAATTTTGTGTTTTGTTTTGATTTTTCAGGTGCAAAATCTGTGGATGTTAACCGAAAGCAAATCCGTGTAACCGTAACGGGCTATGTGGAGCCAAACAAGGTCTTAAAGAAGGTGAAGAGCACCGGAAAGAGAGCTGAGTTTTGGCCCTATATATGTGCCATACAACTTGGTGGCTTACCCTTATGTGGCTCAGGCCTATGACAAGAAGGCACCGGCTGGTTACGTGAAAAATGCAGTCCAAGCACACCCTAGCCCAAATGCAACAGATGAGAAGTTAACTACACTCTTTAGTGATGAAAACCCAAATGCATGTTCCATCATGTAAGCAATTTTAATGGAAGAAGGATAGGAGCGAATGAGAATTAGAATGTGTTTTTAGTTGGTACTTTGAGTTTGTATGAAGTCTTTTTTTTTTTTTTTGTGTTTTCAGCATGTAGATTTTCTTTAAGATTATTTATCACCTTTAGTCCTGTTTAATTACCTAATGAAAAATAGTTTTGTACACACGGCTTGTGTTCTCTTTGGAATGGACGTATTATTTCCTAAGCATATTTTTAGATTCGATTAGCTTCGAATATATAGTTGATTTAAAAGAAAAAAAAAATACAATAGGATTTGAATTTTATGATATATCTATGATAAGCATGGTTTTAGATAATTAATAAGATTTGAATTTTATGATATAAGCTTCTATGATAATTGTTTTTTAGCATCAAACAAAGATTGTTGTTAAGTTAATTGGAAATTGGCGGGTTGGATTTGTGTGCTCACACATTTATGCTTTCTATATGTAACACTTACGAATGCATAATGGGAAATAGAAATAGTTGTCCAATTTTCAAAGACATTAAAGTGGAGCAGCCAGGGAATGTATGCACATTTGTACTTTGTGGCCCATAAAAGGGCGTGAACATAAACACAATTATTAAGCAAACTTCTAATGGGTCAAACAAAATGTAAATAATTCAATAAACACTCTGAATTTCTTTTTCTTATTTGATAATTCGATGGTTAGAAATGAGAGAACTCAACTCTAAATATCTTTGTTAAAAATATCAAGAAGTGCTAGTTAAACTGTAAAGTTCTTGACAACCTACCAAGTTTTTAACAATTCCGGGCATAATAGTTTAGTTAATTGTGTGAATAAAATCTTTTGTTATGTGCTTTGATCGGTTATCATTGAATTATGCAACTCAGTTCTTTAATATATACTGTAGTTCTTTTTTCGATTCTCAGTTGTAGTGATTACACAGTTGCCGTCTAAGATTTTAATTATAAAACTAAATTTGCATAAATCTTATTTGTCAAGAATCACTGGAGTTGTAAAGTGATATCTCAAAATTTCTTGGTTATACTTTTATAGGGAATATTTGTTGGATTAAGTAGCCCCATAAAGCTGTGTTCTTTTGTTCTCCTTAATATTAGGCTTTGATTAGTCCCCTTTAAGCTAAGTCCAGTCTCGGCATCACATACATTCCACGCTTGCATGGCATATATACAGTGTCGGTTGGCAAAAAATAAAAAGTCAACTTATATTACTACTTAGCTTATTTTTGTTACTATTAATGAATCCCATTGTATTTTTTGATATTATTCATGGGTCTCACTGTATTATTTCAGCTAACTTTTACTTTTATCTACAGTACTTTCAACAAAAAGTTTTCAATTTTAACAAAATAAGCCGATTCTAAACAAACCCATAATAGGTGGGAGGAGTGCATGCTTTGGTGGCTGAGACACAAGAATAACCTCAACATGCCTACATGCATGCCCACACCAAACACAAAACAATTTCATTTTGTGGCCAGGATAATCTCACAACTGTTCTTGCAATTACCTTTGTGAGTGGCTGAGCTTTAAGTATACATTTGGTACGATGTCATAGGCAAATATAAGTGAATATCTATTACAAAGAATAGCTATTCTATTAATATTTTGGTTGTGTTTTCTCTACGGGAAATAGCTATTCCTTATATAATAGGTGCTATAATAAAATAACTATTATAAGAAAAATATTATATTATTATTTGGCTGTGTTTTTTTTATTGAGAATTGTTATTCTTATTCCGTAATCTATCATATTACCCTTTATAAAAATATTCCTAAAAACCCCTCATTGTTGTTTGGCTCAAAAGCTCCCCCCCCCCCCCCCCCCTCTCCTCTCTCTCTCTCTCTCTCATCTCTCTCTCTCTCTCTCTCTCTCTCTCTCCATATATATTAGCAGAATAGGAAAAGCAACAGACCCATTCATACGTGAAAAAGAAGTTTTTGGAACCTAATTAATAATTTTGAATTTTTATTTCTGTCCCAATTTAATCATTTGAAAATGGGGGGATTTACACTTAGTCGCACACACACCTACGTTATTCCCTAAAATTTCCAATCAAATTATAGTTTTAAATTTCTGCATTCGCTTGTATAACCAGAAGCTATTTGTTAAATCATTGATAGAGAACCATACAACATACATTCATATAATCTAATTAAATAAAGGTAATGTAACATGCTATACACATTATAACAGCACTAATGCACATATTTTTTATTTATTTATTTAAAAAAAGAAACTAACTAATATGGTTTGTAACATCAACAAACACACTTGTCTATTGGCATGATAATAACATCACTTATTTATTAATTTTATATCAACATCACTTAATGTTTCCTATCAAAAAAAGAAAAACATCACTCTTTTTTTTTTTTTTTAAGAAACACACAGACACATAGGGGAAAGGGAAAAATAAACATCACTTAATGTTGACAAAAAGGATACCATCGTATTCGTATCTTGCTTTTCCCTGTAAATTAGGGATTACTAAGGAAATGGACAAATTTGAGCGGCCACAAAAATATTTAAAAGTTCAATGCATTATTGATCATTGATTTCGGCAATAATAAATGGCAACAAGATTAAATGAAAGGGTTTAGTTAATGTATGCCTTAATCATCAATTTTAGAAATTTTTTTAATGAAAAATTGAAAAAACTATCAAAACAAATTAGTTACTTATTTATTTTTCTATAAACTATTTCTTAAAATGGTTTATTAATATATACCTAAGAGCATTCACAGCAGTCTCATTAATTTAATATTTTAGCAAAAAATTTATCTTAACTCAACCGAAACAAACTTGCATCAGCCTCACTAAATTAATTAAAGTTTTTAAAGAAGATAGTCTCATCACTACATGCAGTGAGCCTAACTTCACTATATTAAATTTCAATGTTGATAAAATATTGAAACTGATGTATGTGTATGAAGATAATAAATATCTAAACTAGCAAAAGTAGAGTTTTTTGAATTAGTTTAACTAAATAATTGAGGAGAGTGGTGTGAATGCTATGAGAGTACATTAGTAAAACCCTAAATGAAATTATTATCATGTTAATCTGATATCTGTGTCGATCAAGTTTGCAGGTAAGATGATGAAACAATCAAATCATCTGGGAAAAGTAGAATATAGAAATGTGGTAGTGTGTGATCTATCTATGTGCCACGGAAATGGGAGAATAATTGTTGGTAGGACAAACGAACTAAGAGAGAAGCTTCTTCTAAAAGTGGATACTTTCATTTCCGTTCTTTAATCTGTGTGATTGATTATCTTGTACCCTCCAATCAACCATTAACATGTATTTTTAATCCTGCACGATTGTTTGTCTAAAGAAAGATATGTCAAGGGAATTACTTAATTATTTATTTATTTATTATTCTTGATACCTACATTTGGCTATGCGATGCCAAACCCAAAGTCAAGGGAAAATGACTGCCACTTTGGGTTTGGCTGTTAATGAGCAACTAATTTTACGGATTAACTCAAAAATTATTTAAAAAAAAAAAACATTGATGTTATAAATTTTATGATAAAGTACAATTTTTATATAGAAGAGACCAGATATTTCAAATTTTATTGTATCTATAAAAGACAAAGTTTATAGATTTAGGAGAATCATTTCTTTACTTTGGCAATGTTTGAGCTTAAAACGTGTTACAGGCTCACAGATTATTGTAGAATTGATCAATCCGACAATATAATGGTGTTAAACTATATGATATAGGAATTCATGTTTCGTAGCAATAAAATTATGAAAATAAATTTCAAATATTGACGTATCATTGACTAAGTTAGCATACATATAGTTTGAAATTATCCAAACTTTTCTTTCACAACCAAGATCCAACATTTTGCGTCAAAGATTTATTTATTTATTTTCTTCTCATATTCCAAGATCTATCAATCAATGAATTACAAAATGCGAGTAATAATTAATATAAGGGAAATGTTAACGAGTGCCCTTAGGGCACTCGTTAATAATCCATTTAAAGAAAGTTTTTATTTTACTTTTATGAAAAATGAAAAAAACTGTCAAAATATTAATTACTTTTTTTCATTTCTCATAAATTTTTTTTTAAATAGATTATTAAGAAACTCGTTAGCATTTCCCTTGATATAATAACACTCTCTCAAACCTTAAAAAAAGTGAGATTCAATCTTAATTTTCTTTCAACTCACATTTACTGGTCAAATCAAACATTTGGATGAGTCTTTTGAACTTAATGGTACATAGCTCTAAGGGAAAGGTTTGTAGTTGGTGTGAGTTTCAGTCATGTAAGAGCATTCTTATCAACCCTTTCAAATGCTAAAAATCTTATTTTTTTAGCATTTTTAACCCAAAAGCTTGCTCCATCAAAGCTTCTAAATGGTATAATTTTTGCAATTGATGAACAGTGTAATCTCATATTTGAGACCGCACTGTTCATCAATTGTAAAACGGATATTATATTTTTATTAGTGGAGTCCACTTTCTTTTATCCTTTTTCTTCTCATTTCCATTTCTTCCTGCAGTTTCACCATTTCTCTGCTTTCTCTCTCCCTCTGCTCGATGTCTCTGCCTCCCTCTCCGACGAAACCCAAGTCGGAGCATCAAGCCAAGCCGATTTTTCTTTTTTTTTTTACTCACTCAACGCTCTCTCTCTCTGCTCTATCTTTCTCTTTCCTCTCTCACTTCTTTCTTCTCTCTTCTCTCTCTGTGCTTCGCCGATGAGTGGGTGCCACCATTGATTGTACTCTAGTGATTGTGGGATGCCGATGGCTGTGGTCCGGTGATTATGGTCATGGATCATGGGTCCGATGGCAGTGGTCCAGTGGCGGCGATGGAGGTTTCTTCTTTTTCTCTTTTTTTTTTTTTTTTGGTTCAGCATGGTTTTTCTTGGGTCCGATTGGGCACCAATCATGCGAGGCCGACACAAAATGACATGCTATCAAATCTTTGATTTGATTTTGGGTCTTGATTTGGTTTTGGGTCTTGATTTAATTTACAGGTGTGAAGGAGGACGTCAAGCCGCGCCATGGAAGAAGATGATGACGGGGAGGGAAGTGGTGTCCGTGTCCTGTGGGTTTTGGTTCGGCGTGATGGGTCTGTTGGTGGCGGCGATGGTGGAGGTTTCTTTTCTTTCTTTCTTTTTTTTCTGCTGTGGTTGGTGGTGGTGAGTTGATGTGGTGGTTGTGGGTGAATGTGGATGTGGAGGTGTCTTTCTGTTGTGATTTTTTTTTTCTTTTTTTGTTAGTGCTGGTTGTGGTATGGGTGGTGGATTTTTGGTGGGTGGTTGGTAGTGTGGTGCCGACGGTGCTGTGAGAAAGAGAGAGAGATAGAGGAGAGAAAGACAGAGGAGAGAGAGGAAAATAAATTATTGAAAAATAATAAAGAAATATTATTTAAATGAAATGGTAAAAAAAATAGAAGTTTTGATATAGATGGTATTATAAAGTGGTGTGGTATATGCTATAAAAATGAGTTTTGAGAGGTTAAATGCTATATTTTTTGACATTCTCGATAAGAATGCTCTAAGATAACTCAAAAAATAGTAATCAATGCATTATTCAAGGATAGACTTCGTGTAATTTTCAGGTTTGCCAAATTCACTACAATACGCCAATGGGACTGGTGTCATTCTCTGGAGTAGGCAATGGATTTTACTTTTTAGTCAATGCATAATTCTCTTTTAAAGTTTATAATAGTAACTTTGGCTGGGTCTTTCTGAATTATTGCTTTTCATCTCTATCTGGTTAGGTATGATTATGTCAGTTTTATATTGTTTTAACCACCGAAAAATGTGGAAACTTATTATATTTTGTCACCACTAGGGCCAACCACAAAGGACAATCAAGTAATAAACTTCTTAAAATTATTGGTCCGAGAAAGGATAGAATAAGGTTTTTTTTTTTTTTTAATTTTTAGTAAACAATAGTCAATTCATACGTAAATATCAATACTCTGTTCATCATGTCTAAGTCAACATAATGGAACATCAACGTACAGGGTGTGACTTTTTTAATACAAAACTATTGAAACGTTTTTTTTTCGAGGGTGTTATGACTTATGATAGAATATATTAGGTAATAGAAGACTATATATATTCCATTTAATTAAAGATCAAATCAAGACATTGACTCCAAAAATATAATTCACTACTCCCATGACTGTTTAAGAACCAGCTTTTAACTTCCCTCGAAAAAAAAGAACCAGCTTTTAACTACGTAGTTTCGGTTTCTACTAAGAGCATCTCTAATCGGTTTGGCTATTCCATTTTATTTTATCATCTTAAAAAATAATTTTATCAATTATACCATATAATTTTACAATACTTCAGCATCTTAATTTTTATTTTTCAATTCTACTCATTAAAATAATATTTTTATACAATAAAATAATATATCCCACAATTACCATCATACAATACAACACATTATTTATTCTTTCTCTCTCTTTCTTTTTGTTCAAGAACCACAATCACCACCACCACCACCACCACCGGCAACCCATAATCTACCGTCAACAAAAAAAAAAAAAAAAAAAAGAGAAAAGACCAGAACCACGCCGCTGCACCTATTGCCCTCCGACCATCAACACAACAACCACCACCCTCTCTGCCCATCAACACCACACACACACACACACACACACACTCACACACAAAACATAGCAATCCACGGTCAAAAACCAAACCCACCACCGCCGAAGCTCAAAGGAAGCAGATTTGCCTCTAGGAAGCTTGAAGGAAGTTGCCAGAGAAGGAAAACCGCGACGATCTCGAAACCCACAACGGCAATCTAGAGAGTTGCCGGAGAAGGAAAACCGCGAAGATCCACCACCGATCTCGCCGATATATCCCACCACGCTGATCTCGCCAATAAATCCCAACCGCGCCGATCTCGTCGATCTATCCCACCGGCCAATCTAGAGAGTTGCCGGAGAGAGTGAAGATGAGGAGAATCAGAGAGAGCAAGAAGAAGAGAGAGCAGAAACAATAAAGAGAAACGGAAGAGAGAGAAGAGTGAGATAATATAATAATAGTTTAGATTATACAATGTTGCTACAGTATCTTCTTATTAATAAGATGGTATTGTAGTAGTATTGTAAAAATTTTTACAATTAGCATAATTTGCAGGTCCGGCTGGAGCAACATTTGGAAGGTTTGATGATAAAATGTCTCAGCATATGGCATATAACATGTGGGCTACAGATGCTCTAAGTATAAGAATGGCATAAATGAATGTAATTTATAGATGATACCCAAGCAAAACTTACTTAGCCAAAAAACCAAATTTTTTTGGACTGCGAGCTAATTTTCATGTCATTAAAGAGAGAAAAATAAGGATGACAAAAATGTTCCACCCTATTTAATATGCCTTTTCTCATTTTGCCTCGCATAAGATTTTCTCACTCCAAAAGGTAGCAGACAAAGATGGAGGTACGTAGAGATTATGGGCCCATACTCCCCGTTACAACCACAAACTATTTTACAAAATTTTTACAAACTATTGATGTGACAAATTCTTATTAGTTTGAATATGAGTCCACCACTAACATCATGTTTATGTTTACCAATAATTATTTGAAAATTACTAAAATATTGTAAATTAATTTGTGTCTATAGTATTACTCTAAAATGAAAAATAATTTTTTAACTATTTTTTTTTTATTTTGTATATTGAAAAAGAAAAATCAATCATAGATGATATTTGTGATTTAAAATAATGTCAAGTTCTATAATTGATCGCAAATAATTGAGTAAAAGTTTACTTAGAAACAATCATTTTGTATTTTCATTTGTTTATTTTTTGTTAATATTAAATAGTTACTAGTTTTATTTTTCATATATTAATTTAGTTTTGAATTTTTTTAAATTTATTTTTATACTTTGGCCTCTAATCCAACCCCGTCTTGCTCCATTATCATCCCTAGTTGAAAATAAATGCGAGTTTATATATGTCCATCTTTTCTTGGGAATTGTTGTAGTACTTTTGAAGAGTGCTTGTGACCAATGCTTAAATTCGTTGAGACACCCAAAAACAATACACATGCCAGCACCATTTTTGGCCATTAACTTTCTTGGGCATTATGTTTTTATTGTGGACAATAATATTTATAAGGAAAAGTTAACGGATACTCTAAGAGCATTTATAGGATCATTGGGCCAGGGAGTTCAAGCCCAGGACTAAGAGTCATTTGAGGATGAGTAAACTCTATCAATCAAGTAGGTGTTAGTAGATAAAGAAATTAGTTTTGGTCATAATCATCCAAGAGGGAGTGCCGAGGATGAATTCCACCTCGACTAACCGAGGTCGAGGCCCAGGTAGGTGGTCTGCCATCCAGGAGAATGCTCTAGAGAGTTCTGTTAGTACAAATAAGTATTGCAGAAACGTATGGCAGAGGAGAATCCTAAAATATCAAAGGAGAAAATTGCTACCACTGTATTAAATACTCTGCAGCTAACTCTTTGGCCGCATTAATGTGGAAGTAATACCTGAACAGTGGTTTTCAGCCTTATAGCTACTACACGAATCAGCATCAACCATCTAGCTTGCACGTGGAGGGTAAGGATGAGAGGGGAAGATAGTATAAAAAGGAGTGGAGACCCAAAGAAGAAGGGGAGAGACAAAAAGGAAAAAACATTGTAGCCATAAAGAACAGACTCTGTAATTAAACTTGAAAGAGATATATAAGACCTAACCTCCTTGGACTGTGCCGAGGACGATTTTATCTAGTCAGATCATTTTATTTTCCTTCTCTTGTCACCTGAATCTATTATTCTTATTGCTCAAACTCGTTAAAGTCTAGTTTTCTAACTCATTCTCTACAAATTCATTGTTTTGGACTTTTTGGGCCTAAGTACATCCATCTTATGGGCTAGGAAACCCAATTGCGTCCTTACAGCATTGGTTTAGGAACTATTTTTGAAAACATTTGATAGAAAAATGATAAAACAATTAATTTTTTTGACGGCTTTTTATATTTCCTATAAAAGTGGTGTTAAAACTTTCCTAAATTTGTTTATTAACAACTGTCCTAAGAATACCCGTTAGCATGACTTATATTCATAAGCTCATGTTATAAGTTCATACTTCATCCATTCTTATGGGAGAAGGAAGTATAATTAGATTACTCCCTTTAAATTATGTTTGTTTGAGGCTACGTGGTTGGAGAACACAATGTTGCTTCTATTGCCTTTCACTCTCCACCAAAAGCGAATATAAAAAATGAGAATATATAAAGAAAGAAAAAAAAAAGGGGGGGGGGGGGGGGGGGAGGGAAAGAAGAGAGACATGTTGGTAAGAGTTCTTTGGACGTTTGAAAAGAAAAAAGAAGCAAGATGCTACGATTTGTCTAATAGAGATCTAGACAACATATTCTCCCGAAAGATCAACCTAAACATTTAGATATGTAGTTTTCTTTTGTTAGTGCTTTTGTTCCTGATTCGCATTAGAAAGAATAAAGGCCTCCAAAACCCACAATTAAAGAAAGGTATGTCAACCATTGCTACTCTCATAGGCATAGCCAAGCACAACTACTTGACGGTGTTGAGTTCTTGGTCAAGCATTGCATCAATTCTGTAAAAAGAAAAGAGTACCAGATCCATCCATATATGATGTATTGAAATTAGAAGTAATGGCTACTAAAATATTTTTTGAAAATAATTACGTGCATCAACTATTTTGATAAACCTAAAAAATTTTCCCCAGATACTGAACAAAACCCATGTGAATAAAGGGAAAAAAAATTCTATGATCACATAAAATACCACAACTTTGGTCACAATTATCCATGTCGCAGATTGTGAATGGTATAAAAAAAGTGGTGAGTGCATGTGAAAGTAGCTTATAGCCAATCACAGTTATGTTCATCCTCTCAGATCTCAACCCCAGCCAAGAACACCGACCACGCCAACTCAAGAATGACGCCTCAAGAACGCCGGCTCAACTCGATCTGAACGCCGACTCAAGCTTGGGTTTTTGGGTTCGGCCATAGAGAGAAGAGAAGTGCTTAGGTTAAGAGGGGGGAGGGGGGGAGATTTAGCGTGATGACTAATGAGACGTGGGTTGAGGGAGAACCAGAAGAGAGAAAGATGGAAATCATATGTGAGAAAGAGAGAGGGCACGTGTGGAGATTAAAATATAATATTTGGGTTTGACACTCAGCTACAATGCGCTACCATAGATAGTAGCGCACTGTAGCTGGGTGTCAAAAAATTTAGCATTTGCCTTCTTTGATGGAGCACGTTTTTTGTGCTTAGAGCTACAAAAATAGCATATCAGAGCATTTAGCATATTTGATGAGAATCCTCTTAGCATGCTCATATCAAAAGCATACTCATTTCCTCTTTCTTTCAAAAGCGTACTCATATCAAAATGGGCTGAATGAGCCAAAATGGACCAAAATTGACCAAAGTGGAACGAATAGACAAAATTAGACCAAAGTTGGCCAAATGGATTGAAGTAGACCAAAGTCGAATGAAATGGACCGAATGTACAGAAGTAGACCGAATTTGACCAAAGTGGACTCAAAAGCCTAAAGTAGATCAAATTTTATCAAAGTAGAATAAAATGGACCAAATGGATAGAATTAGACCAAAGTTTTACAAATGGACTGAATTAGACTGAATTGTATGGAGTGGACTGAAGTGGACTGAATTAGACCTAAATGGATTGAAGTAGACCGAATTGGACGTAGGTGAACCGAATTAGACCGCTAAATGGACCAAAGTAGACCGAAATAGACTGAAGTGGACATAATGGACATTATTAGACTGAAGTGGACTGAAGTGATCCAATGGACCGAAACAGATGGGAATAGACTGAATTAGACCGAAGTGGACATAATGGACCTTATTAGACTGAAGTGGACCGGAATGGATGGAGTAAGCTGAATGGACCGAATTAGACCGAAATGGACCGAACTGAAGTAAGATTCAGTAATGAAGAAAAGAAAAGTGTGGAAGGAGTTTTTTCTAAATTAAAGTAGATGAATGTATAAAAGAACAGTTTATGTAAACTCAAAATTGTTCAAGATTTTATTAGGAGAAAAAAAACGTCCAAGATGAATGTCAAAGTATATATAAAGTTAAAACGGTCCAAAATATTGTTAGGAAAGAAAAAAAAAAAAAAAACCATTTAAGATGAACGTGTAAAGTCAATCAGTTAATATCTTTTCTTCTAAAGCAAAAACAAATTGGTTAATATTATCAAAAATATTAGATGAGCAAATCATTAAAAAAATGTTGACGTGACCAATGATATAGCTCAACATGAGCATAACAGTATTAGATGCTACGTTTCGATTTTTAGACATTATATATAAATTTCTTAACTAACTTTTTCAAGAAATGTCCAACCCCTTGTGCAGATCGATATTATTTTCAATCTCTAAATTTTCGTCTTAGTCAGAAAACAGCTAAATGGACCTAACTCCTCGGTCCCTTTATCCAAGAAGTAGGTCCAGTACCTAACATATAGTATAAGTCAAATACTACTACACCTACTAAGAGTTAGATACTTACCAATATTCTCCAGAGAGAAGAGGAAAACCTTAAATTAAGTAAAAACTAATATATGGGGTAAGAATATTTATCCTAGTGTGGATATTTTTTAATTGAATCGAACGAAAAGACAAAATTCCACACTTCCAAGCATAAATTAAGCATCCACTTAGTCTTTTCTGTTGGTAAGTATCCATTTATCAAAAGCACTCAATTGCAAAGTCCGGTTCAGCCTCCAAGAGTTGTAGCCCTTGTGAATAGTTTTTGTCTAAGATGAATTTTATGACCATCTTTTAATGTACTCAGGTGAGCAATTAGTTGTCACACCAACTAGACATGCCAAACTTTATAGGTGTGTTATTCTTTAGAGGTCAAATATTTGTAGGAGCTTCGCATTTTGTGTTGTTTAGGCCATTGGCCTCTTAACTCAGTGGTATGGCTTCAAAATCATACTCATATTTTAGCTTTAGTATGCTCATATCAAAAGCATACCCATTTCCTCTTTCTTTCAAAAGCATACTCATATCAAAATGGACAGAATTAGCCAAAGGGGACTGAAATAGACCAAAGTTGACTAAGTGTACTAAAGTAGACCGAATTAGACCGAAATGAACTAAATTAGACCGAATTGAGCAGAAGTGAACTAAATAGATCGAACTGACAGAATTGGGCCGAAATGGACCTTAGTGGACCTAATTTGACTGAAATGAACCAAAGTAGACCGAATTGGGCTGAAATAGACCTAAGTGGACCGAATTAGACCGAAATAGGGTGAAATTAATCTAAGTGGACTGAATTAAACCGAAATAAACCAAAGTATACCGAATTAGGCCGAAATGGACCAAATTGAAGTAAGAGTAATGAGGAAAAAGGAAAATGTGGAAGGAGTATGTGTAAAGTTAATCTGTTAATATATTTAATATTATCAGAAAATTAGAAGAACAAAGCACTAAAAAAAGTGATGATGTAATCAATAATGTGACTCAACAAAAGCATAGAAAGATTAAATGTTACACTTCTACTTTTACATATTATTATATAGATTTATTTACTAACTTTTCAAGAAATGTCCAACCCGGTATGTCTGTTTGGAATATTTTATTTTCTTGGCTTATTTAGTTTCTTCAAAATAAATAATAACAATAATTTAAAAAAAAACTGCAAAAAGTATATTTTTATCTTCAAAAAAAAAAAAGTGAAGATTGAACATGTTGTATTATATTTATATCTAACCAAATAAACAAAGTAAATTGAGAAATAAGCGGAATCAAAATATTGTAGATTAATTTGAAAAACAAAATATTGTTTGAACAAACTCTCAAATTCAGAAAACACCTAAATGTCCGTACGTTGCAAAGTTGGACCTAACTCCTTGGACCCTTTATGCAAGAAGTAGGTCCATTACCTAACATTAATATAAAGTCAGCTACTACACCTACTAGGAGTTAAATACTTAACCAATATTCTCCAGTGAAGAGAATAAACCTTTTTTTTTTTTTTTGGTCTTCCAAGAGAATAAACCTTAAATCAAAGTAAAAACTGAAATATGGGGTAAGAATATTTATCTTAATTTGGTCGTGTGTGGGGATATGATATATTCATATATTGATATTGATAATAGGCAGCAGAAGAGGATAAAAAGGTCTACAAACTATGGGGGTGTTTATTAATCAATAATTTTTAATATTTAAATAATATTATACATATTTTTACACATTTTTTTAACAATACGTATCTTTACAAAACAACTACAACATCACTATAAATTTCTTACCAAACCGGGCCTATATTTGACAGAAAACAGACATACGGAAACCCAAAACTAGTTTTTTATGTTGGCAATTTCTGACCGTGCATTGGACTCCTCCACAATATTGGTCAAATAGTAGCTGTCTTTGTGTTTACAGCTTTCGCCAAAGTTCAAAATCTTCTTGTCAAAGTTTTGTGCCTTTTTGCTGATGGATTCTGTAGCACCTAAGTGAAACAAAAGGACAAATGACCCGAGAAATAGTTGGGTTTTTTTTCAGAGGAGGGAGTTGGAATATGGCATTTATAAATTTAACAATACTAGGGTATGTTCCCAAATACTTTTACATCCAACTTCACAACTTGTTAAACAGGTCAATTTTGAGTAGTAAAAAAAAAAAATTTGTGAGCATAAAGTGTTTATCAGTCCAAGTCAACCAATTTAACATGCTGTAAAATTAAGTATGAAATCAAATATATGTATTACTAAATTTATTCTACTTGCCCCATTTGCAAAATAAAGAGTAGCTTGATCATGAAATTTATTTAGACAAATTTCATAAAAATGCACGCAATTTGTACTATAGTAACATTTATTGTTAAAATTATTGTCTTTTCACTTAAGATTTGTTTATTAATCAATTTGACTGTCATTGAACCTCCTCCCCCCCCCCCCCCCCCCCAAAAAATAGATAATAATTCCAGGATCACACACTTTACCACACGCTTTTTCACAATTATATCTTTTTTTTGAGAAATAATTATAATATGATGATAATCTTGCAACTTAAATTATTTCTCTCTTAGACTTCAAGCATAAAGTGCATGGAGATGTGTCAATTCAACTATAAGACTCTTGGCTTTTCCACAACTATCTTCTGTGTTAAATTATAACTAATTACTTGTTACTTTTACATAGACCCACTATTTTTTTTTTTCTATCACTCACCATATGGCACGTCAGGGTTGTGACAGAAAAGATTGTCCTTATATATATTTCCCAAAATTAAAGGCCTTTCACATTAAAAAAAGTGCCATCCTTGGCCATATGCCCTATGGTTCATTGGTTAGTACCATCCTTCTGCAACAAAGGCCAGATGGGCATGGTGTCTTCAATAGAGGACCAAAGTGCAGACCCACTTCATGAAAAAAGGCCCAGAAAACAGGACAGTCTGGCCCAACAAGGCCAACACTGTCTCTACTCTTTACATATCCTCGTGTGTCTCTCTGTCATCAGAATTCACAGCAGATCAAACGTGGGGCCCAAACAAGAGATTGGTTACATCATATGTGATACCGTATAAGTATATCACAAAGCATAGCATGGGATCCCAAAATTGTGGGTCCTATTGGTCACCAGTACCATAAATCATCCTGATCTTCATGATCTTACCCTCCTCACCCAAAATGTACTATAGGTCTTCATAATTTCCTCAGAGAATTTTAACCCCATTTAAGAATAAGATAACGATTGAATCATTGAACTCATTCCAGAAGGAAAGAAGTCAGTGGCAGTTATAGTTAATTATTACAATTGGTAGTAACTATTTGGTTCCACGAGTTTATATAAAAGTGATAGATAATTAGTTATCGTCTATCATGTAAATTTATTGTAAAAATTAGTATAAAATTAATTGTGATTCTAGCCATACTCATCAAAATTTTATCAAATTTTTCATATTTCACCGCAAAACCTTTAAGATAGTTTTCCATGGGTCTATCTTAACACAAAATACATAAAAAGAAAAGAGAATTGGTGATATTTTTTAATGGAGAGTTTTTTTTTTCCTCCCTTTGTAATGAGAGATAGCATATTGTGATTGATAAAAATGATTCGAATGATTCTATAATAAAAAAAATGGTCCGATTAAGCATACATTAATCATCTATTTTATAAAAATTTGAAAAAATTGTAGAAAAAAAATTAATCACTGTCATTTCATCATAATTTTCATTTTAAGATTTATTAATGTAAACCTTAAAGATAAGGAAATAGTTAGTAAACTCCAAAAAAAAAAAATTTAGGTAAATTCCACCAAACTCCCCTGAGGTTTGGGCTAATGCCAATAAAGTCCATAACATTTAAAAAGTGACCATCTTGATCCTTATTTTCAAACGGATTGTAAAACCGTTACTTTTTTTTTCTTCTTTCTTCTTTGTTCTTTCCTCTCTCTCTCTCTCTCTCTTCTGAGTCCATAACCTTTGACCAAACCGAGCAACCCCAGCCACCCAACCTAACCCGCCACCACTTTACATTAACCATCCTCCGCTCAAATCCGGCAACGATCAGCCCTTCTTCGCTTAGATCTAGTAACGATTTTTCTCAGATCTACTTAGGTCCGGTTATTTTGGCTCAGATTCGAATATATTTTTCAAAAACACGCTTAGATCCGACAATGTTTAAGCTTAGACCGGTAACATTTCACTCTCCTCCGCTCAAATCCGGTGACATTTCAATCTCTTCTGCTCAAATTCGGCGCCATGGTGGTGGATTTGAAATTTCTCTTCTCTTTTCCTCTTTGCGGTAGCGTTGTGGTGGTGGGTTTTGTAATGGGTCGATTTTAGTTTGGATTGGTGATAGAGAATTTTGGTTTTTGTGGGTGTGTTGGATTTTTGTAGGTTTGTTGTGGAGTGGTCGGTATTGCTGATGGGTTTGTGGGTTTTGCTAGTGGTCGGTAGTCGCAGGGTTTATGGGTTTTGCTGGTGGTTAGTGGTTAGTGGTCGCTGGCTTTGTGGGTTTTGTTCTTCAATTTTTTCATCTTCTTTGAATTAGAGAAAGTGAAGAGAGAAGACTTGGGAGAGGGGTGAGAGAGAGGACAAAGGGTATGTAACGGTGTTACAAACCATTTGAGAATAAAGACCAAAATGGTCATTTTTTAAATGTTGTGGACTTTATTGGTATTAATCCAAACCTCGGGAAGGTTTGTGGAATTTATCCAAAAGAATTATATTATACTAAGCACACTCTATAAAATATTATAGAAAGGTTTAAAATTATTAGGAGGTATCACTATAAAATTATTTTTTTAGAGAATTCTTGATTATAACTTTTTATTATCAGACCTTGATACTAATCGATTTTTGGTGTAAGCAGAAATTGAATTATAGATCTCTTATTCAACCATTAGAAACTTTATCAATAAAGTTGACTAGAACTTACAATAAAATTTTAATTAATGAGAAGGGTGGGATAATCACTATAGCTCTAAAGAATAAATAATAAAATTAAATTAAATTAAAAAAAGTATAATTTTTTTTATGAATAAAAAAGAGACAAGGACGATTATATGTGACTCACTCTTTTGAACGTGAACATAAGGGCACTACCTGTAAGAAAATGTTAAATTAAGTCGTAATTACTGTGACTAAGGTGACACAGGTTTCATCCTAGCATTCCAAAAAAGTTAGCATTAAGGTGCAACGTATGAATACTCTCACTTTCTATTCTCTGGACCAGCCAATATTCAAACGAGGGATCATTGTGAATAGACGCGGGCTCTTAACTGCTAGGCCGCTCCTCTTGGGGCGTATAAAATTTGTTACCAGCAGCCTAGCATTATCAGATTCAGAGACTTCATAAGGAAGCAAAGATAGTAATAAATATACAATCAAAAAAAAGATAGTAATAAATAAAGAAAAGAACGAAGAAAGTAAAGGGGGATTGTTTAAGTTGGGACAGCATGCAGAGAGATTTGCAGGTGCTAGGGAGCAAGTAATGATGAACCCTAACACATACTTACACACACACCCACCTAGACCTAGCTAGACTCCTTACTTCTTACACAACACCAATCACTTTTGCCTTTGTGTGATTGCGTGCTATGGCTCTAGTCATATAGAGTATTACTGTAGCCTCAGAAAGAAAAAAACGAACCCCTCTAATAAAGTCTTGGGACTCGAGGCCCAAAAGTCACATCTCCCACAAATGTTGCTGTTCATGTGGTTTATAAAAAAATATATTTTTTTGTATAGTATAAAAATGGTTAAAAAAATAATGAGCAATTTATTTTTGGAAATTGTGAACCATAAGAGGTCAAAAAGTGAACGTCTACTTTTGTCCTTTGCTTTTTCCCATTAGAGGGTCAGTTTAAAGAACTTTGTCCGAAAGGTATAATATCTTTTTCTTTTGCACAGCTGGTCATTCAATTCAGTCATATTAATAAATTTCATTTTCTCCCTTTTAAGCATCACCCCAAAAGGTTCTTTCTATTTTTTTCTTTTTGTTTGTAGACTGTAATAGATTGCTCGGATTTTTTTTTAAGTATCCCTAATTATTGGAGGTATTTTTGGGTATTTGCTAAGCTTTTTGGGAAGCCAATTATTGTGCCGATCAATTAACTACATCAATGAGAGGGCGACAACACGAAAATCATAACATTAAATTATGCATTGAGTATACATCTTATTTACTGTTAATTCACTTATTTATTCAAAGGTTAAAAAAGAGAGGTTTAAGACCTATTTGTAGACAAGTCTAAACCTTAAGTTAGTTAATTCATAGATAAATCTATATTCCACTTCTTCTTTTTTTCCCCCACAGTTAAAACTGTATAAAAGTCATAGCCAGGAATGGGAGTCAAAAACAAAAAGGAAGTGGGGTCAACAAGAAATAAAGAAATCATCTGGAAAAAGAAGGAATAGTGGTAAATAGAGGAGGTGGTAATGTGAAAAAAAGTTGACCTCGTAATCTGTAACCCTATTTGTCGTGCTTCCCACACTGGAGTGAGGTTGTCCCTACTTGTCACGGGGATATGTGAAAATAAGTACAGGAATATATATTATTCAAAGATTATATAGTGCTAGCTAGCTAGCTAGCCTTTATACGAGTAGACCAATTTCTCCTCTAACTTCTCACATTACTTTCAATTTCTCGCTGTATCTTACTATAGATTAGTTCCTAGTTAATTAGAATAATGTTAGAGAGGAGAGATGGATTCAAATCCTAATTATGTTTTGAGTGTGTATGAAAAGAAACCAACCCAATTTAATTCAATTCAATTAGATGCCCCAAATTGGGTTTTCACTTTTTTTTTGTGATTTGGTGAATTGGGTTGCATTGAAATTTTATTTTGAATTTTTAGTTAGATCGAGTTCAAATTGATAATTTTGTAACTCATTTGACTAAATCTAATTTATCGAATTTATAGATTTATTCATTGACCTTATTTATAATTGTAGTTTGATTTATTTTTGTGTTTTGAAAATTAGTTTTGATGAATTTGAAAATTAGATATATAATTTAGATAGATCATATGAAATTCTAATAATTTATTGAATAAATGCTTAAACATATTACGAAAAGGATATAACTTGTCTCTAGTAGGTAGTTCCATTTGACACGTGTCTATATTCCAATATGTTCAGTAAAACTATCTGACACAAATTCTATAAAAAAAAAACCACTTTTTGTTTTTTTAATAAGAAATGAAATATATAAATACAATTCACTTATCCAACCCAACCCATTTGAGTTGGGTATAAAATTACTCAACTCAACAATGTTTGGTTGGATTGAAAAAATCACTTTAACAAGATTCATGCACACTCTTAATTTTCTTAATAAAATAGAGAATGTTGTAGTGCTACTAGGCTACAAGTTCCTTTACCTGAACTCTTAAAATTTTGCCGGGCTCTATTTGGATCAGAGTTGTGCTTCTTCAACTTTAAACGACAAGTAGACAAGGGCTTCAATTTAGTTCAACCACTCTTTATATTATTGCTAACATACACACATAATACAACAATGCAGAAATTACCAAAATTTAAATAGTTTGTTTGCAGCCAAAGATTGCAGGAATCTCAACACCCGTACAAATGGATCTCACTCGATATTGTAGGTACGGAATTCTAGTGATTCCTGTTATATGCATAAGGTTATATTTGTATGTTTGCAATTTAAAAGGTGAAGAACTCTCCCTAGTAGGAGTTTTTCTCTCTCTCTTTAGTCAGGGTCCTTTTCCTCCCTTAGTGCTTAACTAAGGGCTTCCCTTTGACTATACTAATCTCCGAGATTGGGTATGGTCAAGAAATAACTCATTGGAATGGAGCAAGCTGTGCTAGATGGATTGTAGAATCTGCAGCTCACTAAGGAAGAGGAGGAATGTATCCAAATCACAAACCAGAGTTGTATCGAGCTTCTAGAGGAATGCCATCTAAGCCTCTTTGGGAAGCTTCAGTCAAGCAGGCAGCAAAACCAACGAGCTCTAAAAGGCACATTGAGAGTTGTCTGGAAAATGGGATCCGATATGAGAATAGTGGAGGTGGGCAATGGCATACTACAGTTCAAGTTCAATTCAAAGTACCAGATGGAATGGGTTGAGAAAAATGGACCATGGCACTTTAACAATAATTTGTTGCTATTGTGTCAATGGAGAAAAGGACTTTCAGCGACGAACATCATCTTCACGCACTCACCGTTCTGGGTTCAGGTGTAGGGGCTGCCTTTTGAGCTTATGTCCGAAGAATCAGGGAAGGACATTGGCAATAGCATAGGTATCTATGTTGAAACAGATAAAAGATCAGGGCAAACAGACCAAGCGAAGTTTATGCGGATCCAAGTTGAGCTGCAAATCAACAAGCCACTTCGAAGGGGGGGGGGGGGTACATCAGGATCATGAAGAATGAAAGAGTATGGGTCACCTTGAAGTGCGAGAGGCTACCCACTGTGTGCTATGTATGTGGAAGAATGGGGCACGATGATCGGCACTGTACCCAAGCAACAAACAGGAAGGAAGCTGAGTATCAGTATAGGGAGTGGCTTAAAGCCAATGGAAACTATAATGGGACTCAACATAAAGTAAAAGCCAGGAAGAATGATAGTGCTATGTCAAGCGGCGGAAGTGAAGAAACACGACCCCAACCTCTGATGGCGGTGATGGGAGACATGGCAACTGACAACGGCGGTGGAGTTCAAAAGTCCAGTGATTATCAAGAAAGTGAAAAAGTTGATGACTAGGGTACTCAAGGTGATGAGGGGGGGTTAGCTTGTCAGGCGACTTGTCATTCTAATAGATGGGACAAGTCTGAAGGAGTTTGCCTAGCATGGGGAGGGAGATGCAGCACATGAGCAAAGGAAGGTGCTGGACATTGCCAAGGCAAAAAGGAAGAATAAGATATGTGGGGACGAAATCTCTGTAGTGGGCCTACAAAAGGAAGAAAAAAAAAGGGAAGAGTCAGAGGTGACAAGCCCACTAAAGCCCAAACATGCTACATGTGAAGAGGTTGTAGTGGGCTACATAGACGTAGGCCAAAATGAAGAAAAGAAGCCCAATGCAAGGGGAAGCTAGAACAAGCTAGCCAGAGCACAAGGCCTAGCCCAGGGCAGTACAGTAGAAGCCCAAAAAGAAGAAGAAGTTGGGACAAAAAGGCCTAGAAAAATAGAAAAGCAGAAAGTAGAGGAGGTAAGGAAAAAAAAAAAGAAAAAACGTGAGGATGCTCCAAACGGTGATGTTCTCATGATTGATGAATCGGCGGTGGCTTCTAGGCAGCACCGCCGGGAGCCATGATTGCTTTATGCTGGAACTGTCGGGGGCTTGAGAACCCCCGATCAGTTGGTGTGTTGCGCGAATTGGTGCGACGTTGGGATCTTGCAATCATCTTTCTTATCAGAAACAAAGGAAAAAAACTCAGGTATGCAGAAAGTAAAAGTAAAAGTTGGTTTTGAAAATGGGTTTTATGTCAAAGGAAAAGGAAAAGGAGGGGGCTTAGCTATGCTATGGAAAAGAGAAACTGACTTAGAAATAAAGAGTTTCTCAAAGCACCATATTGACGTGGTGGTTACAGAGGAGGGAAATGACTTCAAGCGAAGGATTACGGGTTTCTATGGGCATCCTACATCTTTAGAGGGAGTCCTGGAATTTCCTTGATACCTTAAACAACCAATATCATCTGCCTTAGTTATGTTTAGGGAATTTTAATGAGATTCTATCAGGAGAGGAAAAGCAGGGTGGTGCTCTAAGATTGTGGCAATAAATGGCAGTGTTCAAAAATGTAATTGATCAATGTGAATTTAGGGACATGGGGTATTGTGGCTCAAACTACACTTGGTGCAACCAACAAGAAGGAATAGATAGAATTTATATGAGACTGGATCGTGATTTCGCAACTGTGGAGTGGCTGCAACACTTCCATAATATAAAGGTACACCATTTAGTCAATACTACATCTGATTATAGCCCACTTTTACTTGCTGAAACTAGTACCATCTATCATCAAAGGAAGCGTAGATTTCACTTTGAAGCTATATGGACAAGGAGGGCAGACTGCAAGGATGTTATTGAGGAGGCTTGGAAGGATGGCTCAAGTAGGGGTACCCCGAATGGGCTTTGTGAAGGGCTCAAACAATGTGCATCTGCCTTAACAAGCTGGAGCAAATCCTTATTTGGGCGAATCCCGAAGAGAATTAAGGAAAAAAAGGAGGCTTTAGGAAGATTAATTGAGTATGATGAGGATGGACGGAATGGGGTGGAAATCAATAATCTAAGGAAGGAAGTTAATGAATTGCTGGATAAAGAAGAGGTGTGGTGGCAACAAAGATCGAGGGTACAGTGGCTAGGAGAGGGAGACCGAAATACTAAATACTTTCACCATCGTGCCTCGGAAAGAAGAAAGAAGAACAGTATCAATGGCTTGTGGAATAAGGAAGGATTATGGTGTAGCAACAAGGAAAGTATTACAGCCACAACCATTGCATATTTTGAAGACATTTATACAACCACCCATCCAGCCAGTGTTGATGAAGTGACAAACTTAATTCCAGCCAAGGTTACCAGGGAGATGAATAATGATCTAACCCGTGATTTTTCCATGAATGAGGTCAAAGCAACACTTCAGCAGATGCACCCTACAAAAGCCCCCGGCTTGGACGGTATGTCAGCTATTTTTTATCAAAAGTATTGGGACATTGTTGGTTATGATGCTGTTAATATGGTCCTTAATGTGCTTAATTCCAATGCTCCATTTGCTGAAATAAATAGAACTAACATTGCTCTTGTGCCAAAAGTTAAGAATCCATCCAAGATGAAATATTTTCGTCCCATAAGTCTCAGTAGTGTGGCTTATAAATTGATATCCAAAGTTCTTGCAAACCGCCTCAAAGTGGTTCTCCCTCATCTTATATCAAAAAATCAAAGTGCCTTCTTCATTGAGCACTTCATTACCAACAACATACTGATGGCTTTTAAGCTAATGCACTATTTGGATCACAAGAAGAGTGGGAAGGATGGTTACATGGCGGTTAAATTGGACATGAGCAAAGCCTACGATAGAGTAGAGTGGATTTTAATAGAAAAAGTCATGAGGAGATTGGGCTTCCACGAGAGATGGGTGGATTGGATTCCGAGGTGTATAACTACTGTCTTTTATTCTGTCCTAATAAATGACTAGAGTTATGGGTGCATCACACCGTCGAGGGGTTTATGGCAAGGAGACCCATTATCGTCATACCTCTTTCAGCTGTGTACAGAGGCATTTTCAGCCATGATTGTGGAGGCAAATAACAACCAGAGGCTTAGTGGCATTTCCATTTGTAGGGGGAGCCCTAAAATCACCCATCTATTCTTCGCGGATGATAGTCTATTATTTTGTAAGGCAGAAAGGCAAGAGAGCCAAACATTAGTGGAGATTCTGGAGCAGTATGAGATGGCTTCGGGGCAAAAAATTAATGCGGACAAGTGTTCAGTATTCTTCAACCAAAACACAACACCTGACACAAGGAATGAGGTTTTAGGCACTCTTGGCCCTATGCAAGACACAAGGCATGGTATATACCTCGGCTTCCCCTTTATAATAGGGAAGTCCAAGAACTAGGTCTTTGCAGAAATTAAAGAGAAGGTGGGGAAAAAACTATCAGAGTGGACGGAAAAAATGCTTTTAATGGGTGGCAAGGAGATTTTAATTAAAGCAGTGGCACAAGCTATTCCGACATACACGATGAGTGGGGTCAAAAGAACCAAGAAGCAACGATACTGTGGGTGGGGTGGAAGAAAATGTGTAAGTCTAAAATACAAGGTGGGATGGGCTTTTGCAATCTTAAGGCTTTCAACTTAGCTATGTTAGCAAAGCAGGGATGGCGCCTCCTTACCAACCCAAGTTCCTTTGTGGCTCGGCTCTACAGAGCTAAATATCACCCTACAGGTGATGTCCTTGGAGCAAAGCTTGGATGTAATCCCTCGTATGCCTGGCGAAGTATCCTATAATAGCCTGAAAGTAATAAGGAAGGGCACTAGATAGAGGGTTGGGAATGGGAAAACGATCCACATTTGGGAGGACAAGTGGCTCCCCAACCCAACCACCTACAAGATCTACTCTCCCCAAAGAGACATAGATGATTTCCCAATGGTCTCATCTCTTATAAATGAGAACACAAGACGTTGGAAGGCAGATAGAGTAAGAGCACTTTTCTACCCGTTTGAGGTAGAAACTATACTTAATATACCCTTGAGCTACAGCTTACCAAGTGATAGTATAATCTGGTTGGGCAACAAAAGGGGTGTGTTTACAGTTAAGAGTGCTTACTATATGGCCTTGCCTTTGGTTGAAGAACCAGGATTGGGTGAATGCTTAGGTGGAGACTATAGAGCCCCCTTTTAGAGGAAAATGTGGCACCTTAAGCTTCCAGCCAAAGTGAGAATATTTGCTTGGCGAGCCTGTGTGAATGGGCTGCCGAGTCACCTGAATATGGTGACAAGAGGAATTGATGTTGATGCAACCCGCCCTTTCTGTGGAAAAGAAGGAGAAAGTACAAAACATGCTCTTCTCCATTGTAAAAAAATTTGTGATGTCTAGTGGTTTTGGCAGTCTTGCCCAATAAATCTTTTAGCTGAAACAAATGACGTAGTGGATGTGGCGCTACGAATTATGGAAGCTGGAACCAGTCATGATTTGGAAATATTTTTTGTCACGGCGTGGTAGATTTGGTACAATCGGAATCAAGTGGCTCATGAGGCTTAAGGTTTACCTTCAGTACAAATCTGGGGTACTGCACAACATGTCCTTAATGACTATAATGTTGCTGCAGCTGCCAATCTTCTTTGGCAGCAACCTTCGGAGATTGGCTAGTGTGCACCTCCATCGAGTATGCATAAAATAAATGTTGACGGAGCAACGTTTGAAGATGGTAGACCTTTAGGTGTAGGCGTGGTAATTCGAGATTGCAGAGGAGTGGTTGTGGCAGCAAGTGCAAAGCTACTGCTTGCACAATATGGAGTGGAAGTCACCGAAGCCTTAGCTGTTGAAGAAGGCATTCTTCTAGCCCAACAAAAGATGCTCACGCAAGTTATTCTTGAGTCTGACTCGCTCTCGGTTGTTGATGCTATTTCCACAAACTCTCCCCGTGAAGATTTAAGGCCCATTATTCAAAGGATCCTTTTGCTGTCCTCTTCCTTTGATATATGGAAAGTTAAACACTTGAAAAGGGAATACAACAAAGTGGCTCATAAGTTAGCCAAGTTGGCTAAAGTGACTAGGACATCACAGACCTGGAATGATATGGAGCCTCCTATGGTTCATCAACTCCGCCAAATTGATAGGGCTAAATGTTAGGATTTTTATATGTTCTGCCTGTCTTTGTTTGTACTTTAATTTCTGAAGTGTTCCATTGAAATCAAGAAAAGTTTCACCTTTCAAAAAAAAAAAAAATTAAAAGGTGAAAAAAATAGTGTGTTTGAACTTGAATAATATATCTTTTTATTATTATTATTGATTTACTTAATTTAAAAGATAAATTGTGTAAAAATATAATTATACATACTAGAAAGTAAAACTTTAAAAAACTAATCTAACAAAATAAATAAAATAAACTTTAAATAAAAAAGCTTAACCAATAACACTAATAGCAGGTCCACTAAAGAGACGAAAAAGAATAAAGGAAAAGAGACCTCCCAAGGGTGGCAGCTTGATGGTAGAAGTTTCTTGAACCATCATTTTTGCGAGTCCAAGGGTTATGGTTCGAGTCGTGACGCTTCAGTTTAAAATGCTATGCTCACATGGATAGCCCTAAGCAGTTTCCGTGGCCCCAAGCCATAGAATTCAGGTTTAAGTGTGCAAGGACAATAATATCGCGTTGTATGAGTCATTTTTTTGTTCATCAAAAAAAAAAAAAAAAAAAAAGAGTGTAAGTTTGTTTAGACTCCTTAAACCCAAACAGATTAACCTAGAGAATTAGCCAAGTGATTAACTTAGGTAATTTAAACACAGATCTAGGTTAAAACAAATAAATCAAATCATGTAAAAGTGCGGAATAATAAAGAACACATGATATGATGACCCAGGAAAACCAAACTGGTAAAAAACCTGGGGAGGATTTAACCTAGTTATCCTCAAGTTAAAACGAATTCACTATGAAAGAATCGAAGTTTACACAATAGAGACTTAGACCACTAACGTCCTATTGCTACCTGCCTGTAGGAAACTTACTACCACGACCATGTGACAGCTCCGAGACCACGGACTCCTTCTTTCCTTGAATTCTTCAGCAAAGCACAAGCAACACCTGCTTGTATATCTTGAAACTCTTTTGTTGTTCTGCAACTGTATGATTTACCAATCTCTTGACATGAATCTTGAGTTTGGAAACCCTAAGTGTATGTGAAAGTAAACACCTCTAGATCTAACAATTAGATTCACAAACACAGCATTTAGAACTCTAAAAACGTGGCTAGGGTTTTCCCTTATATACTTAGGGCAAAACATAAAACCCTATACATTAAATGGGCTAGGGCTGAGTTGGGAATTTTTTGCAGAAAAACATTCTGCATGATTTTCGATCGGTCGAGTCTAATTTTCTATCGATCGAGTCAGGCAGAAGTGCACAGTAAATTCTGCAGTTAACTCGATTCCAACTTTACATAAAAAGCCATACTTTGAGCAAGTCTAACAACTTAAAGAATGTTTTGATCATAGTTTGCCAACATTACAAATTGAAGTTCTAATACATTAGTTCCTAAATCTTAGAACCTAACAAAGAGAAATGTTTCCAATCTTTTTTTTTTTTTTTTTTTGGAGAAAGAAGACTTGCAACTATTTTATTAAAGCAACAACAAATTGGTTAAATCAGCCTGAAAAACAGAGTAGAAAGTTAGTGG
The DNA here is from genome assembly GCA_033629205.1 of Lithocarpus polystachyus. NCBI lineage: Eukaryota > Viridiplantae > Streptophyta > Magnoliopsida > Fagales > Fagaceae > Lithocarpus > Lithocarpus polystachyus. The sequence goes on along the minus strand of CM066162.1, from coordinate 2,500,092 downwards.
AACATCCTCTATCCACACTTCATAGTTAGAAACATTTATGGAATATGGTTTGGCTTGAATCTAGAACTAGATTTAATGCACCTACCGAAGCTTTGCCCAAACTAGAAGAAATAATTTTCCGACACCGAAAATTTCATTGATTTTTACACACCCTTAAAACCCTTTTGTTTTTTGGGTTATGGTGGTAAGTGGAGTAATATCTTAAATATTTTGTGAGTTTGATGTTAAAACATGATGTAAAATTCGGTGTCTCTAATTGAAGTGAGTAAAGGGTTTGACCTAGTATGCATCACAATTGATACTCAACAAAAATTGAGAATCAAATCAAATTACAAGTAGGAATAATGGTAGCTCTTCCCTTCCATGGTTGTGAGCTGATGGATCATGCAAGACTTGAATCCAATGAAGAAAACATGGGTTCTAAAGGCCCAGATAAGACATGTAATTCAGGCTTGTAGATGGTGTAATTATCAAGCATCAAAGAGAGATCAATCAAGGCAGTGACGGACCCACCAAGGGGCAGGGGGGGGGGGGTTGATTTATAAACTATGAAAAAGTGAATTACAATATTTATATTTTTTTCAAAAGATAAAATGCCAAAAATCTTTTAGAAGCTAATATTAATGACGTAATATTGCCAACTCTTAATATTAATATCCCAATTTTTTTTTAAAATCCTCAAACAAAGGTTTGAAAGACTTCATTAGTGTGATTTTCAGTTGTATTCAAAAGTATTAGATTATCATATTGGTGAGTTGGTCAACATGATAAAATCAACATATTAATTCCAATTAACCAAAATGTGGAAATCTGAAGTCCTCTTCTTAAAAAAAGAAGGAATCGAGGGACGGAGGAGCATCCTCCCTTATCGAGCTACAAGTTTTTTTTCTTCTTCTTCGAAAAACGTTAGAATATCATGTTGTAACTTTCAACTTTTTTGGTTCATGTTATACCCTTCTTGACTTAAATATTTAGGTACTAAATTGCAATTTTTTGTCTACCATGATTTTTTTTTTTTTTAATAAACCATGTCACATGAAATTTTTTTGGTTCATGCTTTGGCCCCCTCTAGGTTTAAATCCTGGTTCCGTCCCTGAATCAAGGTATTCTCAAAAGGCTTTGCCTTAAGGTGCGGGGTTTTCATTCTAATTCTTGCACCTTAGTGTGGTGAATTGTAAGAAAAATTTGGTTTAGTTTCCTATAGAAGAGTTATTTAAAGTTGTAAAACCTTTCATTCAGGCAAGTTCTGATTCAAATAGTTCTTATTTTGGGTCCACGATTATTTCCTGAATGGAGATGGTTCAAACATATGAAATATTTTATTTTCTTCTTTTCGGAAATACTTTATTTTCTTCTTTTCGGGCTGGTTCGGAACTCGGAGAGAATGATTAGACGTGAATTTGGCAACTTTCTTGTAACATGCAGGACTTTGCAGTCAGTACAACCAAACCATTAGGTGTTCAGCAATATTTCAGGGTGGTCAAGATCAATATATTCATAGTTTGGACTTTGGAGTGTACATCAAATGTGACATTTTAGCAAATATATATAATGTGACATTTGAAGGAAAGTGATTTTTACACTGCAAGGAACAGTTCTATGCTAAGAAGAATGATACATACACATTTCTTCTGAAAAAACACTTTTTACAGTGTTCTTTTATTCCCGAGTTTCCATGATACATACATGCACTAGTGTCTAGTATTAAATGGTAAAATCTATGGTATACCTTTCACAGCAATATTTTTGGTTAAACATGTGCTCAGTCATTCTGTATTTCTTACCAGTAAGCAACAATGCCCGATAATGTCCAATAATAACTTGTCCTACGAAATTGGGGATGACCTTTAGTCCCCCAAAAAATACAATAGACTGTTTTTACATTCAATATAATGAACTTTTTACATACAACAAAATTAAGTAGTTTAATATAAAATCTGATTTGTTCTTCTCGGGTTTTGTCATAAGTCTCTAGCTAGTTAGTCTGCATAAAAGTCAGTTTTTTTTTTTTCTTTTCAAAAAACATGCTTGATCTCGACCTTCTTTTCCTAACAGGAAGGTTCATGCAATCAAAAATCAAGGATATGTGCTCATGGAAAGGTAGTAGTGTACTAAAAGGGAATTCAAAGATGCTGCTTATCTTGTTGTTTAATGAAAGTTGGGGATTATAAAAAAATAAAAGCCTCTTATATGAGGTCAACCTTGCCCGTACTGTCCAGGCTTCAATGGAAAAGCCACCGAAGCTATTTGACCGGTTTTAATGGAAAACCACCAAGCTATTAGAGCATTCCCATTAAGGATGCTAAAAGAAGTATATGCTAAATTTTAACATCAAAATATCAAAAAAGACACTCTATCAAAGATTTCAAATGGTAAAATTTTTGCCATACTGCTACAGTGAGCTTGTATTAATACAAGCTCACTGTAGCTTGAATTGTAAAAAAAAATATTATTTTATTCTTATGTTGGTGAGGTGGTTGGTTGTTATTTGTGTTAAGTTATTTTATTATTATTTTAATAAGTAGTTTATATTATTTAAATGAAATGATAAAAAAAATAGAAGTTTTGATATAGATGGTATTGTAAAGTGGTATGGTATATGCTATAAAAATAGGTTTTGGTGTGGTATATGCTAAAAATTTTAGCCACCTTGATGAGAATGCTCTTACCATTTTGATTGCTATTTACTTAATCAACCCTTATTGAGCCTGTAAAATACATTTTTTTGTACTTTAAATTTGGAATTGTTTTCGTTATAACTATATGTCTTTTGTGAAGCAAACAGGTGCGCAGATCGTTTAACTAGATTAGGATGCTTTCAAAATTTAGATTTTATTCTGTATTTAGTTCCGCCTGTGGACCTCATTTCTTTTGTAGAGGCTGATTGCCGTAGTGTGTACTCGATGAGGCTCAGTCCTGAGTCTTTTTGTTCTTTTTAGTTTATAAGATATCCGTTGTTTACCCAAAAAAAAAAAAAAAAGAATTTCACCTTACACGTTTAATTTCATTTTCATATTGATCAATGCCGTCTATTTTTATTAGTAATTTGACATTTAAATGCTTTGCATATTTAACTATTTCATTAAACACTAACTTTAAAATATTATAGAATGTATAAATTTCACTATTTATGCATAACAACATTATGAATAGTCAAATTAGTAATGAAAATAGATGGTAAAGTCAATATAGAAACAAAATCAAACATGAACAACTAAAATATAAATTTTAAAACATGAAAGAATCAGAATCAAAACAATCTCAAACGTGTCAAATTGAATGTCCTTTTATAAATGGCCTATGAATATGATAATGTGACTGTTGAGTGCTCTTATCATTGTTTGTCAAAAATGAGTTGGTTGAGAGCTAGCCGAATACCCCTTTTTTAAAATGTGAGCATTGATGCCCAGGTAAGGTTGCCTAAAAAATACTAATAAATTACAGATTTACAGGACACATGAGCTTAAATTAGTTTCAAGTTTCAACTTCAAAATCCAAAATACAGAGAGGGACACCTCAAGCTCAGAGCTCGCATATTTAAATTATCACGAGAAAATATTATTTGTAGGAGTGAGTAGAAGTGACAAAGAGGACAGAGATATAAGTCGGCCTGTCAAGTCGCTGTTCTTCAGTATTTAACGTTAAATCACATCATTTCAGAATTTCAGATCACCCGCTTCTTTCTCTCTCTCCCACATTTTACTCCTTCACCCACTTGCATTTCTCTCTCTCTCTCTCTCTCTCTCTTACTGACCTTTTTTTCTTCAACCTATTCAGTATATGTGATTTTAATTTAAACCACCTGTTTGTCTTGGCATTTGGGTTTTGTATAGTTTGTCACTATTTTTGTTTTCCTTTTTATAAACTAATATTTTAACTTTAAGTTCAGCACCCATGTGCCTTTGTTTTGTTTTGGTTTTGAGAAACTGAAGGGAGAGAAGAGAGGAGAGAAGTGAAAGCAAAGACCAAAGAGATAAAAGGAAGAATCTATCTATAAGTTATAGAAAACTCACATGCCATTGCTAACTCTTTTACCCCCACTAGCTTAGTGTGTATCCTTTTTTTCTAGCACTAAGAGAGAGAGAGAGAAAAAAAAAAAGAATTCTTTCATTCCAAACAGCACTGAAGAAATGACTAAAGAAGAAGACTTTAAGCTCCTCAAGATCCAGGTCTCTCTCTCTTAACCACATTCTCTCTGTCTTCACAAGTCTTTCTTTTATTTATTTTACTATGAATATACAGCAAAGTGGGTTGGTGGTCTTTTCCTTAAGAATCTTTCTTCTTGTTTTATTTTCATTCTCTACAGACTTGTGTTCTCAAAGTGAGCATACACTGTGATGGATGTAAGCAGAAAGTGAAGAAACTTCTTCAGAGGATAGAAGGTGCTCACTCTCTTATATCATCCTTTTAGTTTGTATTACAAGTTCTTGTCTTTGCTCTTATTCGTGACTCAACATAGTGTGAACTTTATTGTTTGTTGTTATATGTTACTTCTAGTGTACTATTTTAAAGCTTGGTTGGCTACTGAGAAAATGTTGGAAGAAATTTTTTAAAATGAATACTGTTTTCTTGGCCCTTTGTGGAAACAAAAACCATGAAGTGAACTGAGCCTCATAATAATATTTAACTTTACTTAAAATTAGAGTAACATCAAACTTTTTTTTTTTTTTTGAAGAGTAACATCAAATTTGTTTCCTCAACAGCCGAAGAGTACATTGGTTAGTGGTTACTCTGTTCCAAGTCAAATGACATTTAAAGAGTTGTCTCTTTTCTGTTTATGGATTGATTAAATCATGTCAAAAGTAATGATTGTTATGGGGTATTAATAATTGATGCTAATGACTGACTATTTTACCTTTATTTGAGAGAAGATGATTTAAGTTCACTGTTCGTAGACCAAAGAGTTTAGGAAAATTTCTCATGAAAGTAGACTTAAGCTTTGAATTTTGTGCATTACAATCTCTTAATCTGGTTTCCCCTTTGTTCTTCCCTACTGTTACAGGTGTGTACCAAGTAAATATAGAAGCAGAGCAGCAAAAGGTCACAGTTTCAGGAAGTGTAGATGCTGCTACTCTGATTAAGAAACTAGTCAGAGCTGGTAAATATGCTGAGCTTTGGTCACAGAAACCCAACCAAAACCAAAACCAAAAGCAGAAGAACAACAACTGCATCAAAGATGATAAGAACAACAAAGGTCAAAAGCAAGGGTTGATGAAGGGCCTTGAAGCCTTCAAAAATCAGCAGAAATTTCCTATTTTCTGCTCTGAAGAAGATGATGATTACTATGATGAGGAGGAAGAGGACTATGAAGAGGAAGAACTTAGGTTTCTCAGGGAGAAAGCTAACCAACTGAATTTGCTTAGGCAGCAAGTTGAAGCAAATAATGCAAAGAAGGGTGTTGGGGTTGGAGCCATAGCTACAGGTTCCAACAATGGAAAAATGAACAATAATGTTGGACATGTGAATGCTGGAAATGGAAAGAAAGGAAACACAGATCATCAGAGTATGGGAATGAAGGCTAGTCCAGGTGGGATTGATCCAAAAACTCTTGCAGCGTTGAAAATGAATGCTGCTCATTTGGGTGGTGGGAACAATATGATCAATGCTGGGGAAGCCAAAAGGGCTAATGACATTGGTGCCATGATGAATTTAGCTGGTTTTCATGGAAATGGGATTAATGCTTCTGCTTCTGCTGCTGCTTTAGGAGGCAATCCCAATGGTTTGGGAGGTTTTCAAGTCCAATCCAACAATGGGTTTCATCAGGGATCTTCTGGTGGAATCCCAACTGGTGGATATGCTACTGGTCAACAACAATACCCTGCATCAATGCTAATGAACATGAATGGTTACAACAACCATCCATCACCTATGATGATGAACATGGACATGCAGACTAGGCATGCTGTGCAACAACAGCCCCAGATGATGTATCAAAGGGCCCCTTTTGTTCCACCTAGCACTGGCTATTACTACAATTATAGCCCTAGCCCTAGCCCTAGTCCTAGTCCTTACAATGTCCCATACCCTTACACTCTGCCTAATTACAGTGATCATAACTCTGCAGCACATATGTTCAGTGATGAGAACACAGGCAGCTGTTCCATAATGTAAGAATAAAATAACATGTAGAGAAAAAGGTGTGGTGCTGACTTCAAATTCTCTGTCATTGGAGTTGTTTAGACTTTTGATTGTATTAATGTAGTGTTTGGTGTATGGGGAAGGGATGGGTTCGGATGGGATATCTGGTTTAAAATATTATCATCAGTGTGTATTGTGTAGTTGATGCTTTTTAATTTTTTATTTACTACTCTAGTTATGTCTGTTTGTTCTTTCTCTGTCATCATGTGACTTACTACGATATGTAGTTTGTTAGCCACTACACTAGTAAATAAACAAAAGGATTGATTAGCATATTAATGTGACAGGGAGTGACAATGTCACCTTTTTGAGTTTATTATTTACACACTTTATTATTTACTAATCATGATAAATTATTTTAAGGGTACTGTTAACGGGTGCTGTACAGCACTTGTTAATAATTCATTTAAAGAAAGTTTTTATGGAAAATGAAAAAAAAGTAATTAATATTTTGACAGTTTTTTTCATTTTTGCTAATAATTCATTTAAAGAAAGTTTTTATGGAAAATGAAAAAAAAGTAACTAATATTTTGACAGCTTTTTTCATTTTTCATAAAAGTAGTATCAAAACTTTTCTAAAATGGATTATTAACAAGTGCTGTACAGCACTTGTTAACATTTTTCTTATTTCAATAATTTTGAATCATGAGTAATTCATGTACATCCAAGTTCACAGCTTTTCTGACCGTGGTTATGTTAGTTGGTGGTTACATTGCAGTAATTATAGTCCGTGGTCATCTACGAAAAATTTGTGTAAAAATTTATTGGGTGTTTTGTTCTGCTGAATAAAACAAGGAGTTTACAGGCGTGGATATTGCCCTCAATTCACTTAAACTCGAGACCATTCATGCAATAACAGGGCTTATTTACTCAAATCCACAACCTAAAACTCGAAAAGTGGTTATGGACCTCTATTTACTTAAACTCTACTCATAAATGACAAGGGACCATTCGTCCAATGGTAGGGCTTGTTCACTCGAATTCACAACCTCGAACTCTTAAAAAAAAAAGTTCACAGCTTTTCTGACCGTGGTTATGTTAGTTGGTGGTTACATTGCAGTAATTATAGTCCGTGGTCATCTACGAAAAATTTGTGTAAAAATTTATTGGGTGTTTTGTTCTGCTGAATAAAACAAGGAGTTTACAGGCGTGGATACTGCCCTCAATTCACTTAAACTCGAGACCATTCATGCAATAACAGGGCTTATTTACTCAAATCCACAACCTAAAACTCGAAAAGTGGTTATGGACCTCTATTTACTTAAACTCTACTCATAAATGACAAGGGACCATTCGTCCAATGGTAGGGCTTGTTCACTCGAATTCACAACCTTGAACTCTTAAAATGATGGGCTGCAATTGGGTGTGGCATTTTTTTGTGGTTATCAAGAGCATATGGTTCAAATTTGAGTTTGTTTACTTGATCTATGGGTGACGAGGAGGAGACATGGGTTAGTGGGTGTTGTAGAGTGACATAATGGCAGTGTGCAGAGAGAAAAGAACGGCTAGCTAATTAAGCTAAGGTTGACAATAATGTACGCAGAGGATTTTTTTGGCCGAAACGATGTGTGTCACAGCACCAGACAACTGTATACTATTTATTGTATGGTGCTGTGAATATGTATTCAAAGTTTGGTAATTGTGCATGCATGTGTTCATCACGTGTTTATGTGTTCAGTGGCGTTACCGACAGGACAATTGTGGACCACAGCATTCTTATTATTATTATTATTTGTTATTTTTGGACCGAAGGAAAACAAACGGATCAGTATACTGTACCTTATCTGTTAGGTGATGCTAGCATGAATTTTTATAGAATGTTTTAATCGATTTATGCATATGGTATATATAATTTTTTTAGTCATATGCAAGTAGTACTAAAATGACAGTTTCTTTTTTGTGTGTGTGAGACAACAATATTTGATTATGTTAACACTTTTCTTTTTATTACAAGGAATATTATTTTAAAAGCCTTTACACATCACCTAAAGGAAAGGGTATTCATTACAAATCACATAGTATGTAGGAAAGGACATGAGAAATGGCTATGAGAAAGAGAAATATTCCAAATACCAAAACAAGAGGTAGAATTTGAAACAACGAGTGCTAGTTAGGCCCAAAAACCATCTCTAATAAGAGCATGAAACGTGTATACTATGTTGAGGGATATGAATATCATGATAGATGGATTCAATAGCTTGATAATTCAAGACCTAACCACTAGTTTAGGATTTTGGGTGGTGCTGAACCTAGTAATAGTGATATGGAGGTGATAAAAGCACATTTTTAATGATTTTGTTTGATAAAAGTGCCTAGGGCATGTAAGACAGTGAAAGTTATGTTTGCCTTATTTTCATTGGGCTGACTCTAGTATGGCTTTGGGTCCACTCTCACTTCTATCCTTTCATGCATTTTCCTTGTTGAGGGAAGAGATGGGTTAGTCACTCCCCATTCACCTTTTGTTTCTTTGTTTCAAATTAAATTGAAAATCGGTAAATGATAAGAAAGGAATCTCAACTATTTACCATTTACTTTAGTGTTTTACTCATCTTATCTTACACATATCAAATAATTATCACATATCAGATAATTATATAGATGAATCTTTTAAGAACGGTCTTAATATGTTAACTAAAAGTTTAGACCTTCATAACTTCATAAATGCCATAGGATTTTGAAATCACTAGGTCAATTTCTTAGGATTTAGTATACTTTTATTTAGGTGAATTTATGTCACATATGTGGCTAGGAAGAGGTTTTACTCTATCTCTTGTTAGCTTTTAGTTTTTGGGACAAATGTTAAGTTATAGTTTTATACAAAAGGTAGAATAGGAGAGAGTAGCCATTGGCTTATTTCAAGGTGGTACTTTTATTATTTTGCCCTAAAATCATCGCTACCAAAATTTACGAGATAGATAATCTTGTTAACAAGGCCTTCATTGATTTGGTGATGCAACGATTTTCATATGGTAGTTCTACATACACATTTTTGCCTCAATTTGTTGAAAGTAGTTAATTATAAATAAGTGGCAGACAATCATTTTTACATGAATTGATAATTTTTCTTCAATTACTCACACTTGGCCATCCACAACAAAAGTTGAGGCTAAACTCTTTAATAACAATTTGATCTTAAAGAGTTTCAAACATGATTTAATTTTGACATGTTGTGTGGACATAGTGAAAAAAACATTAATAGAAGCTTCCTCTAAGCAATTAATACATGGCATCATTACACATCAAAAGAAGACAAAATAATCCCAATTAGCAAATCATATAAACCAAATGCATATAAGATGGAAAAGCTTCCAAAATAATGATGCAGAAAATTACCTCAATCTTTCAAAAAGTCTGCTTGCTCATGTGCTCTGCTCTTCTAGATCTTGTCTACACACTAGTCTTTACTTGTCATGGTTGATCTCCTTGAGAAAAAATCCATTAATAAATGCAATCAGTGGTGGGATCTATCAGCAGCGCTATATATGGGGTACAGAGTACTACATTTCATACTAAATCCCAAATCACAGATCAAATCAAATTAATCAAGACGAATGCTACATATACAAACTAGTGTATAATATTTTTACAAACTGCTGATATGACTTTAGTAATTTTTAAATAATTATTGATAAACATAAATATGATGTTGGACCTGTATTAGAACTAATCAGAATTTGTTACTTTAATAGTTTGTAAAGATGTTGTAAAATAATTTGTGGCTATAACATTACTCATTAATCAACAGAAAAAACAAAAACTCATTTGCCATCAAAATTTTCTTTAAAAGGGAAATGTCACACTGTTACCACTTGCCATACAAGAGTTAGTATACGACACATATTTACAAGGTCGTTTTAGCCTCTATCGTGGACTATATATCGTGGAAATTTCTTTGACTTCTTGACTTTCTATGTCTGAATATTGGAATAAGAATAGTGCAAATTAGTTAAAATTAAAAATAAATAAAAATAACCCTTGGGAATTCTGTGCCCTACACGGGGCCATATTCATTATTTACACAGTAAGTTTTTTTTTTTTTTTTTTGGATTAAATATACAGTAAGGTTGGTGACGGAATAATGTTCACAATATATATATATATATATATATATATATAATATTTGATAATTGAGAGAGTACAATCAAAACTTTGAACGTCTTCATTGAAAATATTAAAAAGTGTTGATTGAGGTATAAAGTTCTTAATAATACAATATATTTGTGTTGTATTTGATACTATAAAAGTGATACAAAAATTCAAGTAATAACTTAGTAGTAAAGTTATTTTTTATGGCGCCCCATGTCTATAGTTCAAACCTCACATTTTCTTTCACGGTATACTTATAACAAACAAATAAATAAATAAATAATACATGTGATATAGTGATGGATTTCATCAAATCACAATTTGCCATATTAAAAGTGTAAACAAAAATTAAAAAAAAAACTGTTTATTATTATTTAGCACATTTTTCATTTTTGTACTTTCTCAAATATTCACTTCGGAAGTGTGTATGAAATTATGAATAGTTCATGCTTGGGCTCGGATGTAGTGAGAATCATTTATTTAGTGAAGAGTGCACTATGGGCCAGGTTAATAGACAAACAATGATCTCCATCTTGGAGAACAGCTTTTACACATATAAAGCCCATTGCGGGCTGGGCTGGGCTGGTGTGTGTGTGTGTGTGAGAGAGAGAGAGTGAGAGAGAGCGAGAGAGAAAGAGAGGATGACTATGAGACTTTGAGAGGCGATTAATTGAGTGCGGAGTTTGAACAAGTTGGAGGGTGAGTGAAATGGGCTGGGTTTGTTTGAATTTTGTTTTGACAGCTTTTTTCATTTTTCATAAAAGTAGTATCAAAACTTTTCTAAAATGGATTATTAACAAGTGCTGTACAGCACTTGTTAACATTTTTCTTATTTCAATAATTTTGAATCATGAGTAATTCATGTACATCCAAGTTCACAGCTTTTCTGACCGTGGTTATGTTAGTTGGTGGTTACATTGCAGTAATTATAGTCCGTGGTCATCTACGAAAAATTTGTGTAAAAATTTATTGGGTGTTTTGTTCTGCTGAATAAAACAAGGAGTTTACAGGCGTGGATATTGCCCTCAATTCACTTAAACTCGAGACCATTCATGCAATAACAGGGCTTATTTACTCAAATCCACAACCTAAAACTCGAAAAGTGGTTATGGACCTCTATTTACTTAAACTCTACTCATAAATGACAAGGGACCATTCGTCCAATGGTAGGGCTTGTTCACTCGAATTCACAACCTCGAACTCTTAAAAAAAAAAGTTCACAGCTTTTCTGACCGTGGTTATGTTAGTTGGTGGTTACATTGCAGTAATTATAGTCCGTGGTCATCTACGAAAAATTTGTGTAAAAATTTATTGGGTGTTTTGTTCTGCTGAATAAAACAAGGAGTTTACAGGCGTGGATACTGCCCTCAATTCACTTAAACTCGAGACCATTCATGCAATAACAGGGCTTATTTACTCAAATCCACAACCTAAAACTCGAAAAGTGGTTATGGACCTCTATTTACTTAAACTCTACTCATAAATGACAAGGGACCATTCGTCCAATGGTAGGGCTTGTTCACTCGAATTCACAACCTTGAACTCTTAAAATGATGGGCTGCAATTGGGTGTGGCATTTTTTTGTGGTTATCAAGAGCATATGGTTCAAATTTGAGTTTGTTTACTTGATCTATGGGTGACGAGGAGGAGACATGGGTTAGTGGGTGTTGTAGAGTGACATAATGGCAGTGTGCAGAGAGAAAAGAACGGCTAGCTAATTAAGCTAAGGTTGACAATAATGTACGCAGAGGATTTTTTTGGCCGAAACGATGTGTGTCACAGCACCAGACAACTGTATACTATTTATTGTATGGTGCTGTGAATATGTATTCAAAGTTTGGTAATTGTGCATGCATGTGTTCATCACGTGTTTATGTGTTCAGTGGCGTTACCGACAGGACAATTGTGGACCACAGCATTCTTATTATTATTATTATTTGTTATTTTTGGACCGAAGGAAAACAAACGGATCAGTATACTGTACCTTATCTGTTAGGTGATGCTAGCATGAATTTTTATAGAATGTTTTAATCGATTTATGCATATGGTATATATAATTTTTTTAGTCATATGCAAGTAGTACTAAAATGACAGTTTCTTTTTTGTGTGTGTGAGACAACAATATTTGATTATGTTAACACTTTTCTTTTTATTACAAGGAATATTATTTTAAAAGCCTTTACACATCACCTAAAGGAAAGGGTATTCATTACAAATCACATAGTATGTAGGAAAGGACATGAGAAATGGCTATGAGAAAGAGAAATATTCCAAATACCAAAACAAGAGGTAGAATTTGAAACAACGAGTGCTAGTTAGGCCCAAAAACCATCTCTAATAAGAGCATGAAACGTGTATACTATGTTGAGGGATATGAATATCATGATAGATGGATTCAATAGCTTGATAATTCAAGACCTAACCACTAGTTTAGGATTTTGGGTGGTGCTGAACCTAGTAATAGTGATATGGAGGTGATAAAAGCACATTTTTAATGATTTTGTTTGATAAAAGTGCCTAGGGCATGTAAGACAGTGAAAGTTATGTTTGCCTTATTTTCATTGGGCTGACTCTAGTATGGCTTTGGGTCCACTCTCACTTCTATCCTTTCATGCATTTTCCTTGTTGAGGGAAGAGATGGGTTAGTCACTCCCCATTCACCTTTTGTTTCTTTGTTTCAAATTAAATTGAAAATCGGTAAATGATAAGAAAGGAATCTCAACTATTTACCATTTACTTTAGTGTTTTACTCATCTTATCTTACACATATCAAATAATTATCACATATCAGATAATTATATAGATGAATCTTTTAAGAACGGTCTTAATATGTTAACTAAAAGTTTAGACCTTCATAACTTCATAAATGCCATAGGATTTTGAAATCACTAGGTCAATTTCTTAGGATTTAGTATACTTTTATTTAGGTGAATTTATGTCACATATGTGGCTAGGAAGAGGTTTTACTCTATCTCTTGTTAGCTTTTAGTTTTTGGGACAAATGTTAAGTTATAGTTTTATACAAAAGGTAGAATAGGAGAGAGTAGCCATTGGCTTATTTCAAGGTGGTACTTTTATTATTTTGCCCTAAAATCATCGCTACCAAAATTTACGAGATAGATAATCTTGTTAACAAGGCCTTCATTGATTTGGTGATGCAACGATTTTCATATGGTAGTTCTACATACACATTTTTGCCTCAATTTGTTGAAAGTAGTTAATTATAAATAAGTGGCAGACAATCATTTTTACATGAATTGATAATTTTTCTTCAATTACTCACACTTGGCCATCCACAACAAAAGTTGAGGCTAAACTCTTTAATAACAATTTGATCTTAAAGAGTTTCAAACATGATTTAATTTTGACATGTTGTGTGGACATAGTGAAAAAAACATTAATAGAAGCTTCCTCTAAGCAATTAATACATGGCATCATTACACATCAAAAGAAGACAAAATAATCCCAATTAGCAAATCATATAAACCAAATGCATATAAGATGGAAAAGCTTCCAAAATAATGATGCAGAAAATTACCTCAATCTTTCAAAAAGTCTGCTTGCTCATGTGCTCTGCTCTTCTAGATCTTGTCTACACACTAGTCTTTACTTGTCATGGTTGATCTCCTTGAGAAAAAATCCATTAATAAATGCAATCAGTGGTGGGATCTATCAGCAGCGCTATATATGGGGTACAGAGTACTACATTTCATACTAAATCCCAAATCACAGATCAAATCAAATTAATCAAGACGAATGCTACATATACAAACTAGTGTATAATATTTTTACAAACTGCTGATATGACTTTAGTAATTTTTAAATAATTATTGATAAACATAAATATGATGTTGGACCTGTATTAGAACTAATCAGAATTTGTTACTTTAATAGTTTGTAAAGATGTTGTAAAATAATTTGTGGCTATAACATTACTCATTAATCAACAGAAAAAACAAAAACTCATTTGCCATCAAAATTTTCTTTAAAAGGGAAATGTCACACTGTTACCACTTGCCATACAAGAGTTAGTATACGACACATATTTACAAGGTCGTTTTAGCCTCTATCGTGGACTATATATCGTGGAAATTTCTTTGACTTCTTGACTTTCTATGTCTGAATATTGGAATAAGAATAGTGCAAATTAGTTAAAATTAAAAATAAATAAAAATAACCCTTGGGAATTCTGTGCCCTACACGGGGCCATATTCATTATTTACACAGTAAGTTTTTTTTTTTTTTTTTTGGATTAAATATACAGTAAGGTTGGTGACGGAATAATGTTCACAATATATATATATATATATATATAATATTTGATAATTGAGAGAGTACAATCAAAACTTTGAACGTCTTCATTGAAAATATTAAAAAGTGTTGATTGAGGTATAAAGTTCTTAATAATACAATATATTTGTGTTGTATTTGATACTATAAAAGTGATACAAAAATTCAAGTAATAACTTAGTAGTAAAGTTATTTTTTATGGCGCCCCATGTCTATAGTTCAAACCTCACATTTTCTTTCACGGTATACTTATAACAAACAAATAAATAAATAAATAATACATGTGATATAGTGATGGATTTCATCAAATCACAATTTGCCATATTAAAAGTGTAAACAAAAATTAAAAAAAAAACTGTTTATTATTATTTAGCACATTTTTCATTTTTGTACTTTCTCAAATATTCACTTCGGAAGTGTGTATGAAATTATGAATAGTTCATGCTTGGGCTCGGATGTAGTGAGAATCATTTATTTAGTGAAGAGTGCACTATGGGCCAGGTTAATAGACAAACAATGATCTCCATCTTGGAGAACAGCTTTTACACATATAAAGCCCATTGCGGGCTGGGCTGGGCTGGTGTGTGTGTGTGTGTGAGAGAGAGAGAGTGAGAGAGAGCGAGAGAGAAAGAGAGGATGACTATGAGACTTTGAGAGGCGATTAATTGAGTGCGGAGTTTGAACAAGTTGGAGGGTGAGTGAAATGGGCTGGGTTTGTTTGAATTTTGTTGGGTTGTTTGTGTTTCGATTTAGTTGGGCTCCAATTGTTTCAAATTCAAACACAACCAAAATGAAAACCACCACCCAAAGTTAGTAGTCCATTTGGATTGAGAGAGAAGGAGGGGGGTAGAGTAGAGTAGAGTAAAGTAAAGTAAAGTAAATTTATTACAAAATTAGCTTATTTTTAACCAACTCAACTCAACTCTACTCCCCTTCACTGCCATAAGAGCTTCACCCACACGGACAATCCCCGCTACTCTTTCCATCCTGTATTAAGTGACCTCTCTCTCTCTCTCTCTCTCTCTCTCAGAGCATTTTCATCAAGAATCTTAAAAATTTTAGCATTTAACAACTCAAAAACTTACTTTATCTCCTTTAACACTTCACTTTACAATATACCCTACATCAAAACTTCTATTTTTTTTACCACATTATTTAAATATTCTTTCTTTATTATTATTTTTTATTCTCTCTCTCTCTCTCTCTCTCTCTCTCTCTCTCTCTCTCTCTCTCTCTCTCTCTCTCTCTCTCTCAGAGCATTCTCATCAAGAGTCTTAAAAATTTTAGCATTTAACAACTCAAAAACTTACTTTGTCTCCTTTAACACTTCACTTTACAATATACCCTACATCAAAACTTCTATTTTTTTTACCACATTATTTAAATATTCTTTCTTTATTATTTTTTTATTCTCTCTCTCTCTCTCTCTCTGTCTCTGTCTCTCTCTCTCTCTCTCAACCCAACAATCTTGCTAGCCACCATCACTAGTATAACAAAACCCAACAGCCACCTCACCTAACAGCCAACAATAGCATCTATGCCCAAAACTCAAAAACTACAAACAACCACAACAAACTCATCACCCACAAACCCACCACACAAACCCAACCACAAACCATCATAGCATAGCCATAGCCACCATCATCGTACGGCACCCACAACCTCTGCAAATTAGGACTCCCACCACCCAAAACCAAATAAAAAACTCAACAAACCAACATTAAAACCACCAATCAAACCCAGTACCACCACAAATCACAAACCCATGTTAGAAATAACAGACTCAAAATCAGAAAGAGCATATTTTTTGAAATTTCTCACCCAAAATCAAATCACAAAACCCACCCAAACCCAGCCACACCTATCGAAACCTAGCCACGCTCGCTGAACCACTGCCACCCAGCCACCCCGATTAACAGCAGAGACCCACGAACCATAAACTGGACCTCATCTTTTTCACCGGTTTCGTCGAACCACTATCCACACTGGTTGCCGGAGTTAAATTGTAGCTTAGTGAGAAAGAGGGAGGCAGAGAGGCAGAGAGAAAGAGAGAAAAGATAAAGAGAGTGAGAGTGAGAAAGAGGACAAAGAGTTAGTCTGAGTTTAAGGGGGGAGAGAGAGAATTAAAAATATTTAAAAATTATAATATCTTGCTACATTGCACTCTTAAAAATGAGCGCACACTGTAGCAAGATGTCAAATTTTTTAGCATATGATATCTTTGATGGAGTAGATTTTTGTGGTTATAAATGCTAAAAATAGTATTTTAGTATTTGTAACACTCTTGATAAGAATGCTCTCATGTAATATAGTCTCTCTTTTTTTAACATTTTTTTAGCTATTAAAAAAAGGTATGAAAGTGGATGGTTGTGGAGATCCAACTTATATTTGAACATAATTTTAAATTCAACTAATATTGAATTTAAAATTATGGCTAAGTGATAATGACATTCTTTATGGTACTATATATTTGTGGTTCAAGCATTATCTACCCCTCCTCCACTATATATCTAAAAAAAAAAAACCTTAATTAAGACTTTAACATTATCATAATTGTCAAATACCTTTTATTAATCCAATTCTCATATGAGTTCATAGTTTCTACACTGTAATAGTCATTTATTATGAAACAAAAAGAGAGAATAATATATTAAATGATGAACTTAATACAGTTATTTAATTAACACTTAATCGTAAAACTATTAATTGATAATGCTTCACGAAACACACCACTTAGCACTTACTCATCACTTTGACGAGTGCTTTACACTTCGGATTCCACAAAAGATGTTTTTTCTTCAATTCCAGTTCATCCATATCCTGTAAATACATGACACATAAACCATATCCTACATAATTTCAAGGTATCAGCTCCAAAAGTATCAAAGCAAATCACATTTTGTAATGATGAGAAACATAAGTTGGTATCTTTATCATATCAATTACAGAACAAAAGTGCTAAAGGAGCGCCTGTGGCCTATGCATTAGACAACTCCATGTCCTTATTTAAGCCACATATGTTATCTGGGTTCCCATTGTTTTGAGATCACAACTATAAAATTAACCTCACATTTTTCAAAAAGAAAAATTGTCACTTTTCTCCTTTTTTTCTGCACATAAAAATGACTTCACAACTTTTGGTCATTGAGCAATAGTTAGTGCGAAGACTTTTTGTTCTGATGTGACTGACTTTGGCCCTTACAGTTTTGGCTGTATATTGAATTTCTGTGGCCAAAGGACTAGAACAATAAATGAGAAATAAAATAAAGACTGTTCAGATTCCAAGAGATGCCTCCTTTCATTGTCTTTTTAGCCAATGAGATGACTCTTCCAAGCAATGTTAGCCAAAATTATATCGACAGCATCAAACATGTGGCCTACTTTCATTGATGATTTGCTTTTTGATGTAACAATAGCAGTAAATATCTAGATTACCTAAAGTCATATCATTCATGTTTAGCCTCATCTGTATGAAGCTATGAGAGGCCAAGGCCAAGGCCAATGCCATCGTATTTGCTGTTCATATTGCTATTAACTTATCTATTTGTAATTGTGTTATAGAGAGTGATGGTAAAGCTGGTATAAATGCCATTAAAGCTGGTGAAAACTTAATTTGTTGGAAACTTTTGAATTTTATTGACTTAGTTAAGAATGTAATCAGTGACCATAGTCATGTATCTTTTAACTATAGGGAGGTTAATTAGGCTGCCTATGTGCTTTCCAATGGGTCACTTAACCAGTCTTTGTTTGGTTCTTTTGATTTGGGATTTAACCCTCCAAGTTTTGCTAATGTTATCTTGGTTGAGGCATCCCAGGCTTCTGTATCTGTTGTTGTTTAATAAGATTTTTATTTAGCAAAAAAAAAAAAAAATGAAGCTGTGATTTTTCTTTTAAAAAAAATATTAAAAGTATTATTACTTTCATTATCAAAATTTTATAAGTTAGTGTGATAATTAATGAATGTTGTATCACAATAATTAATTAATAAATTATTTTCATTCATGCTTAAATAGTAAAACATTATTTTATAAGATTTAAGTCGTCAAAAGTTACTATGATTTTTTTTAGTACAGTTTATTATGTGTATTTAAGTTAGAACATCGCCACCGCGCATCTTTGGTGTGGTGGTCACTCCACAAGTATAAATACTTGTGGGGTGTGGAGGGTAAGGGTCGAAGTTCAAGTTTCCAAGAGGGAGTTTCACACACATATACACTTAGATTAGGCTAAAGTAGAAATTCTATCTTGTATGAAAAAAAGAAGTTAGAACATCGTTCTATCTTTTTTTTGTATGTGTGTTTATTTCTCTTCTAAACAAACAAAAGAAAAATGACCTACATTTGTGAATCTTTTTGGTCGACAATCTCGTTAAATTGTAAGGGGCTAACACTAAAAAGTCTAACGAAAGCATGCAGTACACACTTTGTCACAATCCAAGTGTGTAGTAACAACTCCGCCCACGCGTTGTCACAACCCAAATGTGTGGTAGCAACTCGGCTAATGCTTTATGCTTGTGACTACCAAAAATGTTGGACAACAAGGACTCTCCAAGCACATGGATTAGAAAGAAATTTGTGAAACTTTTACGCGACTTTTTTCTTAATAATTACTTCTACGAGACTTAAATTGGAGAGTCTAGCCCCTTCTATAATAATCTTCCATTAGAGTGACAACTTTAAGACAACGGCATATATATGAAACTTTCACAAACATAATTAATAATGTGGCGAGCAAAGAGTGAAACAGAAAGATTTATAACGGTATCGTGATCTAGTTACTATTCGCTTACACAATGAATTTATAGAGATGGGATGCAAGGTCAACCCTTAAGTACCCATTATAAAACAGAAGATGAATGTTAGATCAAATTACATGTAGTAATTATTATTCAACTAAAAATAGCTTAGAAATGACTTGTCCTCGGGTTTAATCTGAGGATGGTATTACAATTGGATGATTTTTTTCTCTCTTTTTCTCTCTCAAAACTAGCCTCTCCCCCTGATCGTGCTTCTTGGCTTTATATAACTTAACAAAGATGCATCAGGATCTTACATTACGAGGGTCATGATCAGACTTTCTTGATACTTGTCCCATCAAGACTTTACTAGAAGGTTTTTACACTAGAATATTAGCTGTGGGAACACTGTTCATGGTCATTTCCCTATTAATGCGGCCAACTAAGTGGTTGCAGTGCATTTAATACGGAGAGGATGACTGCCTTGTCCTTCATTTTTCTTCTCTTCCTTGTTCTATACCAAGTTACTTTTGTCCCTCATAGGATGGCACCATGCTCCATTCATTCCTGATTCTCGGCCTTCCAAGGTGAAGTAAGAGCCCTCAGCTCCCTTATCAATTGTAACATTCCGAACTCCTTATTAGTTAAATAAGTTCTTTCTAAGGATACTTCGTGAAGTTTACCTCCTTGGAAATGCTCTCACCTATTTTATTAAGTGCTTTGGATCCTCGTCCCCCTACAATAGCCTCCCAAAACGTCACTTTTCGATCCTGCCCTAGGAAAGGGAGATTATGTTTACTGAGGATTGGTTACCATAACATGCTTCCAAAAGGTTCCCAAGTGAAAGCGTCTCTTCAACTGTCTGAGACACACTCCTCACGCTTCGAAATCCACAACACCGTAATAAATGCTATGAGTGGCTTACTGTCCCCCACGTTCTGCGGTCAGATTCCTATCCTACAGTCCTTATTCCTCAATTAAAGAGGCGAGAAAACTTTCGCTTCTTTTTTGTCTATTATATAAAGGGACGTTTGGGGACACTTGCCCCATTTTATTCCTTTAGAGCAAAAAAATACTCCTTACTTCAGATAACTCGGCCGAGGATCCTTTCTTCCCAAATTTTTGTAAGTGTTTTTTTTTTTTTAATTCTTTCTTCTTGTGATAGATTTTTATTTTTAAAATATTCCTTTCCTTTTTTCTACTTTGCCTCACAAATGGGTAGATTCTTTAATTTAGTTGATACTCTCGAACATAAAGAGGAGTTTAAGAAGCAATATAGGATTCCTAGTAACATATCCATAGAACATTGTAATCTAGGAGAGTGGTATGAAAAAAAACTCACATAGGCTATAACAATTCCCATGATAGCGTTTATCAAAGGTCGGATGAGGATTCCTATGGGCCGGGTTACTAGAGATTTCTTGATTCTTTATAGACTCTGCCACACCCAGTGTGCTCCAAATATGTTTAGGATATTAGGTAGTGTAGACGCAATAAACGACAAGATGGGTATAAACCTTACCCATCATGATATAAATTGGGTTTATAGTTGTCAAAGAAACAATGAAGCGGGGTATTACCTAAAAACTAGGGTTCTGCCCGTTAGATTAATTTATTGCCTCCCCAAGATGAACAAGGGCATGAATGAGGATTTTCTCATCGTTTCAAGAGAGTGGCATAATGGACTTCACTGCCCGACCAAAGATGGTACTCCTGGTGGGGTGGCCTTAGGGACACCTTTATAATCTTGTACTATTAGGAAATGCAACATGAACATTTTCCCTACATTTCTACACTAACTCTTCCTTCTTCTTCTTCTTTTTTTTTTTTTTTTTTTTTTTTTTTTTTTTTTTTTTTTTTATATCAAACAAGAAGGCTATTGCCAAAAGGAGAAACTTGGTGAACTTCGACTTGTTGAATAGAGTTCTTAGATCCGAGAACTTCCTGAACCGAGACGGTTAGCTCCGAGTAGTGCATGTCATTTTGGGCTTCAAACCCATTTCAACTCGCTTCCAAGTTTCTAAGCACGTAATAAAAGCAAAAGAACCCCGCCTCGCATTGGTTGACATGGCCATTGAAGGATTCATTCGGAAGCCTCCCCCTACTGGAACTCAACCCAGGGAACTTCCTGTTCTAATAGATCCCCAACCACTGGTCAAGGAAGTGATATCCTCGGATGAAAAGGTTGAAACACAATCTGAAGAGATCGAGGAAGAGACCCAAGAAGAAAGCACTGAAAGCCTCATCCACGACGAAGATTTCAAGGTTTTCTATCATTAGGGCAAAATTGAGGACATAGCATTCAGCTCAAGGCTAGCTACAGCTTTTGTTAGTGAAGATCAAGAGGCAACTGAGGTTCTTGAAGCGATGGTGCTGGAAAAGAGAATGCCTGACCTACTGTCCTTGTTGGAGTCCCATGTTGGGGGTGCCAACCCCGAAGTCCCAATAGTACTTAGGCCCCCCACTCCCGTCCCCCCTCCTCCCTTGCAAACTAAACCAGCTGACAAAAAACAGAAGAGGGATAAAAAAGGAGGTAGGAGCTCCTCCCAAACAAACTAAGGCCGCTAAAACAAGCCGACATCAACAAAGGAGAGGGGGAGAGACTTCAGAGATGATCCCAGAATGCCGCTCCCGTGTTCCAAACTGGAACCCTCCCCGTCTATTAGATGGAGCCCCCCTTCCTACGGATTCTTCTATCCGTCATTTTGACAATGGAAGGGCGGGTTACATAGCTAACTTGGTTGAGCAAGCGCTTCTTCTTCCTCAGGATATGGCCGAGCTTCGAGACTTGAAGAAGCATGAAATGTTCTTGTCCCTAAAGAGGGACCTAGCTCTGGTATGCTTTCCTTCCTCTTCTATTCACTTACTATAACTTTATCTACTACTATTATTATCTTTTTTTTTTTTTTTATACAATACTTAACTTGTAACCTTTTCCTTATTTAAAATATCCAGGCCACCCAGGCAGCACATGTGGCTGAGGAGTGGGTTGATCAAACCCTTTATGAAAAAAAAGAGGAAGAGTTTAAGTGCTACGCTGCCCAGAAGGCCTAAGCTCAAGCAGACAAGAAATTAAAAGAAACTCTCCTCAAGCTGTCCAAGTGCGACAAAGCCCGGAAAAGCACCGATGCCTCGATTGAAAGCTCTGAGAGGCAGGCTCAAGAACAACTTCATCATTTGAGAGAGGCAGAAAGTTAGCTCAATATTGCTTAAGCTAGGATCTGAATTGACTAAGGAGCTGGAGCAAAAAAATGAAGAAATGAACAAGGTCGAACAGGTTGCATACGATTTGGGACAGAAAGAAACTAAAGTGCATCTTAAGTCCCAGATCCCAATAATGTGTCTAAGCTTCTACCATTGGACTTGGATCAAAGCCTTAAATGCTGCCGGTGTGGATCCTTCTTCGGAATTAAGGAATCCAGAGAAGGTGTTTTACCCCCCAGCAATTAGGGCACATACATCTACCCCGTCTCCATCCAACACTACTACTGCTGTGCAGCCGACCCATGTAGAGAACTAGCCTCTAACGTCCAGTAAGGCTGCCCCCTTGACCTCTACTGTTGCAGACGAGACTTCTTCCCCATACAAGGTCCTTTCCTTAAATGAAGCTGTTCCCCTCGTGTCAGAACTTGCTACTGAAGTTTCACCCATAAAGGAGGCTGAGAAAGAGAAAACAACCGAGGGCTAAGGGACAAAATAGATGTTAGGCCAAGGTCTTATTTTGTTGTTTTCCTTTTGTTTTTGTTTTTGTTTTTGTTTTTTTTTTTTTTTTGCCCTTAAGTATCATGGTCTTTTCATCTCTGTTCTATTTTTGTAAATAAGTTTGACAGTACTTGAACTCATTAATGAAAAAGCTTCTACTAAGTCCTTGTCATATGTATTCTTTGTTGCTTTAATAGTAATTTATGTATCCTCATTTTAATGTATATTGTGAATTATCTAGTTTACTTTTTCTAAACTTTCCTGCATATTGATGTTTGACTGCATACACTCGTCTACTTTTAATTGACTTAGTTTGTCTAAGAAACCATCGCTTCGCGATCATAAATATCAAAGTTGATTGTCTAAGGTGCCATGCTTAATCGAGATTTCATCGAAACACATTGAGAGGAAAACTAGGAGTGGTTTTTGCACAAGGTAGGAGACCCGAGGAATCAAACTTTAACTAGGGTTCTACCCATTCATTTATGACAAGTTTAGGTGTTAATTTACCCAAGGTAGGTGATCCGAGGAATCGAACCCGACCAAGGGTCTATTTAACACTTAATAATAAGCCAAGTGTTAATTTACCCAAGGTAGGTGATCCGAGGAATCGAACTTGGCCGAAGTTCTGTTTAACACTTAATAATAGGCTAAGTGTTAATTTACCAATGCAGGTGATTCGAGGAATTGAACCTAGCTGAGGTTCTGTTTATCACTTAATAATAAGCTAAGTGTTAATTTATCTAAGGCAGGTGATCCGAGGAATCGAATCTGGCCGAGGTTCTATTTAACACTTAATAATAAGCTAAGTACACTTTAAATCAAGGCAAAATGCAATAAAGCTAATCAATACATCTTGACTATACATATACATAATTATTTACAAAACATACATTTACTAATAATATTTCCGTAAGTTATTTACATTCCATGGTCAAGGAACCACAATCCCATCTAGATCCTCTAACCAATAAGCCCCTGTTCCAGCCATTGAGGTTACTTGATAGGTTCCCTCCCAATTGGGACCGAGCTTTCCCCAAGAAGGATTCTTCATGTTGCCAACCACCCTACGCAGAACGAGGTCCCTTGGTATGAATACCCTTGTTTTTACCTCTTTCTCAAATCCTTGCCGAAGTCTTTTTTGGCATTGAGCTAACCTAACTGCGGTAACTTCCCTTCGTTCCCCGTCCAGATCAAGATCAAGAGAGAGAGTCTGCTCGTTGCTACTACCGAGGAATTGGTCGGATCTTAATGTCGGGAAGCCTTTTTTCGTAGGGATAACAGCTTCAGACCCGTCATGGAGAATGGGGTCTCTCTAGTAGACCTTTTAGGAGTCATACGATATGTCCATAAAACATGGGGTAGCTTATTCGCCCATCTTCCCTTAGCCTCCTCAAATCTCTTCTTCAACCCATTCACAATGACTTTGTTTGTGGCCTCTACCTGGCTAATACTTTGCGGGTGTGATGGGGTGGAATGTCTGTTCTTAATACCCAAATCACAACAATACCTGCAAAAAACCTTGCTGTCAAATTAAAGCCCATTATCCGAGATGAGAGTGTTTGGAACCCCAAACCTTATTACGATATTACGCCACACTAATTTCTTTACATCTTGATCTTGGTTATTTGCAAAAGGTTGAGCCTATACCCACTTATGAAAAAAAATCAGTAGCTACCAGAGGGTATCTTCAATTCCCCGTTGCATTGGGGAATGGTCCAACAATATCTAGCCTTCACTGGGCAAAAGGCCATGGACTACTTAATAGATTTAAAACTACCCTTGGTTGGTGGATATTAGGCACGTATCTTTGACATTGGTCACATTTTTTGACATAGTCTTGGGAGGATTTCTGTATACTCGGCTACCAGTAGCCTTGCATTAAGCTGTATGGGTAAGGGATCTACCCCCCGTATGACTGCCACAAATCCCCTTATGCAGCTCTTCCAATAACACTTCAATCGCATTAGGATGAATACATAACAAATACGGCCCCGAGTACGAGTGCTTGTATAATTTATGATCCTCGGACAGCCAAAACCTCGGCGTCTTTCTTCGAATTTGTTCTGCTTCAACTTTCTCCTTAGGTAACATAGCATCTTTAAGGAATGTAATTACCTAGTCCATCTAACTAGGGCCCACTCGCGTGAAGTGCACCTCCATCGGAACCTGCGTGCAATACGCAAGAATGGCGTAGTCCTCCACAAGTATAATTCTCAGGAGCTTCTCCCTACTTGAAGTTGCCAAGGTCGCCAGTGAAGAACTTGCTCTAAAGCCAAGAAATAGAAGCCTTCCGATAAACATTTAACTTGATTCAAGTACCATAGCATTCTTGGATCTTCTGCCTCAAAATCACCTCTAACCTGTCTGGCAATTGATCTTGAATCACAATATACCTAAATAGATTTTCCTTCCAACTCTTGGACAGCAGTCAGTGCGGCTTGAAGAGCCCCGTACTCGATTTCGTTATTCGTCACTGAGAAGTCGAGTCTTAGTGATTTTTCCAAGGTAATCCCGTCTGGCGAAATTACCACAATTCCAGTCCTAACCCCTTCTGGTTAGCTGTGCCGTCCACAAATAGTTGCCATATCTTCTGAGTTGAAATTGAATTCATTCCCACAACTTCCTCGAGCTCCTTCTCTTTTTCAAAATCACCCAGACCCAACTCTTCAGTGAATTCCGCCACTAAATTTGCTAAGATTCGACCTTTCACAACCGTCCGCGACAAATACTTGATATTGAACGCTCCCAGCATAGTTTTCCATTTTGCCACTCTTCTTGTGTAATCCAATCTTCGGATTAACACTTACAAAGGGAACTAGGTCAAGACTCAAGACAATTAACGTATGAGCTTGAAAGTAGTGTGGTAACTTCTTGGTGGCATGTATAAAGGCCAGGATAGCCATCTCTTGAAGGGATTTACAGACATCATACACCGGATTCTGAACCCCCTCATCAACCCATATCAAAACCAGACTCACTACATGTTGCGTAGCAACTATATACGCGTACAACACCTCTTTTTTCTCTGGCCTGGACAAAACTGGTGGATGAGCCAAATAAGCCTTCAAATCCTTAAAAGCTTGGTCACATTCCTCAAACCAAGAAAAATATTTCCACCTGTGCAATAATTGAAAAAATGGCCTACACCATTTAACTGACTTTGATATGAACCTATTCAAGGTTGCTGTCATTCCAAGAAGATGTTGAACTGCCTTTGGATTCTGAGGAGAATGCAAGTTTTGGATAGCTTTAATTTGGTTGGGATTAACCTCAATCCCCTTATGGGTGATCGTATAACCCAAAAAATTTCCGAACCCTACCCCAAAGAAAACTTAGAAGTGTTTAAGTGTAGTTTATGTTTTCTCAATATTGTGAAGGTTTCTCCAAGGTCCATCAAATGTTCGGACTCTTCTCTACTTTTTACTACCATATCATCAATATATGCCTTTACATTCTTTCCCAGTTGACTCTCAAACATCCTCGTTACCATCCTTTGATATGTAGATCTAGCATTTTTTAAGACTAAAGGGCATTACTCGGTAATGGTAATTTCCCGTTGGGGTTAGAAAACCCGTTTTCTCTTGATCTGCAGCGCCAACAGGATTTGATGATACCTTCGAAAAGTATCTAATAAACTCATTCTAGGATGTCCAAATGTGGCATCCACCAACTGATCTATTCTCGGATCAAGAAATGGGTCCTTTAGGAAGGCTTTATTAAGGTCTGTAAAATCTATACAGACTCTCCATTTCCTTGACTTTTTCTTCACCAATTACCACTACAGTATTGGCCAACCATTCAAGGTAAAAAACTTCTTTGATCGCCTCCGCTTGTTTTTACGGACCTCGTCCTTTACTGCCTCAGCATGCTCTTTAGATGAACGTCGAGGCGGCTGCTTCTTTGGAGTGGCCATGGGATTAACGTTTAAATGATAACAGATGAACTCATGATCAATTCCTAGTGCTTCATACAGGCTCCAAGCAAAGATATCCAAATTTTCCTTCAAAAAATCTACTTATTGACTTATATTTTCTGCTGGAAGTTGAGTCCCCACCAGAACGTATCTTTCTACATCCTCTTCTATGACATCTCTAACTCCTCACACGATACTGAACTGTCTGAGGAGGTAGGCGTCCTGTGCTGTAATTGCTATAAGCTAGGCTCTACCTCCGAGGAATTCTCCTCAGATGCACGGTAACTAACTGCTGCGACCATACACTATTTGGCCACTGCTTGGCAACCTACCAGCTTGGCTATTCCCTCATCAGTGGGGTATATCACCTTTACATGCAAAGTGGAAGAAATCGCCCCCATAGCGTGTAGCTATGTCCTGGCTAGGATAGCAATACACGGGGAAAAGGCATCCACTATAATGAAATCTACGCTCACCACCTTATCCCGGGTTTGTACAGGAAGTCGGAACATACGCTTCGGAAGAGTAGTGTTCCCATCAAACCCAATCAAAGGAACATCATACTTGTCCAAATCTTCAGATTTAAGTCCAAGACCTTTAAACAAGTCAGGGTACATAATTTCCGCCCTCTTGCCTTGGTCAATCATCACTCTCTTGACATCAAACCCTGTTATTCGCAAGTTTACTACTAAGGCGTCATCATACAGCTGAATCGTTCCCAACTTATCTTCTTTGGAAAACCCTATAACTAGCTGTTTTGCAACCCTAGCATTTTTACACAATGCTTCTTCCTCATGTCCTTCCATTTGCGGTGACACCAGTATGACCCCGCTAATTGAATGAGAATTTCTTCTCGGGGTTGTAAAAATAACATTTATCGTTCCCAAAGATGACCGAGGAGCTCCACTTCTCTGTGATCCTACCGTGGGTTGACTTCCTTGACTATTTGGCTATTGCAAAAATTGCTTTAACTTACCAGCTTTAATTAACTGATCTAGGAAGGCTTGTAAAGTTTTGCAATCCTCAGTTGTGTGACCTCAGTCTTGGTGGTACTGACAATACAAATTCTGGTTTCTTTTATTGGGGTCTCCTCCAATTTTATTTGGTCATTTGAAGTAGGGATCATGCTTAATCTTCTCCAACACTCGATATACTGGCTCTTTGAACACCGAGTTTAGCACTTGGGGACCAGCAAAATTATTGGATGCTTGATCATAAAACTCACTCCTCGGTCGAGAAGGTGCGAATCGACTTGTTGAGCTATCCCTTCGGTCAATGGTGAAAGCCTTAGCTTTACCCTTACCAGAGCTCTAATTATCCTCAACCCTTTTGTGTTCCTTAATCCGATCCATCAATTAATGCAGGCGGTTTCATGGTAAGTGACTTCCACAGGTTGGAGTGTGTAGGAAGGCTTACTTTGAATGTTCGTACAACAATGTTCTCAAAATCTCCATCTATTTCATTATAAATCTCCCATTATCTATCAGAATTATTCTTCAGGGTCTCCCATTCTCTCATAGACATCGAGAGTAAAGAGTTTAGAGGTCTGGGGACTCGTCTGCATGTTACAAATCTTGCCCCAAAGGCCCTTGTTAGCTCTTCAAAGGAATGTATTGATCCCTCCTCTAGACTGTCAAATCACCTCATGGCCATTAGACCAAGGCTCGATGGGAAGACCTTACACATAAGGGATTTATTCTTGGAGTGAATGGTCATTCTCTGATTAAAATGGCTCATATGTTCGATAGGATTTGTTTTACCACTATAAATGGTGAAAGTAGGCTAGTTAAAGTGACGAGGGAGCTCGACTTGTTCAATACGCTGAGAAAAATGGGAGCAAGATATTTGAAGGAGAGTCTTTCCCATGGCATCATGCCTTTGGCCCTCCTTGGTGGAGTTTTGGACTTCTTTCGATAGTGTTTTCGCCTGGAAGTGTAATGAGACGATGACATGAACAATTCACTAGGCGGAGTCTTGCTTCTAGGTCGGTTGCTTCCATCACTTCTAGTACTTAAATATTGGTTTGGAGAAGGGGTCTTGCTTTCCCTTATTCGAGTTTGGCGATGAAGACGTTGACGTAACCGCTCTACTTTCTTTCCTAAGTTATGGACTGCTTCATCACGCGAATGATGACTAGCCTCATGCTATCCAGTTCACTCAGAAGGAAAGGAAGGTGCTCCCTGGCTATGAGTGTGAGCCACATCATGATCCCTCCTTCGCTTAAGATTAACAAAATGATCTCTGCACTGAGAACCAATAGACTCCAGTGATCCACTGCGCTTAGGACCAGCCATAATAGCGAGATTTGCAAGGGTACCTTAGGAGATTTTCGCACAGATAACGCCAATTGTGGCAAGCAAAAAGTGAAATAGAAAGATTTATAATGGTATCATGATCTAGTTACTATTCGTTCACACAACGAATTTATAGAGAGGGGATGCAAGGTCAACCCTTATGTACCCGTTATAAGACAGAAGATGAAAGTCAGATCAAAACTACGTGTGTAGTAATTAATATTCAACTGAGAATAGCTGAGAAATGACTAAGTGTTTGTCCTCGGGTTTAGTCCGAGGATGGTATTACAATTGGATGATTTTTCTCTTTTCTCTCTCAAAACTAGCCCCTCCCTTTGATCTAGGTATTTCTTGGCTTTATATAACTTAGCAAAAATGCATAAGGATCTTACATTTGGGGGGTCATGATCAGACTTTCTTGATACTTGTCCCTTCAAGAACTTATTAGAAGGTTTTTACACTAGAAGTTATAGGAACACTGTTCATAGTTATTTCCCCACTAATGCGACCAGCTAAGTGGTTGCAGTACATTTAATGCGGAGGGGATGACTAACTTGTTCTTCCTTTTTCTTCTCTTCCTTTTTCTATACCAAGTTACTTTTGTCCCTCCTAGGGTTGCACTATGCTCCCTTCATTCCTGATTCTCGACCTTCTGAGGTGAAGTAGGAGCCCTCGGCACCCTTATCAACTTCAACATTCCGAACTCTTTATTAGTTAAATAAATTCTTTCTAAGGATAATTCGCAAAGTTTAACTCCTCGAAAATGCCCTTACCTATTTTATTAACTACTTTGGATCCTCATCCCCCCCCCCCCCCCCCCAACAAATAACTTTTAGCTTTTGTATCTTATAGGCATATTCATTTTTGTTTTTGGCTTTGAACCCATTAGGCACATTCACATTCACGAAAATCTGCAATATAATTTTCATCTTATTATGGGCAATATAATTTTCATTGATACGAAGGACAGTGGTCCATTTCAGATAATAATATGTACATCAATAACAAGATTATTATTTGAATATGAACTTTTTAGAGCAACCCATCACCTCATGTAAAATCTTGCAATTTTATATATTTTAAGAAAAAAAATTCATATCAGTGGGTGTAAAATTATGCATAAATACACAAGTGTTATAGCAACCGCACATATAATATTATATTCTATATGCACGGTTACTGTAGCTCGTGCATTTATTATTTTAATATTTTTTTGGTAGTGTTGGGCTTGTGAAAAAGAGGAGTAGTGAGTAAGGAAATAATAAAAAATTGTAAAAGAATGAATATTTTATTGAATAGATGTGTAGAATAGATAGACTGATATGAATGTTTTTTAAAAATAGATATATAAAATAAAAAAGTAGTTTTATTTTATTTTATTTTTTGTAAAATTGACAAAAAATTTGCATGAGCGGATACAGTTGCGCTTATTGATTTTGGCAGTGACTAATGCTTTGTGGTTCTCAAATAAAATTATAAAAAAACTACAATTGTGTATTCCACCACATGTAAGTACGTTCTTGTCATCCTCGTTAGCTTTGTCCTTGAACGGCAGGCATTCAGTTTTTGCCAGTTTGAGTCTTCTGGGTTCTTTGTCCTTTTTTATTTTTCTGTTTGGTAATAGATAGAAATCAAAAAATTATACCATGTGGGCAGGCAATTTTGGATCTAAAAAGTGTTTTTTGCGAGACAAGTTTAAATAAATAACTCGACACAAGTAGATAAAGATAAAGAAACACCATTCTTTGGCCTGAAATATCTCAAGTGTTTAAAAATATTGTTGAATTCACTCGTTCTCACACACTACTCACAAGTACTATATAAAAGAGAAAATAGCTCTTTTGTTTAACTATTTATCTTCTCATAATCTACACCTTATTTATTAGTTTAGATAACTCATCTTTAATAATTTAATTTAACTTACATAAAGTTACAATTTCTTTACTTTATTAAATAACTTGATCATCTCTTTTATAAGCTTTTGTTAATTAAAATTAAGTTTTAATTTTAAAATGCATTTACATTTACTCCTCTTTGCTCTCTCCCAAAAAAAAAAAAAATACTCCTCTTTGAACCCAAGGGTGACAATTCGTGTTTGTGGGTCGGGTTCGTGTCGTGTCGTGTCGAGTTATGAGTAATCAGCTATATGGGTTGATCCTAATCCAACCTGTTTAGTAAACGTGTCAAGAATCCTCAACCCGAACACAACCTGTTTATTAAACAGGTTGACCCGACTCGATACGTGTAACTTGTTTAATTAACAAGTTATATAAAGGTCAATACAAATGACCCGTTTAATAATCTATTTGATTAAAAGGTCATCCTTAACATATATAATTTTTATCAATTCTCGTATAACTAAAATTAAAATACAATTACAACCATAAATATAATAATAAACATATAAAAACAATCATAAATTAAGTAATAATATCAAAATAACTAATAACTTAATAAGCTAAACGGGTCAGACAGGTTTGCACGTTAAATACAAACACAATCTGTTTATTAAACCAGTTAGTCGTGTCAACTCGAAAATGACCCGGACTTGTTTAGCCTCAACTCATGACCTGTTTATAAACAGGTTAGACGTGTCAAGTTCACAGGTCGTGTCAAATTTTGCCACCCTTATCTGAACCCAATAATTTCTATCAAACCACTCTTCAAATAAACCACCCTTGACCCTTCCCTTCTCTTCTTAACCTAAAATTAAAAATAAAAATTTAAGACCTCATAATTACACTTGTCAATTTTCTATTATATATTTTTAAGGGAAATTATTGTTGTGGGGGCACATTTTGTTCGTCCTCGGCAAGGCTCTGGGCGCAGTGCCGAGGAGGCTCAAAGTGTCCCACATCAAAGAGAGCTTCCCTCACTTTCAACCTTATAAGCTGTGAAGCGAAGGAAGTAGTGTACCATCATATTCCGGTATTCGAATACCGGAATACGATGGTACACTACTTCCTTCGCTTCACAGCTTATAAGGTTGAAAGTGAGGGAAGCTCTCTTCGATGTGGGACACTTTGAGCCTCCTCGGCACTGCGCCCAGAGCCTTGCCGAGGACGAACAAAATGTGCCCCCACAATAAAAGAAGCCCCAATGTGGGACTGGCTAACTTCCTCGGCACTGCGCCCAGAGCCTTGCCGAGGAGGGCGGTGGGCGGTCACACCCATAGATAATTAATAATCAATAGACATATTAATAGATATATTAATAGATATATTAATTATAATTACCATATATGGGCGGTCACACCCATATGTCTATTAATAATCAATAGACATATTAATAGATAATTAATTTATCTATTAATATATTAATAGATATATTAATTATAATTACCATATTATATATATTTAAAAAATTTCATAAACAAAAGTGTACTTTAATCTTAATTTTTTTGATAGATTAATCTTAATTTTTTTATATCTTAAAATAATAGTTGTATGGACACAATTGAATAGTAGGCCCATGGGTTGAATGGACTTAGGCCCAAAAAGCCCAAAACAATGAATTTGTAGAGTGTGGATTGGAAAAACTTGGCTTCTAGTAAGCTAAACAATAATCAAGACTAATCCAGATGATAGGAAGATAGAAAGAAACAAGTCTAAATTATAGAAAGTCGTCCTCGGCACAGTCCGAGGAGGTTAGTTTATAGATAATTTTCTTGTTTGATTCCAACTTTAACTCTCAGATAATACAGTCTCTCTCCCCTGGTTTTTTCGATCTCTCTTTCCCTTGCTTCTTTTCTCCTTTATATTCTCCTTCCTCCTCTATCTCTCTCCTTCACGTGCCAGTCAAATGATTCATCTTGATACTTATCCCATCAACCTCCTCTTGAAACCTTCAGATAGCACTGTAAAGGTTGAAAGACACTGTTTAGACATCTTTTCCTCATTAATGCGGCCAGAGAGTTAGTTGTTGGGCATTTAATACGGCGGTAGTAGTTTTCTTTAAGATATTTTTCAACTTCCACCTGTCCTGTGTGTTTACAATGTGCACATTTACTAGCAGTCTTTTGATATATCATCACAAACAATAAAAATGCATATCTCGACTTTCGTTTTGCTTAACCGAGGACATCACCTTCCTCGAACAACTCTCCTCAATTTGCACAGTTTGCCAATTACTTGTGGAGCCCACAACTTTACGTTTTCTTCATTATTGAATTGTTCTCGGATAGATGTGCCTCCTCGGAGAAGCTCATGGCCCAACATATGTATTTGGGCCTCTAGTCCCTACAATAGTTTTTTCTTTTTTTTTTTAGTCTCAATCATAAGAGACTTTACTATTTTTTTTAGATAGTTTTAACCTATGGCGTCTGCTTCTAGTAATAGCTCTT
The DNA here is from genome assembly GCA_033629205.1 of Lithocarpus polystachyus. Classification (NCBI taxonomy): domain Eukaryota; kingdom Viridiplantae; phylum Streptophyta; class Magnoliopsida; order Fagales; family Fagaceae; genus Lithocarpus; species Lithocarpus polystachyus. The sequence continues at coordinate 2,466,589 of CM066162.1, read as the reverse complement.
TATTATCAGACCAAGACACCAATTGGTTTTTGGTGTAGGTGAGCAGAGACGGATCCAGGACTTGAGGTTAGGAGGGGCGGCTTTTTTGTTGGTTGCATGTGGCAACTCTAGGCCTTTGGCTCTGTTGCTTAACAGCTAATAGTTATTTATTTATTAATTTGTGTTTTTTATGTGTGCGTCTAGGTATGAACAAAATTATTTTGTTTAGAATTTTTTAAAGGACTAGGTTGTTTGTTTTTGGTAAAATTGGTTGATTGGACTTAGTTGTTTTTAGATTTATTATTGATAATTTTTGTTGTTGGGTAATTTTTTGGACTTGCTTATTTTGTTTTAGATTTTAGATCTAGCCTTTAAAAGAGGGAAAATGTTAAAATGACAAGTTTTTTACAATTTGTTAATGTGGTTAGTGGTTATTAGTAAGTAAAAATGTGATGTCCCAGATACAAACCAATAAAAATTTACTACATTAAAAATTTGTAAAAATATTTTAGAAAAGTTTGTAGCTATAGTAGTACTTTTGAAAGAATCAATGATATTGTTAAGGGGAGTAAAGTGTAATTTTAGAGAATAAAATTGCTAAAATTAGTATATATATTAATATTTAAAAAAAAATTAGGGGGGGCAATAAAGTCTCCCTCTGTCCTTGTAGGTGGGAATTGAATTTCAGATCTCTTATTCAATCATCAGAGACTTTATTAGTTGAGCTAACTGAAACTTACAAATAAAAGAGATTTTTGAAGTATCACATTTTTAAGATATGTTACAAATTTGTGCTGAAAATAAAATGAATTGATGATAATAATCTCATTGATCAATCCCAAACGAAGACCAAGTAAATGAGTATTACAAATTTACAATCTATTAAAAGACTTGGGCACATAGCCAAGTGATATTAAATCAACAAAATATAATATGTTTTTGAGGCCACAAAATAAAAATATTTTAAAAACAGGGAAAATGAACCGTACGTACACAAAAGGCTTAAGTAAACAAGTCCAAAAGGAAAGTATTACGAGTAAAGACCAGACCAAGTAGTAAAGTTTAATTTTGACTAATTCTTATCCAACAACATGTTATTAGCTTATAATAATAATAATTCATGGGATGATAACAGTGACTAAAAAAAACAAGGAAGCACACGAAAAAATCTCATAAGGAAAAAAAAAAAAACGAAAGAGAGAAAGTCACGGATTTTTATTAAAATTATCAAATTAACTTGTCTTTATGGTATCTTTTCTGTTTCCAGAAACATCAAAGCTCACCTAGGAAAAGGCAAGCCTAATTTCTGAACACCCGAGATTAGAGATAGCACACTCTTGTCACAATTTTGGCTACAATGTTTACACGTGTCAATAAATGATTAGATTATATTATTTACACCTGGCCGACCTCAATTAGATGCAAGCCGACTACGCAAAAAAGACCAATAAAACATGTGCAAGTTGTAATAAAGTGCGTGACAAAAGTGTGTCACCTATATTAAGGTCTTTAAACTACTAATAAATACTACCATGTACCAACCTCACTCGCTCGCTCTTCCATCAAATACCACACACTCTCTCTCTCTCCTTCTCTCTCTCTCTTCATGCAAAATAGAGAGATGGTCACCAAGGAGAAGATTTTGCTGTTTTCTCTGGCTGTTTTAGGACAGCTGACCGTTTCATTTGCAGAAGACAGACTTTTGAATCCAGCCAAGTTGAAAATGTTTGTGGATGAGCTTCCAGACATGCCCAAAATCCATGGCTTTGATATGGTTTCTGGGGTTCCCAAATCCAAGTCACTCAAGATTGGCATGTTCAAGAAGAAGTGGGTCAGTTTTTCTCTCTATTTTCTCTTTTTGTCACCAGTACTTTTAAAACCATATATCATATTTGGAAAGCTGGTTTTCTTTTCCTGCTCTCTTGGATTTAGACAATTTTTTTTTTTTTTTATAAGATAAGATTTGAAATTTATACTTCCATTCTATACTAATTTCTGATTGGTTGATTGATTGATTTTTTTTTGGGTAGTCACTCATAGATTTTATCAGCTAACTCTAATGTTTAAGACACTGTTCCATGTCCTTGACTTTGATTGGTTTCTTGCTTCATGAAAATTTATGTTGTCCCTTCTGACTCTTTTCAGCTTTTTGATTGAATTATGTGTAGCCACAGAAGTGCTAACCGTTGCTCACATACTTCGAGTATTCAGTTTCGAACATTAAAAGCAACCTCTATGAGCATTTAAGAGAGATAATAGCTATGTTGCATTTTAACACTTCAATTCTACATCTTTTTTGAATAGCTCCCCCTACTGTCTAAAACTCTCAGAGAGAGAGAGAGAGTGAGGAGAGAATGGAAACCTGTGTAAAAGTGCTTCTCTTCTGCCAGACTCCCCCACTACCTTTGCCAATTTATCAATTAGAACTACTAATAGCCGTCCTATTGGCATGTGCCACTGCCCCCCCTACCCTTCTTTTGCAGTCTCTTTGCCGCTTTTACAATAATTCACTTGATTTATTAATACAAAATTAATTTTTCACTTTACTCAAAAGACAATTTTTAATTTTTAATTTTTTCAATATATTTGGATTTGGGCATAACAAAGTGAGGTTAGTAGTGATTCCGGATAAACATAACGTTGCTCTAATCAAAACTTGTCGCCAACATAGTAGTAAAAGATATATACCAACTCGGGGTTGGTTGAAGTGGTAAGCAGCTTCATTCCGCTTAAGTGAGGGCTCGTTCGAGTCCTCATGTATGCAGCTACCCCAGTTGGGAGCCTCACCCACCATTGCCAGGTGTGCGACCCGGGGCGACCAACGGATTAGTCAAGTATGGTATGCCCTGCTTGGATACCGTGGCTGGCGACCAAAAAAAAAAAAAAAAAAAAAAAGATATATATATATATATATTTTTTTTTTTGAAACTAGTAGTAAAAGATATTGTAAATGAATTGGTGTCACTTATTAGAGATACTTGTAACTAAAAATATTTAGTTTTGGATCAAGAATTGGACTGTGATATTTTGTTCTTGATGCATCAATTCAATCGATAATTCGTTTATTTATTTATTTATTTATTTATTTTTGGACAAAGATAATTCGTTTATTAACAAAATTGTAAAGAATTCAAAATCCGATGGTCCGTAATAATAAGCTACCCTTATTTCTTTGCTTGACAGCACATTGTTTTGTTTTCTTATAAAAACTTTCTTAAAGGCACGTGTTGGTAAATCTCTATTATTATAGAATCATGTTAACAGATGAATTTTTTTTTTTTTTTTTTTATACAAGATAGAATTTCTATTCTAACCTAATTTAAGTGTATATGTGTGTGAAGTTCCTTCCTCGAGACTTGAACTTCAGCCCTTGCCCCCACACTCCACAAACATTTATACTTGTAGAGTGATCACCACATCAAGGGTATGCGGTGATACACCCTTTAGAGTGACCACCACCATGAAAAAGTCGCATAAATGCGTACTTTTTCATTTCACATAAATGATGGGTTTCACTAATTAAATTTATGGTAAGACTCATCATTTATGTGAGTTCATAAGCATTTATACTTGTAGAGTGACCACCACATCAAGAGTGTGTGGTGATATACCCTTTAGAGTGACCATCACCATGAAAAAGTACCATAAATGCATACTTTTTCATTTCACATAAATGATAACACCATTTCCATTATACCAACGAGGGGTTGGATCAAGTGGTAAGCGGCTTGTTCCAGCTTAAGCAAGGACTCGAGTTCGAGTCCTTGTGTACGCAGCAGCCTTCGTTGGGAGACTCACCCACCATACCCAGGTGCGCGACCCGGGTCGAGTCCGGATTAGTCGGGGCAAAGCTCCGGATACCGGGCGGGACACCAAAAAAAATAAAATAAAAATAAAAATAAATGATAAATTTCACTAATTAAATTTATGGGGGGACTCGTCATTTATGTGATAAAAAAAAATACGTATTTATGATATTTTAAGACAATTGCTAATAAATCATGATAAGAAAATTTTGACACCATTATTGTACAAAATATAAAAAAAATTATTAATAATATTTATTACATTTTTCATTCTCATACTCTTAATAAAATATTTCTAAAAACGATTCTTAAATATTTTTCATTATTATATACTCTTAACTGTATAAATTATTATGCTTCGTTTAGCTGAGCAGTCTATTTCCTAGGACTATTAATAGCACTTTTATTTATTCAAAGCATTTAGTGTAACTATCACTAGCTATCATGATTAAAAAAAATCTCTTAGGAACTGCCCCTATATTTTTCTGAACACACCAACTTAAACCAATTTTTCGATTAATTCAACTATATTCAGTAAAGTAATATTAAAATATCTTTGCCGTGCCTCGTTTTTCAAAGAACACATCAGACTAAGTTTAATTCTCTTGACAATTTAACCAAAAAAAAAAAAAAAAAATCTCTTGACAAAAGAGTCATTCTAATGATTGCAAAATTTTTTTTTTTCCCAGAAATTCCACAAAGATCTTCCACCAACACCGGTGTTTGCCTATGGTACATCCAAGCACACGGCAACAGTTCCTGGTCCAACAATCGAGGCCCTTCATGGAGTTGACACCTATGTGACGTGGCAAAATCACCTCCCTAAAAAGCACATACTGCCTTGGGACCCCACTATCCCCACTGCCATTTCAGAGAAGGGCATTCCTACGGTGGTTCACCTTCACGGTGGAATCGATGAGCCCGAGAGTGATGGGAACTCAAACGCATGGTTCACCGCTAAATTCAAATCAAGAGGGCCCACGTGGACGAAGAAAAAATATCACTATCACAATAATCAGCACCCAGGAAATTTATGGTACCATGATCATGCCATGGGATTAACTAGAGTCAATCTTCTAGCTGGCTTGATTGGGGCCTACATAATTCGTCAACCTAATGTTGAGGCCCCACTTGGACTCCCATATGGCAGTGAGTTTGATCGACCATTGCTTGTATTTGATCGTGGCTTTCGTATTGATGGTTCCATATACATGAATTCCACAGGAAATAATCCCTCCATTCATCCCCAATGGCAACCTGAATATTTTGGTGACGCTATCATAGTAAATGGCAAAGCTTGGCCACGTATGACAGTACGACGCCGTAAGTATAGATTTCGTATTATCAATGCAAGCAATGCTAGATTTTTTAGGTTCTTCTTTACCAATGGCTTGAGATTCATTCACGTGGGATCTGATTCCGCTTATCTTAATAAACCTGTGGTGACCAATGATATTTTATTGGCTCCTTCTGAGATTGCTGACGTGGTTGTTGACTTTTCAAAGTCAAAGAATGAAACTGTTATTCTAGCCAATGATGCACCCTATCCTTACCCATCTGGTGACCCGGTCAACGAAGCTAATAGCAAGGTGTTGAAGTTTATCATCAATGGGCATCACGAGCTTGACACGTGGCGAGTGCCCAAGAAGTTGATGAAATACCCAAGTCCTGATTTATCTAGTGCGTCGCACACACGCTACATTGCTATGTACGAGTACACAAGTGACATTGATGAGCCAACTCATCTATATTTGAATGGGAAGCCTTATGAGGCCCCAGTGAGTGAGACACCTAAAGTGGGGGCCACAGAGATTTGGAATATAATCAATCTAACGGAGGATAATCATCCTTTGCATATTCATCTAGGATTGTTTAAGACGTTGGATCAAACGGAGTTGGTGAAACTGGAAGAGTTCAAAAATTGCATGACGAAAATCAACGATGCGATCAAGTGCCAAATAAGCAAGCATGCACGTGGCAAAAAGATAGAGGTGCCGGCCTATGAGAAGGGGTGGAAGAACGTGTACAAGATGAAACCCGGGGCTGTGACTAAGATTCTAGTGAGGTTTTCTTACATACACTCAAATGAATCATATGCTTTTGATGCAACTTCAGAGCCTGGCTACGTATATCATTGCCATGTGAGTATACCTCTCTCTCTCTCTCTCTCTTTTTTTTTTTTTTTTTTTTCAATTTTTCAAATTTTATAAATTTAATCTTTTTAGAATTAGTAAATACAAAATCTCCTTCATCTAAACAATGAATTCAGGCCGGAATTAGTATTATAAAATTGGGTTAAATAAAAAAAAATTATAATTAAATATTTTAGGATTTATATATTTAATGTACGAATTTTTTGAATGATATTATTTTACATCTGTCTAGTGCTTTAAATTCGTAAAAATATTCTGTGTAGGTGGTATATAACCTCTCTCTCTTTCTCAACTTAAGCTTATTTGTGTCTAAACTTAAATAAAGTGGGTTTTAATTATTAATTCTATTAGAATATAGGTTTGGAACTTTTAATTATTGAAAAGTTAAAGCTGTTTTACGTGCTTATGCCAACTTACTTTTATAGTTTTGAGTACGTTTCAGGCCAATATTATTAGCTTTCAAACAATTTAAATGAAGTGGTACCATATTCCCTTCTCATTTAACGAAAATTGGCTCTTCAAATAAACTTGCAGATCTTGGATCATGAAGACAATGCGATGATGAGGCCCTTGAAATTCTTCAAATAAACTTGCAGAACTTGGGTTATGAAGACAATGTGAGAATTTGCTATGTTATGCCAAGAGTTTTGTAAATTATAGCTCAATTGATATTTTTTGGTGTTTTTAACGGAAATGTTCAGTGTTCAAATCCTTCCTGCTATTGAATTTTTTTTAAGAAATTGATTGATATTTTTTAATTCTTTAAATTTGAGTTTTAAATCCTCTCTATATATGCAGGATCATAATTCACGGCTGTGAAGTGTGAATAATCAATGTATAACTAATCCCGTTTCATGGTTGTGTCGCTTGAGAAGATTAAAAAAAATAGGGGTTCAGAATTGGTTTTGCTCGGGAATTATTTGTATATGTATATTCCTTTTATGAAAGGGAATTATTTGTATTGATTACCAAACATTTCTAGGAAATAGAAGATAGTGAAGCTTAAATTGGGAACCTTTGCTGTCTATACTATGGAATCATTGGAATATGTACCTTCTAAAAAAAAAAAACAGTAATCTGGAATTTGAAAGTATGTTTTTAACATTGATGTCAGGCTCATTTATCTTTGTAGTTTGTATGGGAAGTGGTAGAACCAAGCCACCAACTGAACATTAAAAAAAAAAAAAAATCATTGTTCACCCTAAAGGATATTTTGTATTAAAATATCATCCAAATTAATGCTTAATTCTTTCCATTTTTAGGGCATTTTTATTTTGATCTCTCCCAAATTGAAATTTTGTTTTTATTTATTTTTGAGAAATACTATGTCCACAACATTTCTCACAACATTTTCACAACAAATCATAGTTGGCAAGTTGTTATTTGCTATTACTAGTGGGTAAGAAAGTAATTTCAGTGTTAGATTTAAATTTAAAACCTGTAACAACCTGCCAACTAGGATTTGTTGTGAAAATGTTGTGAGAAATGTTGTGGACGTAACAGTTCTCTTTATTTTTTCATCTCTCACATTTGAAATTAGTTTCAAAGTATTCATCTTGTCTATTTCTATGAGCAACGTGATCGTAGTTTTAATGATACACCCTAACTATAGGATTTAATTCTCTTGCTTGAGTTGTCATTGCCATATCTAGGCTTGAGCACAAACTCAATGGCACAACATCTGGAACCAAGGTTGTCAAAATTGGGATCTTACATAAAATCGTTGAAAGTAGATGAGATCGTAAATCCTAGGATCAGATCGTGAATCATAAGATCTTTACATATTTTCAAATTTAAAGCGAAAAATATATTGATAATGACTTTGTACGTTGAATAAACACGTAAATTATAAATTCATACATAAAAAAACTAAGATTTGCATCGTATGATGTAATTTGCATGTCATATATCGTTAAGTCCATATACTAGCTGTAAGGACTGGTTTGATCTTGGGTCCAAGATATGGTTAGATTCAAGCCCAATGAACCTAGCACAATAAATTTATAAAGAGTGGGTTGAAGAGCTAGGCTTTAATGAATAAGATATCAATTAAAGTGGTTTTTCCAGTCACTTAAGCAAAATCATAGTAAGATAATTGTATAAGAAAATTTGTCCTCAGCACAAATTCGAGGAGCTCTGTTTAGGGGTATATTGAATAATAATGACTACAAGAATGGTCTAGATTGCTACAATGCTTTTCCCCCCAATTCTTCTATCCCCCATCTATGGAGGGTCTTACCTATTATATATCCTTTATTGGATTATCTTGATTCTACACTTGTTGGTCATCTATGCCATTACTTCAGTACATATCCCATCAGACACCCTTCCTGGCCCCTTATGAATTGCGGTAACCAAGGCAGTACTGTTCATGAGTCTTCTCCACATAAATGTAGCCAGAAAAGTAGTTACAACGCATTTAATGCTGTTGCAGTAGCTTTTCTCTAGATATTTTTAGGTTTCCTTCCCCCTTGTGTGTTCAGGGGGCATGTCCTTACAATCGTAGCTTCTCGGAGAGTCACACTGATTGTTGGAATACATATTTGAGCTATATTTACCATACCCGATGAGATATTCCTCTTTGGACCATCTTTCTATTTATACCTCAACCATTAAATTTTGAGTCTGAACCACTCCTCGCGATTTGTCCACCCTTGGACTACTCATGCTCTCAGCTAAGCCTAAGGCCCAACATACAATTTTTGGGCCCAACCCCTACAATAGCCCAACATGCTAGAGCTATAACAAATTTGATTACAAAAACTTACAAACGATGTATTAATGAATGTGATTAGTGATACTTTAAGAAAATAATAGACAAGTATTTGAATGAATGATGTTAGAGATATTATAAATTTTACAACATGAGGCTTATAAAGATATATTACAAATCACAAAAGTATTTTAAAAATGCATTTTTGGTTGTTGACATTCACAAAGCACATTAATTCTCACATCAATTTGTAAAAGTTTTGAAGTAAAATTTATAGTATTTCTAGCGTTTTCCTATTTGAATTATTTTTTGTGATTAGTTACATATATTTGTAAGCCCTATGTATTTAAAATTGTATTATCTCTACCATTACTAAAGACATGTTTGGTAGATTGTAACGGTAATTACATAGGAATATTAATAGATATTACAAGGAATACAAAATGTTGTAATGTAATGCTTATTATTATTCATTTGTTTGATGACAACACAATAATGGAACGTTGAAGACAATGGAATGAAACATTTTAAATTAAACTTAAGATATATTTTAGGAAATATTTTACTCATATAATTATATTTTCTAAAAATAATATTTTTTTTTTAAATTTGAAAGAGAGATTAGTTATTTTTATGATTTTTTATTTTCATAATTTTTATGTGCATATGGAAAGTTTGTTTATTTAGAAATATATTAATTGTAGAAATTAATACACTTACTAAGGAATAACTATTACATCCCTTTAAAGATGAATAGTTATTCCTCATTTTAAAGAACAACTATTCATAAGGAATGATTGTTCTCTGTAATAAAAACATAATCAATCTACTGAATGGCTAAATCTAGGAATAACTATTACATTAAAGTACCTATTACAGTTTACTAAACATATCCTAAATTCTTTGGGACTTCTTAAAGTAGAGGAAAAATATAAAACTAATTTTTTTTCCTATATCTAAAAAAAAAAATATTTTTTTAAAATATATTTCAATTTTTACCCTAAAATTTAGGGGTCTTTTTCTAGTAAGGGACCTCAGGTGATGGCCTAAGTGTCCTAGGCCTAGGGCCGGCCCTAAACTTAGGATCAATGACTCTAATATTTGGTATGTATGCAGTGTTCTACAACCTCACTTTTGTATTCACTTAAAATATTGAAAAAAAAAATCTACTTAAAGACTTTGTTTTAGATCTCAAACTACGTCTAGCTAGCTGGGCTGAACATGGCCTAATCAATGACCTTATAGTTCTTTCACTTTTGTGGCATTTAGAGCAGGACCACAGTTTGTGCTAGAAACTCTTTTCAATGTGATGGATCAAAGATTGTTACATTAGCTTAGTAGTTTGTAAATGTCACTTTATTGTTAGTCTATGGAACATATTTTAATGGGACCAATGGAATCAAAGAGGAATTAGCTTACGACAACTTAGCACAAATGCACAATGCTTCCTGACTCACTGATAGTGCTAGTTTGAACTGGAGATCCAGAAAGGTATTTATTATTTATTCTCAGTTCTAACACACCAGACACACCTGCCTATGAGGCAGGTTGAATACATATATTGCAGAACTAGATCGAGCCTCTAAAAAGAGTAAAATGAGACCTAAAAGGCCCAATTGGTTGTTGTAAAAAGTATGCGATAATTAATAATTATCCATTCATCATACTGTTTTTACTTTTCCTTACAATATTCATGACACTTTTGAACTTAAGGTATAGAATTGGGGGGCCCTCTATTGTCATAATGAGCAAGAAGTTGCACATTCAATTAAGACAGCAAAATTTCCCTTGCTATATATTTAGCTTTCTGTGACAAGAGGCTTCTGTATATATATATTTATATATTTAAAGTCAAAAGTTAGAGAAAATTGAATTAGATATTAATTGGATTCTCAATTTTGTGCCATGTGTTCTATTTAAAAATTTTAATTTTTGTGCTAAATAAATTATTAATGCAAAACCCGAAGGGTTTATATAAGACACTATACAAATGCTATGCAAAACACGAAGAGTTTATATGACAAACTATATAAATGTAAACTAGACTGTCACAATAGCTAAACTCTTTGAATTCTCTCTCTTGAATGGGAACTATGAAATTGTTGATGAAGCCTGCTGTCTTCACTGCGCCATCATTCTCTACCTTAAGTCCCTTCCCTCTCTCTCTAAGTAAATATTTCTTTATGTTCAATTATCGTTTCTTAATATCTTTGTTTGTTTCTTTAATTTTTTTTGGATCATTCTTACTAAGGTTCATCTCTCTCTCTCTCTCTCTCTCTCTCTCTCTCTCTCTCTCTCTCTCTCTCTCTCTCTCTCCGAATTTCCTATTTAGTTTTGATTATCTTATTTGGAATACTTATGGGTTTCTGTTAATTTAGGATTTCTACAACTTTAGCAGTTTAATTTTTATTGATATTCATTCATTTTTATCATCATTGTTAATTTAATGTTCCTATGCGTAAGCTCGGGTTATAGGCTAGTATAGTTTAAAGAAATTATTCAATTTTTTTTATTATAATCTTATAGATTAATCTCTCCCCTCCTGACTGTAATTAGTAGGAAAAAAGAAAGTATTTTTAATAAATGAATTCATTCAAATATAAATCTTCTATATTATTTTTTTGTATTCTGTTTTATACTTTACCAATTATGTTATACTCTGTATTTGATTATTTTTTTTCATTTTAAATTTTAATTATTTTATAAGTAAAAAAAAAAAAAATTTAACAAGTTATAATTAGTGTAGTATAAAGTGGAACAAGGACTATAAGATAGATGATTTGTATATTATGTCTTCATCGTATTTGTTAGCTTAACCAAAAATTAATGGTCTTACCTTCGGATTCTCTTAATCAGTTTAGTGATTTAGTACCATTTTAATTTATTCCATTAAACTTAATGAAAGGACCCCAACGTTGGGTCTCTGACTGTCAATTCTCAAAGCCCAATAAAAATAGCATACAACATTGTTGACACAAAGAGAAATATCAAATTTCCAAATAATATTAACCGTCTGGTTTTGAACCATGCTGGACAAATTTTTTTTTTTTTTTTTTTGAGAAACAAACACATGGGAGAGAGAGAAAGAGGTTCTAATACAAGCGATGGTAACTTTTAAAGAAGGATAGAGCAAGCTATACTACACACAACCAACTCTCTTAAGTAATGTGGGACAATTATCCATATATTTTTTTTTTTTTTGAGAATGCTAGACAAAATTCTTGATGATGAAATTTTGCATACTTTTTTCCATATCATAGGCCCTTCCTCTTCAAAAAAAAAAAAAAAAAAAAAAAAAAAAAAAAAAAACAAAACAAAAACAAAAACAAAAATCATATCACCTTGAGAACAAGGATGAAGCTAAGACTTAGAGTTAGGGGATGGTTTTGCAGCTCGCTTTGTGCGGCGACTATAGCATTTGACTTTACTGCTTTACCACTAAGAATTTTTGTTTAAAACTTTTTAAAAGGCCGAATTGTTTGTTTTGAGAAAAATAAGTTGATTGGGCTTATTTTTTTTAGCTTTATTATTAATAATTTTTGTTGTTGGGCTTATTTTTTTGGACTTGTATATTTTGTTTTAAATTTAATTTATTAATTTTTATGGCCTTTAAAAGGTGGAAAATACTAAAACTATAAAAATTTTTATAAATTCCTAATGTGGTGAGTGGTTATTAGTAAGTAAAAAGTAATGAAAATATGCGAACTAATAAGAATTTGCTATCTCAATAATTTGTAAAAATGTTATAAAAAGTATGTAGGTATAACAGTACTCTTAAAAGAACATTGTTAAGTGGGGTAAAATGTAATTTTATTGAACAAAATTGCTAAAATTAGTACCTATTAATACTTATTATTAAATTTTTTTTTTAATTTAGGGGGGGGGGGGGGGGGGGGAATTTTATAGCTCCGTCCATGCTTGAAAACAGTAAAAAAAGGTTACATCGAGAGACTACGGTACATAACATCTGTCACAATTCTTAAGTATCTACTGACTGTAAGTGATAAAGAAAAAAATGATGAGTCTATATAAACTTATAAAGTAATCATCCAACCCTCATAATATTGCTTCTTTTAAGTTGTGGTTGTAGAAGATAACTGGAGTTCTCGCTTGCACGCCTTCATTGGATTACCATAATTCTAGCTACCAATCAAACGTTAAAAAACAAATATACATCCCTGTAAAAGAGGTGGAAGAACATGATAACTCTCAAGCCAAAAAGTATTGTCCGATCAGACTGGAGTAGTATTTACCAAAATATGCCAAATTGCCCACCACATATATAAAAGTCCATAACTAAAACGACAAACTGGTGGCTTTCCAATTTCCATAGTGCTAAATAGTGAATAAATTAAGTATTTTGTTTTTTTGATTGATTCAAATTCTGCACCAATTAAAATAATTTATAATTTTTTTTAGAGTTTCAACTTATGACGTCCGTTCCTGATAATAGCTCTTTATCATCAAATCAAGACACCAATCAGTTTTAGGTGTAGGCGAAGATTGAACTCCATATCTCTTATTCAACTATCAAAAACTTTACCAGTTGAGCTAACTGGAACCTATAAATTTTTATTTTTTTAGTTACTCCAGATTTTGACGATTTCCATTGTGCTTACTGATTAATAGTGAATAATTAAAGTATATTTTATTTTAGAAGAATAATTAAAGTATTTTGTTTGTCTGATTGCTTCCAATTCCGGACCAACTAAAATAATTTATAACATAAAATTCTTATATTGTTTTAGTTACTCACCTACCAGAGATTTGACATTTAGTCATTTATTTATTTCTAATTGTTAAGCTAAGTTAGGGTGTTTTGCGTGGAAAATTTTCCTTAGTGATTGAAATTTGAATCTTTCTCCTAAAAAAAAAAAAAATAAATAAATAAAGCGTGTGCCGGCCAAACGACCTTGAATACAATAAGTTTGATAATATGCTTTAAAAATTTTAGAATACTATACTATAATCTTCAAGTTGTTAAAAATGGAATGTCACCTGTCAGCATATTATGCCCATAGTACTGACTAAAATATTAACACGAAATCCAAATTTAGATTTGGCAAACTTGCAAACGCAATGTTGTTAAATTAAAAAGTCATATCAACATTAGACTTTGTTTTGATAGGCAAGTCTATCAAATGATGAATTCAATACAAGGTGAAGTCAATTCAAAATGATGGAGCTATTTTTATTTTCAAATGGGTTCCTCTCTCTCTCTCTCTCTCTCTCTCTCTCTCTCTCTCTCTCTCTCTCTCTCTCTCTCTATATATATATATATATATTAATCAGCCTAGATGATGCCTCTACCAGTTGCCTCTACTAGTTGTGTTAAACTTTGAAGTTCAAAGCAAGTTTATAGATGGAACAGGAAGGATTAGGAAAGCCTTAATTTAAAAATGAAGAATTCAAACATGTAGGAGATCCGTTTGGATGCCACTGAAAACTGAAAAATACTGTAACAAAATAATTTTTAAATGTGTAAATAGTGCCGCAAGACCCATTTTTAATAAAAAAAATTGCTGAAAAATAATATTTGTGAGTTTCATGAACAGTGCACGGAACCCACTGATGTGCTGAGAAGGGGTTGAAAAGTCAAATATTGCGACTACTGTTCATGAACAATGCATGAACAGTAGCTGAACAGTACATTTTGGCCCCTGAAACGCGCGCAGTAGGAAAAAAAAAAAGAAAAAAAAGAAAAAAAGAGAAAACGCAAACGTGAAACACACAGATGCGCAATCCAAACGCCACCTAGACTTGGTTTGACATGTTCTGGCCTTCTCGTTGGTGATATAGAGTTTATGGATGTAGCTATTGCTTGGAACATGTCCTAATCATTTGCCACGACTTCTTGTTGTAGGTCACAGAGGGTGTTAGTACCATTGAGTTATCATTGAAACCCTTGATAACTAGTTTCACTAATCAAATAGACAATTTTAGGAAAATGGATATTGTTAAATTATTAATGTTAGGAAAAAATTTAGATACAATTCCTTAGGAATTTCGTGCGTTAAGTTCCCAAATTGAAATCAACCATACCATGCTATTAACTAATGTAGTAAAAATAATTTCATGTTTTTTAAAGACAAATTAATCTCAATCATGTGGTTCATTCTCCAATGCAACCACATGATAGATTTTAAGTAAAGAACCTAAGTTTTTCCCTTAATATTAAAATTTTAATTTCATATTCATTTGATTTTTATTAACATCCAAGGCCGGCCCTTAACATTATGGGGCCTTAGGCGAGAACTAAAATGGGGCATTTTTATATTTATGTATTAATTAAGTTAATATTTATTTAATATTTTAATATTATAATATATTTCATTTAAAATCTATATTTCTTGCCTTTTGAGATACAAATTGATTAATTAAATTTTTGTATTAAAGTTCTTCTAACATCTCATTTTCAATTGATAGTATAGCTAATCCACTTAATTTTTCTTGAGACATTGTTGATCTTAAATATGGTTTTATTAATTTTAATTTTAATAAACTTCTTTCTGTAGAATTAACTGTAATAGGTATTGTTAGTAAAATTCCATAAGCAATACATGTATTTGGAAATGAATCTAACCTTTTTAATATAATTTAGTATGTCAATTGTAGTATATTCTTTTATTTTTAAAATTTCTTTTAAAACTTTTAACTCTGAAAATAAATCTAAACCACAAATATCATAATAAACATCATGTTTGAGAAAAAATTCCAAGTTTAAGACAATATTTGTGCAAACTATCATCATCTAACTGAGAGAGAGAGAGGCGGAGAGCAAGAGTGAGAGGGAGAAAAGATATGAGTAAATTTTAGAGATTTGAGATTTTTGATTTGTTTTTATTTAAGACTATTTTGTGGGTAATTTTTTAGACCGGATTTGCATTGTATCCAATTAATTTTTGATTTGTCTAAAGTTTCTCTCCGTTAGAGGAAGTGGGTCTTCCCTCTTTCTTCTAGGGTGTAGAATGTGCAGTCCCTTCTGTTTGAAGGTGTCGTAGTCCCTCCTGGTAACAAGTTTAGCAGTGAGGCTTGGTGGGTTCTTTTTTCGTGGGTTACAGGGAAACAGTTTTTTTCTTTTTTATTTACTCTGAAACAATGGAAGACCTAACAAAATCTTGGAGCTGCCTTACATTATCGGAAAGCGAAGGTTCCAGCCTTCGCTTGTCAGAAGAACAGGCAGAGGTAGAACATGTTTTGGCTGTCAAATTTTTAACCAAACGTGCTCTTAATATAGATGCTATAGCGAAAACTTTTACACCGGTTTGGAGAGCAAAAAATGGTTTTAAGATACAAAAGGAAGGGGACCACGTTGTTCTCTTTACGTTTGAGGATAAAAGCGAGATGGAGAAGATCGTAGCAGCAGAGCCTTGGAGCTTTGACAAGCATTTAATGGTGATCCAAAACTATGATAAGGAGGTCGACATAACTGAGATGGAGTTCAAGTGGGTTACGTTTTGGGTGCAAGTACATGATATACCAATCCGCTTCAGAAATAGACGAGTGGCTGAGAGGATCTGCGAGGGCATTGGTAAGGTGAATTTGATGCTTGATGATAATGAATCAGAAGGGGACGGTTTTATCAGAATTAGAGTCACCATCGATGTTTCAAAACCTCTGAGTCGTGGCAGGGTGATCTCCCTTGACAGTGGCAAGGAATTGTGGGTGTCCTTTAGATATGAAAGACTCCCTAATATATGCTATTGGTGCGGCTGCCTAACGCACGATGATAGGGACTGTGAGCAATGGTTTGAAACCGAAGGAAGTTTTTCAAAGGAGTCCAAACAGTTCGGACCTTGGATTCGTGCTCCACCTTTCTTTCCATCCAGAAAAAATGTCATTAAGGTCCCAGGTTTTGTCAGTCGAAGGGGAAAAGAAACACCTGCAACATCTCCATCCCCAAGGGGGAAACCGCCTGTGGTTGTGTTTCGCACTGGGAAACCGTCGCTGGAGATTATTAGAACAGAAAAGGAAAACACAGCCAATGAGCAGCAGGGCATTAACGGTGCGGAATCTCAGGATCATTTGCAAGACTCACGGCAAACTTCCTATAATTCAGGGATATTAAAGAATTTGAATGTGAAGTCAATGTCTGAGAAGGAGAAACGGTCAGCTGATGAGATATTTAAGGAAAGGATTGAAGAGATTGATAGGGAATTACAAAGATTCGATCCAAAAATAATTTCTGAGACCAAAAATATAGCTGACACGGGTAAGGAAAATATATTAGCCTCATTACCACTTAATGATGACTATTCGGAGGACACTCAAGCCTCACGTGCACAGCAATTTCAATATCCCATGCCAACATCACGTGCACCACTGTCTGTAATTGCAGAAAACACTATGCAGAAAATAGAAAGGGGTGTAACTTGGAAAAGGTTTACCAGAACGGAGATGGGGACAGATGTTGTTATGGAAGACATTGTAGGGGAAAAAAGGAGAGGGGAGAGTAAGGATGACCAATCTGAGTTACTTAAAAAGAGAAAGGTTTCTCAGGTGGGTAAGAAAGACAAATGTATAGTGGCGGAGGCTGGTTCCCAGCCCTGCCAGGACCAATGAGTATTTTATATTGGAACTGTCGGGGGCTTGGGAACAACCAACGAACAGAAAATCAGCTTGCAGAGATGGTGCGGGCAAAAGATCCCTCCGTTGTGTTTTTAGCCGAAACATGGACGGATGAAGCAAGGCTAATGTTTGTGAAAGAACGTTTGAAGATGAAGAATAAATTTGTGGCTCCTAGGAGAAATAAAACGGGGTGTTTGGTGATTTTTTGGAAGGAGGATTATGATCTAACAGTGGAAACTTTCTCGGAATACCACATAGATAGTACAATAAACAAGAATAAGGAGGGGGAGTGGCGTTTTACTGGTTTTTATGGGGAACCAAACACTCAACAAAGGCATGCAGCTTGGGGTAGGCTGAGAAGTTTGAAAGCACGAGGAAAGGTACCTTGGTTGTGTGCAGGAGATTTTAATGAAATAACAAAGCAATCGGAAAAGAGTGGGGGTAGAGCAAGACCACATGGACAGATGCAAGGGTTTAGAGATGTATTAGACGAATGTGGATTTATGGACTTGGGTTTTGTGGGACCTATGTTCACATGGCACAAACACTTTGATAACTACACAGTTTGGGAGAGGTTGGACAGGGCCGTCTCAACCAATGACTGGTTCACAATGTTTCCGGATACAAAAGTGTTCCATTTAGACGTTACGGCCTCTGATCATAAGGCCTTACTAATTCGGCCTGAGGGCATGGAATGTAATCAACAAAAACCCTTCCGGTTTGAGCAGATGTGGATGGCCGAGCAAGGGTGTGGTGCAACCATTGAAGCGGTGTGGAAGAAGGATATTGAGGCAACGGCTTGTAATAGGGTAATCAAAAAAATCCAGAGGTGTGGGGAAGCACTTTGGAAGTGGAGCAAGACAAGTTTTGGGAGTGTGAGGCGTGAAATAAAGGAGAAGCGGAAACTCTTGTCTAAGGCCGAACTGACAGCTAGTAGAGGTGGAGAGGTGACACAGATGAGAAGGCTTGAACACGAACTTAATGTGCTCTTGGATCGTGAAGCTCAAATGTGGTCCCAACGGTCAAAAATTCAGTGGCTTAGAGATGGAGACCGAAACACCCGGTTTTTTCATAGTAAAGCTTCTGAACGGCGACGGCGTAATTACATCAAGGGTCTGTATAACAGAGAGGGAAGATGGTGCACGGATCAAAGGAATGTGGCGGACACGGTGGTGGATTTTTATCAAGACTTATTTTCCTCTTCAAATCCAAGTAGTTTCGATACTATTTTGGAGCAAATCCCACATGCAGTAACAGAGGAGATGAATGTACAGCTGATGGGGGTTTTCACCGCATTAGAGGTTGAGGTAGCACTCAAACAAATGGCACCTTTAAAGTCGCCTGGGCCAGACGGTATGCCTCCAATTTTTTATCAAAATTATTGGTCTTTAGTTGGTAAAGATGTGACTGATGCTATACTGATGTATTTGAATTCGGGTACTTTTCCACCCTCACTTGGCCACTCTTTGATTACTTTAATCCCTAAAGTAAAAAATCCGGAACACATCTCACAATATCGACCTATTTCCCTTAGTAATGTCCTGTATAGGGTATTCTCTAAGGTTCTAGCAAACAGGTTGAAAAAGGTGCTACCTAATATTGTGTCTGAATACCAAAGTGCTTTTATGACTGACCGTTTGATATCTGATAATATCATGGTTGCATTTGAAACTTTGCATTATATGCGAAATCATAGCACAGGGAGTACAGGTTTTATGGCACTGAAACTGGATATGAGCAAAGCCTATGATCGGGTTGAATGGACATACATGGAGAAACTGATGAAAAAAATGGGTTTTTGTGAGGCTTGGGTGAAGCTAATGATGGGTTGCATCTCCACAGCCACTTATTCAATCTTGATAAATGGGGAGGCACATGGACACATTGTTCCAACCAGAGGGCTTCGTCAAGGAGACCCTTTATCTCCATACCTTTTTCTTCTTTGTACGGAGGGTTTTCATGGGCTGTTAAAGAAGGCAGAAGATAGGGGTGAGATTAAAGGAGTCTCTATTTCCCGTAATGGTCCAAAACTAACCCATCTCCTTTTTGCAGATGATAGTCTTATTTTCTGCAGGGCGCAAGCTAATGAGTGTCAAAAATTACTGGAGATCCTAAGTACGTATGAAAGAGCTTCTGGGCAGCAGATTAACCGAGAGAAGACCACTCTTTTCTTCAGTAAATCCACTTCCCAAGCCATGCAAGAATCTATAAAGCAAGCTTTAGGAGTTCCAGTTGTCCAACACTATGAGAAGTACTTGGGGTTGCCATCCTTTATTGGAAGAAAGAAAAAGGAGAGCTTTGACAATATAAAGCAAAAGGTGTGGAAAAAGCTACAAGGATGGGAAGGGAAGTTGCTCTCACAAGCAGGGAGGGAGGTGTTGATCAAGGCGGTGGCTCAGGCACTTCCTACCTACACAATGTCATGTTTCAAATTGCCTATAGGGCTATGCCATGAGATAGAGGCCCTCATCAAAAAATTCTTTTGGGGTCAAAGGGGAGAGGGCCGAAAGGTCCATTGGGTTAAATGGGAAGAGCTTTGCAAACCTAAGTCCCAAGGGGGATTGGGTTTTAAGGATTTATCAATGTTTAACGACGCATTATTGGCAAAACAAACTTGGCGGCTCCTACATGACAAAACATCTTTGTTTTATAGGGTGTTTAAGTCAAAATTCTTCCCAAATTGCACAATTATGGAGGCAGCCACTCCAAGTTCGGCTTCATATGCATGGCGTAGCATACTTAGAGGTAGAGAAGTCATAAAAAGAGGAGCTATATGGAGGATAGGCGATGGAAAATCTGTGGACATATGGGCAGATAGTTGGTTGCCTAGAAAGTACTCTCCTAGAGTAATATCCCCTAGACACGAGACAATGATAGGTGCTAAAGTGTGTTCATTGATAGATGCAGAGCAGAAACAATGGCGAACGGAGATTCTGGAGGATAAGTTGCTCAGCTTTGAGATGGAGATCATACAGTCAATCCCTCTGTGTCGAACCAACCAGCCAGATGTCCTCACATGGCCATACAATCCTAAAGGAGATTACACGGTTAAATCCGGGTATCAATTTCTGCAGGGAGAGTATCTGAATACACAGGTCGGTCAATCTGATTTGTCAAGGTTGAAACCATTGTGGCAAGCCATTTGGAACCTAAAGGTGCCAAGCAAAGTAAAAAATCTGGTCTGGAGAGCAACCAAAAATTCTTTGCCTTCCAAGGACAACCTGGTGCGAAGGAAGATCATTCAAGATAGCTGCTGTGATGTTTGCCGAGAGTACAAGGAAGATGTGACGCACGCTCTGTACAGCTGTCCCAAGCTTGCTGAACTCTGGGAAAAAGTGCCTCAATGGAACCATAAGAACTTAAAACGAGCCGTGGACTTCGTCGATCTCATTGGGACTGTCTTTGCAGAAAACAGAGAGCCAACGCTGTTTGTCACGGTGGTGTGGGCCTTGTGGAATCGTAGGAATAACATGCGAATGGGAAGAAATGCAGACAATTTGTTTCAGTTATTGCAGCGGGCTAGAGAAAAAGTCAGCGACATTGCACAGCATTATACAGCTCCGGTAGCGCTAGCGAAGGGCCCAACAGCAGGATGGCAACCTCCAGAGCATGGTCGATATAAAGTAAACGTTGATGGGGCCCTTTTTGATGCAGATAATACCGCTGGGCTGGGAGTGGTCATCAGGGACGAGCATGGGCAAGTAATGGCCTCCCTATCTGAGCGCATCTCTTTACCCCCTACAGTGATTGAAGTTGAAGCGCTGGCAGCTCGACGAGGAATGGAGTTTGCAGTGGAAACGGGTTTCAGTAATATTACACTGGAAAGTGACTCTCAGATCCTTATCACAGCACTACGGGAAGATTCTTACTCGTTAGCAAGCTTCGGCCACTTAGTCAAGGATATCCAGTTCATAGCCTCTTATTTATCAACGATTACTTATACTCATGTTAGAAGGCAATGTAATGCTCTAGCTCATTCCTTAGCAAGGCGAGCAAAGAGCCTCTCTACGTATCAAGTTTGGATGGAAGATGTACCACCAGACATGTCAACTGTTTTACAGGCCGATCTTATTGGCCTTTCTTAATAAAATGTCCTTATTGATTTCTCAAAAAAAAAAAAAAAATTAATTTTTGATTTGTCTAAAGGTTAATGATAATTTTTTTGGGATAATTGATTTTTTTTTATACTCAAGAATTTTTTGGATACTAATGTTTACAAGGATGTTCTAGATTTTTTGTTCTTTTATCACAGAGAGCAAGAGTGAGAGGGAGAAAAGGTATGAGTAAATTTTAGAAATTTGAGATTTTTGATTTGTTTTTATTTAAGACTGTTTTGTGGGTAATTTTTTAGACCGGATTTGCATTGTATCCAATTAATTTTTGATTTGTCTAAAGGTTAATGATAATTTTTTTGGGATAATTGATTTTTTTTATACTCAAGAATTTTTTGGATACCAATGTTTACAAAGATGTTCCAGATTTTTTATTCTTTTATCACAAGGATGTATAAGATTTTTTGGAGTTTCATCTTAAACTAAATTATTTATTTATTTTCTACTACCCTTCTTTTTCAAAATTTTGGAGCTCCCCTTCCACATGGGGCCTTAGGCAATTGCCTAATTGGCTTAGTGAAAGGGCCGACCCTATTAACATCATAATTGGATTTATTTATTATAATATATTTTACTATTTGATTTAATATAATATTTATTTTTATTTAAAATAATAGTAATGACTAATGGGAAAGAAAAGAATTTATACGTCTAAGATCTGGAGGGGTGTCATTGGAATATGTGTAATGTATTATGTATATATAGTTCAAGAAATACTGCTAAATAATTAAAATAAAATTGTGAATTATGATGTACAGTTTATATACGTACATCAGTCAATAATTTACAGGCAAGTGTACATAGATTTTAATATATTTTCTTGATATCACGTCCAAATAAGCCAATTTAACATTATTTCTTGAAACTCATATATAATAGAGTAAAAAATATTATTTTCTTAATATTACGTCCAAATAAGTCCAATTTAACATTATTTCTTGAAACTCATATATAATAGAGTAAAAAAATATTCACATAACTTCTGACTATAAAGCAAT
This sequence comes from Lithocarpus polystachyus, assembly GCA_033629205.1. NCBI lineage: Eukaryota > Viridiplantae > Streptophyta > Magnoliopsida > Fagales > Fagaceae > Lithocarpus > Lithocarpus polystachyus. The sequence continues at coordinate 2,444,260 of CM066162.1, read as the reverse complement.
CCTCAGAGCTTTAATTGAAAAATGACTGTTACATACAAGAGAGAAGTGTGCAAATAAGTAAAAAATTACGAGAGGTGAGAAAATATTTTATATATCAAATACATGTATCATTCATCTTACAGTATATGAATCTCACATAATATAGACAAATAAAATAAAAAATAAATTTCGAAGCAAAAGTAATGCATGCGTGCGTAGCATCACAGGAATTTTTTTGATAGTAGCAGCCCAGGAATTGAACATGTCTTTAAATAGTATTATCACTATTATTATGCAAAAATAAGGTTACTTTACATTCTCGCCAAGGATTCTTTTCACAAAGCAATATCTAATATCGTCTATCGAACACAAACCCCACCTTTATAGTCCCTCACCCTTCCTATAAATATCCCTATCTTTCTCTCATTCTGTATATGCTTGCATGGAACCAATGATAAAGACCATGGAAAGAGTTTTGCTGCTTTGTTTATTTTCTTTAGCTTTGTTAGGAGTGTTCACCACATCATTAGCCCAAGATACTAGTCCTGTTCTCAATTCATCCAAGTTGGAAATGTTTGTGGATGAGCTTCTAGATATGCCCCAAATCCTAGGCTTTGATTCTGTGTATGGTGTTCCCAGATCTAAGTCACTGGAGATTGGCATGTACAGTAAAACATGGGTAAGTGGATTTTGTTTTTTCTTTCTAAATACAATCTTATTGCTTAAAACTTCTTACATGTGTTTTCTAGATATAGTTCCTGTTATCTGATTTTCGATTACTTAGTAATTAATGACCTTACCGCAATCATCCATATTGCACTTCTAGGCTTTATTGTTAGTTCACCGAAAGAAAGGCAAGTGACTTGAGTTCTTGCATATGGAGTAAGTATGCCATGCATGGGATATTCTCTCAGAGCATGTAAGCATAAAGCATGTAAGTCTTATATGACTATGAGGCTCACATACTATGAGAGGGAGGATACTTAAATCCGATGTATGAGATATCTATTACTTGTTTACGTTTCAATCTTTTATACATATAAAGACATATATGGTTCCAATTGTGCTGCCCATGTTCTTGCTACATGAGTTCCCTTTTAATGTAATATTGTGGTCCTTCTCATCTCCAGTACTCTAGTTCATGTTTTGTCTGTTAAGATGATAGATGGCCCGGGCCCTAATCCTCTTTTGCATCAACAACATATTTCATTCAGCTTAAAAAAAAAAAAAAACAGAGTTTTGAAGAGAGAGAGGAAAAAAAACATACAAATAGTATGCAGAAGCAAAAGCAGAGGCAGAAGCAATTGAATGAAATCCAAATAACATGTTGGGGTGTTCCTCGTTCATATTAGTGTTCAGGGCTGGAATTACAATCATAGAATGGCTAGACAGTTTTATGTTACAAAGATTTCAACTTCAAGACTTTTGAAACCAAGGAAAATTAATTTTTGCCAATTGGTACTTGTTATAAAAGTTAACCAAAAGGGCTAGTTTTGTGCCTAAGAAGGGGACTAATTAAGGAATTGGAACCACTTAGGCCTTAGCTCCTTACGATGCCTTGTATGGTAGCACCCCCGTGTTTTGCTATCAATATAGTTTATTTAATTTTGTGGTGTGTCTTTGTGTTAGAACCTCTTTCCCTCTCTTTTGTGTGTTTGTTTCTCAAATTTTTTTTTTTCCTAGGTACCTGGTAAAGATTCTTCGCTAGTTCGCTTAAAATACCTAGTTATATACTTTTTTTTTTTCTTGAACTTTTCTTTACATAGCTGATCAATGCCTTATTTAATATTATTTATTAATAAGATTTTATATAATTAAGTATCAAACACCCCATTTATCTAATCATGTCAGAACAGCAAAAGACAAGCATGCTGTCCAAGTAGAAGCCTTCCCTAGGTCTTGGTAAATTTAGAAGGAAAAATTTTTCCTTAAACTCACTACGTGCTAGTTCAAACTAGTATTTATGCAAATTTTTAGTTACATAATTTATTTAATAATTATTTAACTACTTGTTCGAATGATTTAATATACATGAGTGGTTTTATAAGTTGCCCTAATGGGTTAGAGAAAATTTCTTAATCCAGTTTCCTTTCATTTGCTTTTCTTGACAGAAATTCCACAGAGATCTCCCTCCTACGCCCGTGTATGCCTACGGTGTATCAAAGGAAGCCGCATCTATTCCAGGTCCAACAATCATGGCCCTTCATGGAATTTACACCAACGTGACATGGAAAAATTATCTCCCTCCAAAGCACATATTGCCTTGGGACACAACCATCACAATTGCTGAACCGGCTGACAAGATAGGAATCCCTACGGTAGTCCATCTCCATGGTTCAATCGGAGAACCCGAAAGTGATGGAAACCCAAAATCATGGTTCACTGCTGGATTCAAAGAAAAGGGACCTGCATGGACCAAAGAAACATATAGCTACAACAACAACCAACAACCTGGAAATTTATGGTAATGATGATAATAATTCGATCAAAAGTTTACATCGTTAAGAAATAATAGATCTTCTCATAGTGGGCTAATCTCTCCTTGAATAAGTGAGATTTTAAGGGTTCAAACACGAGATCAGCGAAATAAATTATCTAAAATGATTAAACATTTACAAAATAATGAATTTCATCAGTTAACTAATATTTTATTGTAACAGGTACCATGATCATGCCATGGGGTTGACTAGAGTCAACCTCCTAGCTGGATTGGTTGGGGCCTACCATATCAACCACCCCAAATTGGAGGCCCCACTTGGACTCCCTAGTGGTGCTGAATTTGATCGTACATTAATTGTATTTGATCGTAGCTTTCGTACCGATGGTTCCATATACATGAATTCCACAGGAGATAATCCCTCTATACACCCCCATTGGCGACCAGAATATTTTGGTGATGCTATCATAGTGAATGGCAAAGCTTGGCCCCGTATGACAGTACGACGTCGTATGTACCGATTTCGTATTATAAATGCTAGCAACGCTAGATTCTTTCGGTTCTTTTTTACCAATGGTCTAGGATTCATCCACGTGGGATCTGATTCAGCTTACCTTGATGAAGCAGTGACGACCAATGAGTTTTTACTGGGCCCATCTGAGATCGCTGACGTGGTTGTTGACTTTTCAAAGTCAAAGAATGATAGTGCTATTCTAGCAAATGATGCACCATATCCCTACCCAACTGGGGACCCAGTTGATGAAGAGAATGGCACAGTCATGAAGTTTATCATCTTGACACATCCTGAGAATGACATGGGCCGAACACCCAGTAAGTTGATCCAATACCCAGGCCCCAATTTATCTAGTGTGACACAGACACGATATATAACTATGTACGAGTATGAGAGTGCCAGTGGAAACCCAACTCATTTATATTTGAATGGGATATCATTTGAGTCACCAATCACTGAGACACCTAAAGTGGGGGCCACAGAAGTGTGGAATGTGATCAATCTGACGGAGGATAATCACCCATTACACATTCATTTGGGGCTTTTTGTAGCGTTTGATCAGACTGCGTTAGTGAACGAGACAGAGTTTAAAAATTGCATGATGAAAATGAACGATGCGATTAAGTGCCAAATAAGCAAGCATGCAATTGGGAAAAGCGTAGAGGTGCCAGCAGAGGAGAAAGGGTGGAAGAATGTTTTCAAAATGAGACCTGGATTTGTGACAAAGATTTTAGTGAAATTTTCTTACATACATTCAAATGAATCGTATCCGTTTGATGCAACTGCGAAGCCAGGCTACGTATACCATTGCCATGTAAGTATTTTCATTCTCTACTTTTTATTATGTTTTCGTTTTGTTTTATTTTTTGTTCAAAGAATGACAATAATTGTAGAAACAAAGTTATAATGGATTAAGGCTCGGGCCTATTTAACATAAGTGATACAATAAATCTAATTTGTTTTGGTTAATTTTGTTTAGTAGAAAAAGTAAACTAAAAGAAAAAAAAAATTGCAAAAAAATAAAAAAATGATGAGTATTAACAAGTGTCTTAAGAATAAACGTTAAAAACCACTAAATATTAACTATGAGCTATAATACAAACTTAAAAAAAAAAGTGCACTTACTGAAAATTAATTGTGTAGAACGTACAAATTAATTTGTTGAAACTAGCTATGATTTTTTCAAAATTAATGTATATGTACAGTTTTTTTTTTTACTTGTACTCTTTAAGCTCCTCGTAAGTGTTAACACTTAACAAAACTCTTAGGAGATTCTCAAAAAAAAAAAAAAAAAAAAAAAAAAAAAAAACAATACTCTTAGAAGAATTAAAGCCATTTTTCCACCTGGAAATGATGAACCTCACTCTTGAATATCACCTGGAAATTATATATATATATATATATATATATATATCTATGGAGGTCACAAGTTGTGAGTGTCAAATGATGAAATTAATGACATCAATGGTAAATCTAGTGAGATCCAATAAAAACATATTAAATTAAGGTTTATGAAAATTATTGTGTTTGTACTTTGTATTGTTACTCTTCATGCATATAATATATAAATGTGCATTTTTTTCAAAGCTTATGGTTTTAGGGATGTCATGGTTGTGTAAGATTCACACTTTGTAAGAGGAGATATATATTTTTAATATGCATGATAGAATTTGTCAGACCGTGTGCTTTACCAATCCATCCAACGACCAATTGGGGACCGTGTGCTTTACCGATCCATCCAACGACCAATTGGTGAAGGATAAGAGGGCACAAATCTTTTATAGCATTCGATCGCAAGCCAAGCCCACAGGGACGGAACCATGTGCAAGAAGAGGGGGGCTGTGCCCCCCCCCCCCCCCTCCAAATTTTTTTTTAAAATATTAAATAATATATATATCTTTAAGATTTTAGAAAAGACCATGAAAATTATATTTGCCTCTCTCAAAAAAATTATATTTGCCCCCCTCGACTTCGAATCCTAGTTCCGTTCCTGCAAGCCCATTGGTATTAGAACGAATTGTGAAATCTCTCACAATCCCTTACTCACAATGCAGCTCCAACGACTCGAACCTATGACCAGGCTTTGATACCACTTGTCGGACCGTGTGTCTTACCGATCCATCCAACGACCAATTGGTGAATGATAAGGGGGCACAAATCTTTTATAGCATTCGATCGCAGATCAAGCCTATTGGTATTGGAACGAATTGTGAAATCCCTCACAGAATTACGAATAAAAATTGTCATTTTCTCACTTTAATTTGCTAGATAAGACTGGATATGAAGTATGAACCTTGTCATCAATTTTATAGTGAAAAATAGTGTCTATTGACGTACTCTAATTTGCTCCTTAACGCATACAGATATTGGATCACGAAGACAACGAGATGATGAGGCCCTTCAAGCTCATCAAATAAGATTGGGCATCAGAAATATATATATGAGGATCCTAAATAAGGCTTGTCACTCTGAGCCTACCTAGTCTTTTTTTTACTTATCAGTTTGATACATATATGCCTGAAATTTGAAATCTCTCTCTCTCTCTCTCTCTCTCTCTCTCTCTCTCTCTCTCTCTCTCTCTCTCTCTGTGAATGCAGGATCTTACTTGTTCTCATGCGCAAATTTGAATAATCAAGAAAAGATCTCTCATCTTGGAGATCGATTTGAAATATTCAAGAAATTAAGAATCCCTCATCTTGGAAATTGTAGTACTAGTATTTGTTGTATCAAAAAAGGGAAATAAAGGAAAACAATTATACAATTGATTGGGAAGAAAGGAAAACAAGTGTATAATTTATTTTGTTTTACAAAACGTTTAAAATAACTAGCTAGCTCACTCTCAAAAAAAAAAAAAAAAAAGGTGAAAATACTATTTTGGTCCTTTTATTTTGGGGTCGCAGTCAATTTGGTCCCTATATTTTGGTAGTAGACTAGCAGTCAATTTAGTCCCTGTTATTTTCAACTTGCAATCAATTTAGTTTCTATTGTTAACTCACTAACATAAAACGCTTACTTGGCAAACGGTGTGCATTGTTGGCACACCACGCATCTACATGGCAATTGAAAAAATAATAAAAAATTTATTTATCATTTAAAAATGCCACGTGAACATCTAAATGGGAAAAAAATTATTTTTCAAATTTACATATAGAATTTTTGTTTTAATCTCAAATTCTTTCTTAGCCTTTGTTTGGTTGCCAAGAAAATGGAGGAAAACAATTTATGACAGCACCATTGAAGCTTGGTCACATACACATCTACATATACAACACACAATTGGCAAGACCTACAAGTTCCAAAATGAAAATTCCATAGCCCCAAATAAGCCTCGATTGAAACCCACCAACCACCAACACATTTTGCAGATCCAAAACCAATCGAGGAACCCATTTGTTGAGAGGAACTCGATCAAGTACGAACCATCTTGGCTAGTAATTCCAGTGATTAGTGCTTTTTTGTGTTGTGGGTTTAGAGGAGGAGATTCTTCGTTGATTGTAGATCTGGATCTGGAATTGTTGTTCTCGTACAACATTGTCGTTAAGATTGTTTGATCTCAGTCTGAAGGAAAAATGTGTGTGAGAGAGGGGGAAAGAGGGGCTCTTGTGAATTGAAGGTGGTGATATGGGAGATTTAACAGTGGCTTGAAGAGTGGCTAAATGGTTCCTCGATTGCTTGAGGTTTCTAAAACCAGCCTTGCAAATGTTATTAAACTTGAATCAGCAAGTCTTTGAAGGTTTGAGAATTGGGTTTAAAAAAATAAAAATAAAAAACTTCAATCTAAACCAGACGGAAGCAACAAATGAATGCTTTTATTTATTTATTTATTTAAATGCTTCTTAAAAAATGCCGATGTGGCATTTTAAAAATGATTTAATTTTTTGTTATTATTTTAGTTGTCACGTAGATGTGTAGTGTGCTAATAGTGCATTCCGTTTGCCAAATAAGCGTTTTTCATTTGTAAATTAACGGTATGGACTAAATTGATTGCAAGTTGAATATAACAGGGACCAAATTGATTGTTACTAAAATGTAGGGACCAAATTAACTGTGACCACAAAATGTAGGGACCAAAATGGTGTTTTAGCCACACACAAAAAAAAAAAAAAAAAAAAAAAAAAAAAAAAAAAAAAACAAGCTAGCTCAATTTTGAGCATTTGGTTTTGATGTTCAAGTTTTAGATAGCCCAATTTACGCAGCTTTATGTTGAGGGGTATGTACCACAACAGAAGGACAAACATCTAAAACCTAAAAATTTTATTTTATCAACGTTAATATGAAAACCATATAAATTGCAATTATATTTAAGATATACAAATTTGGATAATTTATTTATGTAAATTTTATAAGGGTTTCATGCTAAGAGTTTTGTATCTCAGCGCATCTCCTTCCTAGTAATTTAATTGGAAATTTCCAGGTTTAAATTCTCCCATATTAAAAAAATAAATTAAAAAATAAAAGAGAAGAAAAGTAAAGGGATTTTTGTAAAACCTACATGAGCCCCACGTACTAGTGTCTAACCGGTGCCTTGCAAGGTAGGAACTCAAATTGTAAAGAATGAGAATGATATGTTTCTCTTTGTTTGGGAGTTAACATTATATATATATATATATATATATATATATATATAATGGATTTTTTGGTACTGTGAGAGTCCGCGCCCCCGGCCCAAACTTTCCAATGGTTTTGGCACATAAAATCTAACTACTACCCCATGAAAGTGGAAAAAAAATATTGTAGTGTTGGTTCATAGAGATTTTCCACGTGTCCATGTTTTTCAGCAGATGGAAAAAGAGTGATGGGGGTACCCTATATTTTTTTTTTGGGTGAATTAGTAAATTTATGTTTATCTAGTAGAAGCTGAGTTAAATAGAAAATAATTAAGCTATGTGATTCTCTTGGTACTCGATATCCTGGTTCTATAATGAAAGTTATGGCTCTGTGATGCTAACAATGATTAAGTGCCTGTTTGTTTGCACTTTCAGATGGCAAAAAACACTTTTTACTCAAAAGTTCAAAATGCTAGATGTTTGGTGGGTATTAAAAAGCTGATTTAGTAAGAAAGTTACTTTTTCAAAAAGTACAAGACCCCCAAAAAGCCAAAAGACCTTCCGCTAGCTTTTGCAAAAAAGTTACTTCAATTTTCAAGAATTATTGGTTAAATTACCAAATTGCCCACTTGTTTTATTAAAAATCCAAGTTTACCCTTTGAAACCCCTTCAGACCATCATGCTAGAATAGATAACGCCATATTCAATGAGACAAAAACATTATTAAAATAGTGATATTGATATTATTAAAAATAAATAACATTATTAAAGTAAGATAGATAATATACTTGGTTCAAAATTTTTAGAATAACAAATAATTGATGCTTAAAAAAATTCACATTATTAAAATAATACCAATAATAGTAATAGTAATAACAAATAATTATGACAATATTATTATTATTATTATTATTATTATTATTATTAAGTAGCTTTTTTTTTTGAATAAGTATTATGAAGTAGTTGATTTAAAAATGAAATAAACTCCCTTATATATACGTTGTTCTTTTTGGTAATTTACCACTTAAACCACTACTTTTATAAGTGCTATCTAAACACTCAGTTTTTTTTTTTAAAACATTTTTTAATCGCTTTTACCAAACACTCAGTTTCATACCGTACTTTTTGAAAACCCAACTTTTTCAAAAAGCCCAATTTTGAAAAGCTGAACCAATGGATAAATGAATGCTATTCAGCTGGTATAGCAGGAGAAAGTAGAAAGAGGGAGAAAAGGGGTGCTAAGTGCTAACCTGTAAATTTTATTGTTATGTGATTTTAATAGATGTTGCATGTTTCTTTATTATAATGGTATGAGTGATACAACATTCAAAGAGAGTTTTTTTTTTTTTTTTTTTTTTTTTTCCCCTCTTTTATGGCACGTACTACCTTGAGGTGTGCAAGTAGATGAAATCATTGAAATCTTGAGACGTGCAAGGATACGTGGATTATTGTTTTTTTCATTTTGACGTATTCACACTATCATCAGGAGCGGACGCCATAAGTTGAAACTCTCTAAAAAATAAAGATATATGTGTGGTTGTAGTAAACCATGAAAGAGATTTGGACTCTGTTATATAATATTAAGTTTTGGCATAATCTAGACTTTGTAATGCAGTTGTTTAAAATATACGTGCATAGGTTTTTTTTTTTTTTTATAAAAGAAAAACTTTATTTTGAGGGTTGGGAGACCCTAAAAAAGGTTATTCCTTGTACTAGTTGTGTAACTTAGGACCAATGACAGAACTAGGGAGGCAAAAAAAAAAAAAAAAAAATCTCTCTCTCTCACACACACACACACACACACACATACACACATAAAGCATACATAGTACTTATGACATTTGGGAAAAAAAAGGACATTCATTTAAATGGCAAGTGATATTTTAAAATAAGAAAATGCATAAAAAAATTGTATATTTATAATATTGTGTATAATTACTAGGTTTTTTTTTTCTTCACATACAAGATCTATTTATCGACTTTTTAAATATATATAAATATAGACTTTGATAATGTCCATTTCTTATGAACATCGAAGTTGTGATTTCTTAGGCCTTCGTGAGTTGCAAACTCCCTAGGTTCGCAGTGAATACACAACGCATGTTGTGCTTGTTTTTGTAATTTTAGCTAATCCGTTGTTTGGTAGATAGTACTGTTACAGAGAAGACACACGTTGGAGGTGTAGATTCTTGCATGGTAGGTGTTGGTATGGTAGGGATGTAGATGTAGGTGATGGTGATGCAGGTGTAGGTTTTTGGAGTTTGGTTTCTCTCTCTAAGTGCCTTTCGGAGTCTGTACCCTCTAGGATGTTACTCTTTATATAGAATGAGATAGAAGGATAGGTGAATTTACAAGCTTGGCATAGATATCCTATAAAACAATAGTGTGTCGCAGTTACTATATATGTTGATGTAGCCTTTGATTTTTTTTATTCCCAACTTTCCCCTTCTAGCGTAATTGTTGTTTGTAGGTGGATTGAGAGTGTGTTGTAGTTGATTTCCTTTAATGAAAGTAAGGGTGTCCACGGGTCGGTCCGGGTTGGGTTTATGCCCAACCCGCGACCGACCCAATGACATCGGGTTTCTGACCAAAAGACCCGCCGCTGACCGCAAAAACCCACGGGTCAAGTCGGATCGGACCCAGTTTTTCGGCGGTCGAGTTGGTCGAAGCTGAAAATTTGTTGCCGAAGGTTCAAATCAGCGACAACTACACGTTTTTTTAACCGGATCTTCGCCGGATTTAAGGAAAACCCACCGGATCTTAGCAAAAAATTACCAGATTTTTGTTGGATTTGAGAAAAACTCTCCAGATTTGTGCCTTATTTGAGCGAAACCCAGTAAATCGTAGTTGGATATGAGTGAAAATGAGGAGATCTGGGCGAAAATCAGTATGTTTTCGCCGGATTGGAGGTTGATTTGAACTTTAGCCGGTCGGATCGGGTGGCTCGGTTTTTGGAGAAGGAAATCCGCCATCCGAGTCGGCATCGGTTTTGAACCTCTGATACCCGCCGTCGACCACCTCTTTGCTCGGTTCGGGTAGCTTCGGATCGAACGGGTTTTGCGGGTCACGGGTGGGTGTGGACAGCCCTAAATGAAAGAACATGCATTTTTACTTCTAATATAATATTTTTCTTTATTTCTTCCAATATCTCAATGGCCATACTCATCAAACACTTCTTTGCAAAACTATCAATTTGGTATTTTTTTTAACAGCTTTAGCCTCGATTGAATTAATTTCCTTGTATATGATCATGCTAAAATAATGAAATATTAGCCATGTTAATGACATGCTAAATGTTTTTCATGCAAATTATGATCACATTTCTATAATAATTTTTCATATTCATAGAGTATTTTAATTATAAAAATAAAAAAGTTTTAAGAATTTGTAATATTAATACTAGTAGGTACCTTGCAAGAAGGTAGTTTTAATCTACTATTGTTTTTCTCCCTTCAAAAAATACATTGCTACATTAAAATTGAGAGCAAAAGCTGAGAAGAAAAGAAAAGAAAAAAACTTTTTGGGTTGTTTTCAAATAACTAGTTTCATTTAAAATTGACAGAACATCAAAGAGCACCCCAAAGTCTTGGGCCTTTATAAAAATGGGCCTTTCCCATTCATCTGCTTAGAAATATGAGGATTGGAAGACTAACCAGTAACCACCAACCCAAACCCAAAAAAAAAAACCAATCAAAATGTCATTTTAAAGAACAGGAGAGATTCTTTATCTTCGTTTCCTCTTCTGTAAGAGATAGAAATATAAACACTCCGCCAAAAAAAAAAAAAAAAAAACTAAATGGCAGTCAATCTCGGCCGTCCATTTCCCTTCATCGCGAAATTCCAACCGTCCAATAAACTAATAAGAGTTTCCTGCAGCTTTACTCCGAACCACTCCGTCAAGGTGAGCTTAACAACTCTCTTTCTCTCCTCCTTTTTTTGTTCTTTTTTTTTTTTTTTTTTTAAATTTTCTTGTTCGTAAATAATTGAGAAAGCAGAGGATAGAAATGGAATTTAATGAAAAAAGTTGTGGTTGTTGGGTGTGTTTGGAAACGCAGTTAAGGGGGGAGTACACGAGCGTAATGATAGTCCCGACAGGGATAGGAGCTGCCATTGGTGGATACGCAGGTGACGCTCTTCCTGTAGCTCGCGCTCTCTCCTCCGTCGTTGATTGCCTCATCACTCACCCTAATGTATGTAGTAATGTATTGTGCCTCTACGACCTGTCGTTTTTCTTTGGTTTTGGTAATTTCTTAGTTTTGGATTAGAGTATCTTTGTAATTAAAGCCCAATTTTATTTGTTTGGGCCTGTAATATGGGCCTAGTTTTGGATTTAGAAGATGGCTCTTTTTGCCTTGTTGGGCTATACTTGATAGATTTAACAGCCCAGCCCAACTTATTGAACTTGACCAACGGGCCCATAGGCCCAATGGGCCTCCAAAGACATATAATATATTTAAATTATTTGACGGGTCATTTGAATTATTAGATGATGGATTGATGAAGAGTTTTTCAAAATGGTTCGGACGAAAACTGTCTTTTTCTAATAACACGGCCAATATTACATCTTTGTTTTTGGGCACATTTTGTACGATGTTAATTATGTTGGGTTGTAAATTTTGGTAATTTAGAATTTAGATTGCTTAATATATATTTTTATTTGGATGTATATTATGACAAATATGCTATTAGATTATATTTTCTTTGGTACTTGCAAAATTTCAATATGATCAAAGATTAATAACATATTAATCCAATAAGACCATGTATAATTTGGTGGCAAAATAATGGCAGGTGCAACAAAATATGTGTCACATTATTTATGTAATATCAGCAACATTATATTAGCTTTATGTTTTTTGCAGGTGCTTAATGCAGCAATGCTGTACTGGCCCATGCATAATGTTTTGTACGTGGAAGGTTATGCTCTTGATCGGTTTGCTGAAGGATTATGGGCGCTTCAACCTGTTCACCAAAATAGGGTGTGTTTTTTTATGTGTCCCTCTCAATTTGCAGTACTGTATGACTGTATGTGTCATGTCATATTCCCAGCCAAATAATGGGGGAAAACAGTGTGACAAGGTGCTGTCAGATTATTTCCTTGACCAATGTTACGCAATTATGTATTGAACTTGTGATGTGAAGCAGGTGGGGTTGGTTCTTGATGCTGGATTAGAGGAGGAGCTTCGGATACGCCATTTACAAGTGGCTGATGCTGTGAGGGCTTCCCTTGGATTGCCTGTGGTGGAATATATTGTGACTGACAACCCTTTGGAGGTACCCATTTTTATTTTAGCTGAGATATGCAGTAAAATGTAGTGATTTCACTCACTCAGCTTGTTTTTTAAAAAGGGCTATGCTCACTCACCCCTTTGGAGGTACCATTTGCTAAGTGTTCTTGTTTGAGGGTCAAGTACTTAGTGATTGTTGAATAGGCTGCATCATATATCTGCTTATGACTTAACTTCATGAGAATCATTAAGTCTGTGAAGAAAAATAAAAGGTGCTCTGATTGATCAGCGACGTGGTAAGCGTCCTGTAATGGAAAAGTTTTTCTTATATTTTAGGTTGTTGCAAATAATATTTTTGTGCGAGTTAATACGTCTTACACATCTGATGGAGAATTGCATTTTTCCTTTTGGCGTTTTTAATATTTTTCTCTTTCATGGTCAAAAAGTCATGTATACTACTAATTATTATGATTTTAGATAAATCATCTAAACTGCCTAGCCAAGAAAACAGAGTTTTTCTTCCAATGTGAGTGCAAGAATCTGAATGGAACAAATATTACAGGTAGAAAAGTGGGTTGATCCAAAGAGTGGGCAATCAACAGGGAGGATTAAAAACCCTGGCTCATTACTGAGAGCTGTTCAGTCTTTAGTTAACCGATCAGGAGTGAATGCCATTGCAGTTGTTGGACGCTTTCCAGATGATGATGTTGAAGACACAGATGAATATCGACAAGGGATGGTATGACAATAATGGTTTTGTTATATATTTATCTTTAGGTAAGGCCATCCTGCTGCCACAATTACTTTACTTTGAACATAATGAGCATGTGAAGGCATGTTGTACATTTTACATGGCTGAGCTATCTAAATTGTTGAACAAGACCTTCATTACAGCCACATTTACATTAATGAAAGCCATCGCCATTCATAATTAAATTATATTCAAATATTACAATATGAGTTCTAAATAATCCAGGAAGGTTGCATTAAAATAACTTATATGTCTATTTTCCTTTCACACTTGTCCATTACTTTTACAATTTATAATAAAATTTCAGCTAAATAACATCTCCCCTGGCGGTGGGCAGTGGTTCTTAATGGTTCTTGATGTCAACTTTGTGTCTATGGTTATTGATAGGTGTGGCTCATTGGGTGTTTGAGCGCAATGCTTAAGCGAGTGCTTTTCCACCCATAGACTGTAGTAAGTTTTTTAGCATAATGCACAAATTATATTCCCATAAAAAATGCTTCAGCTTGAACTTTGTTCTAACCAATAGCTCTGATACGAATTTGTAAATGAAAAACATGCATAACTATAAAAGACAAACAGCACAAGACACAAGAATTAATGTGGTTTGGTAACTCTATGACTGCATTCACCAGCAACACAAACCAAAATCCAATATCAATGGTATGAGTTACAACCATTTCACAGACTCATAAACCTCACAAACAATAACAAACAGATAATTTTTGTATTCTAACTCCCACATTTACAACAAAATCTAGACCACCACTCTATTTGTAGGGATTGTTACACCTACCTACTTCTTTTCTTTACCATTCCTACCTGGTATTATTACACCTCCTTAGTAATCTTCTAATCAATGCATGGTTCCAAAACCAACTAAGAAACCTCTAAACTTATCCTTTAGTGAGTCGGACTCAAAAACTTCTTAAGTCAATCCCAAGAATTTGGTATCGTTCAGTTTAGTTTGATGATTGGTTTAAGCTGAAGCAATGTTGTTTCATTTTATTTTATAAAGATTCACACTTATTTACACCTTGTTCTCTTTGCTTCGCAGGGAATAGATCTATTGGCAGGAGTTGAGGCAGTTATAAGTCATTTGGTGGTTCAGGAATTCAGAATTCCTTGTGCTCATGCTCCTGCATTATCACCTCTTCCCCTGAGCTTGTCTCTGTGCCCAAAATCTGCTGCAGAGGAGGTCAGGATCTCTTTAGATCATAACCAATAAAAAAGTTACTTTTGAAGCCTAGGGGTGAAGTTCTCTCTCTCTTCTTTGCATGTGTGTCTGCCCATACACGCATGCATTGTATAATAGGATAACATCAGTGATTTAGATGCAAATGGTTTTTGAACTAAATAGCATCGCCTTGCCCTATAAGCAAGAGATAGAGGGTAAGGTCATGAGTTTGATCCTTTAGGACATGTATTGTATTTATCTAGCAAATTGATAAGTAACAAGATTGTAAGGACGCAATTTAAATGCCTGGTCCACGAGTTGGATGGACGTAGGTCCAAAAGGCCCAAAACAATGAATTTGTAGAGAGTGGGTTAAAAAACGAGGCTTTAATGAGTTAGATAATAATCAAAATATATTTATATCACCAGAAGATAAGAGTGTATGAGTTTAATTTCAAAGAAAATCGTCCTCGACACAGTCCGAGGGGACCAGTTCTTATTTATTTTTCTCTAGTATGATTACAAGTTCAACTCTTAGCTACTACAGTATTTCTCTCTTGATTTTTCTCCCCCCCTGATCTTATTGCTCCCTCCTCCCTTTATACTCTCCTTTTTCATCATCTTTACCCTCCACGTGTTGGTCAAATGGTTAGTGTTGATCCTTGTCCCATTAGCCCCTTCCTGAAGTCTTTAGATAGCAACTGTAAAGGCTGAAAATCACTGTTTAGCTATCTTTTCCTCATTAATACGGCCAGAGAGTTAGCAGCAAAGCATTTAATGCAGTGATAGCAGCTTTCTTCAAGATATTTCTCAGTTCCCACCTGTCCTGTATGTTCACAAGGTACATCCTAACTAGTAAAATATTTTGATATATCGTCAAAAATAACTAAACGCATACTTTGACCTTTGCTTTACTTAGCTGAGGATATAATCCTCCTCGGACCACCTTCCTCAACCTACACAGTTGCCCTTTGCTTGTGAAACTCGCAATCCTGCGTTTTCTACATTACTGATTCATCCTTGGACAGTTGTCTCTCCTCGAACAGGCCCAAGGCCCAGCATCTATATTTGGGCCTCTGGTCCCCACAAAGATCATTGTTTAGTTTTGGATAATTTTTTTTCAAGCTGAATACGTATGCAAATAATGTGGGCTATTTACTCTTTTAATTTGCCAATAACATATTCATACCGATTAAATGTAAAGAGAAAAAAATTTATTTAAAAAAAGGGTGTGACTTGTGAGACCAGCACTACTTTACGAAAGGAAACTTTTAACTGTCATCAGATGGAATATTCATGAATTAAGTTGCAGATTATTGGAATTGTCTCAGTCCAATGACATCATGTTCATTGATTACTGGAGAGGATAAATAAAAAGTGATTTTTCTAAACATGCTAGTGTAGTATAATTATTCTTGAAGAACATAGCCAACTAACATGAAATAGAGCTGTGCAGATTAAGTTTACAAGTTGAAGGATCTGAAAGGTCACGAGGAAATAAAAAAAAGTTACATTGGTATGGTTAGAAGTAAAAATTTTTCACGCTCTGGCTGAAGCTTAAGGCTTTTCTGTTTGTCGTTTGGGGAGTAGATTTTGGAGATGTGATTGGGAAAGCCTCACTTGCATTGCAACATCAGGACAGCGTATTGACACTTTGGTAAATTAAAATAAAAAGCTAGGCTATTGATCAGCGTCATTTACATGATTTCAATAGATAGCTTATATCCAAATCTAGACTGCCTCATGTGTCATTCCTACCATGTCTAGACGTTTACAGGCTGATTTTTTTGGCTTAACTATTCTCATTCACTCTATCTCATATATTCTTATATCAAAATCCTGTGCAACAGTTAGGACACACATTCTTGCCATGTGTGCTTGCTGGGCTAAGTAATGCACCACAGTACTTGGTCAAGAACAATGAGTCCTTGGAAAAGGGTTGCATGTTGGCAGGTGACGTTGATAGTGTTGTTCTTCCTATAGATGCTTGTGGAGGAGATGGTACTCTTGCTTTTGCAAGAAGAAAAAGGAACAAGGTATAAATTCAGACAACCATTTTCACATTTTCTTCTTTTCCTGATTAATAATGGTGGTTAAATATGCCAAGAGCAAATTGGCTTATTCGAAGTTTTGATTCTTAGTTACCTCAGTCCTCCTTATGCCCCCAATAATTTTAATGATGAGCAATCAAGTTTTGGCTTCCAGTTCCTCAATGATCATTAATGTTGTTTTTGATACAGCCGCTTATTATTGCTGTGGAGGAAAATGAAACAGTTCTCAATGATACGCCAGATAAACTTGGAATTGAAGCAGTATGTGTCTTAGTACTTTAACACCCTTTTCCTTTTTTTCTTTTCATTCTTTTAGGTGTTCCCCGAAAGAAATTCATTGAAGAATTAATATTGATATTCCATAAATCATCATTAATGTTGAAATTCTCATGTTACCAGAAGGGTAAAATAAAGGCAAAAATGCAATATATAATTTTACATTTTTTGTTCATTGTCCATTTAGGCACCCTTCAAATTTATCACCAATGGTTGGGATTTACCAATAAACTTGCTTAGTCCTTGTGAACTCTATCAATTGAGCCACTTCCATAGTTCAGTTTGCAGCATGCCTAGGAGACAGTATCTCATGAGACATCTCTCTCACAACGTGTGTGCCTAGAGTTGTGAGACTGTTCCATAATTTGCTTTTGAAAGTTTTATGGACATTTGTTTTTCTTTCGTCTTTTAGAGTTACATTATGAAGCAATACCTACATACCTCTGATGTTCTTTTTAAATGAAGATTTTGGAGAAAATGACAGTTAAGTACTATAATATGGACAAGACACCTTGGTATATAATACGGTTCTTCATAGTCATGTCTTAGGTAGATTGATATGTTGGTAATTGCAATTTTCCACAAAAATGAGGAAAACGGATAAGAGAATCAATGCCCCTATAGGCGGTCAAAATCTCCTTAGCAACCAATGGAATCCATTCTTCCATCCAAACAAACTAAATTTTTTTTCATTTTTCTGACATTACTCCCTAAGGAACCATATATATATATATATATATATATAATGGGATTTCATGGTTATTTAATGGGATTTCACCTCTCATACAGATAAAGGTCTCAAACTATTGCGAAGCCATAGGTGTTATTGCAGCTCACAAGGCAGGAATAGACCCAATTTCACTCAGAAGAAACAGAATAAACAACATTCCATGCAATTCCAATATGCTTTCTAATGGTTATGCGTATTCCAGGATTATGCCCATCACCTGATTAATGCACGAGACTATTTGTTCAACTTATATTCAAAACAAATATTTAAAAGTTGTTCTTTTGACTAATTTCAAGCTCTAGCTGGTTCACACTATAAGTTGATGTAGCCATCTTGATCACGAAAGAAGAGCCGAAAAGCTTGGCAGGTCACATTGGAGTAATCAACGTGAGGTTAATCAGCATTTTGTTTTGATGGAACTTAACAATCCCTAAATGCTTATGGGTGTTGAGTCTCTTCAATGTTTCAGAACATTTGGACATTTGTTATCAGTTGTACACAGTACACATTAACTTTTCTTAACGTTAGAATAATATGGTGGTTGGTTTTGTATTGTTTTCATCTTTTAGCTGGCAGTGGCCCATATGAAGCTTTCACGATGCTCATTTATATAATTTTGTCCTATTGTTTTTGTTTTATCTTCTGTGATGAGTTACTTTGTGACTGAGATCCTTATGTCGCATCCATATTACCTTTATATCATGGGTTTGTGTGACCCTGAAAGATCAAGCAAAATTTTCGTCTAGGAAGAAGGAAAAGAAAAGATTGAACAACTAACCTATACTGACTACAGATTATGTTCATGTTCATCTAGCCTTGGAAGAGGAAAGGGACCCCAAAAAACAAAAAATGAAGATGTTATTTACACACATTATTTATTGCTTGCTCGGTTGAATTATTTTTCATTGGTTGAGGGGATTTTTTTTTTTCATCCTAAAGGCAATGTATATTAAAAAAAAAAAAATATATATATATATATATATAACTATACTTTCACACAATAAACAAAATAAGTTTATCTAAACGCGTTCTTAGGTTACAATATAATATGTTTTTTGCAATCCAAAAAACCCGGTGCTAACACATTCATAGGTTACAATATAATGTGTTCATGAGAGTCTTGTGGTGCACGTTAGCCCCTATGTGCTAGCGTGAACTCGAGTCCTTAGCCTTGCTATGATTGCCGCTCCTAATGTGAGCTTCCCCCTCCCTTCTTAGAGAGCTTTATGCCCCTCTCATGGGTCTTTCCACCCTTAATGGTGGCTTTCTCCATACCCTTTGTAGGTCTCGAGGTAGCTTAGATTAGTGGTCTCCCTCACTAATGATCGTTAAATCACCCTCGAAAGCCCCTGGAGGAATTTTTCAGCCCAAATCTCACTCAAGCTGGTTTAGATCTAAGTTCCTTTTGCACCCAAATGTTGGAACTTTTTCAAAGTGCAATTTTTCAAATGTCACTTCTTTTAATGTACAGTTTTATTTTTAAAAATAATTCATTTTCAATTTTAACAAATAAACTACATTGACTAGACATTAGGTTCATCTATCCTCGGAAGAGGAAATGAACAAAAAAAAAAAAAAAAAAAAAAAGGAAAAAGAAACAAAATGAAGATATTATTTGTACATATAAATCATTTATGGTTAGTTGAATGTATTTTCATTGGTTGAGTTTATTTTCATCCTAAAAGGGCCTGTAATTTTTTCTCTGGGGGCCTAGTCTCTCCTCACATATACTATTCTTGTAATTTTTTTTCCTTGTAATTCTTTAGTGATTCTCTCTTCCAAAAAAAAAACCCCATTTTTTTCTTCCAATTTGGAAGAATAAGAAACTAAATTCAACACCCACCCCCCCCCCCCCCCCCAAAAAAAAAAAAAAAAAAAAAACACCTACTAGACCAAGACCAAGAACAACCAGCGGCTAAACTGCGCACAAGCATACCTAACTACACAACTACAACAAACCAAAAACCCACATAAAGCAAATATTCCAACAACATATAGTACCAACTGTGAGATGAAATGTAAACTAATCACCAATTAGAAAAGGCAAATGCAAGAAAATATGCATCCATTAACAAAATCTATTCACCTTGTAGAAACAATGAGTATAATTTTGATGTAAAATTATTCAAGAAAAAGCAACTATAGCACTACGAAGTCCAAAACAAATCAACCTATTAGGCATTTGGGTACTACTGGGAAAAATGCAAAGAGCACAATAATCGACAAAATTCCCGTCCGGAACTAGTACAAATTAACAGTATGTCAGTTAGCTCAAAAAAAAAAAAAAAAAAAAAAATTATAGTGACCCATTGAGTCAGACCTTAATGCCCTTCTCACTCCAAAATAATTGTTGGGGGGCCTAAAAAAACATGTCTATAACAACAATCACGGAGGTTATATCTGTAACAACAATTATTGAGGTTGCAAAAATTAAAGTAAGGCCAGGTCATGGGCATGAATGAGGGTCCAATTGTCACCATCATCATTTTCACAACACGTGTACCATAATTGTGTGGAGTTTATATTTTGTAAGAAAGATGATATATATATTGGACACATAATTTTTTGGGGGGCTAAAATAAATGTCTGCGCAACAATTAGGTTACAAAAATTAAAGTAAGGGCAGGTCATGGGCATGAATGAGGGTCCAATTGTCACTGCCTTCATTTTCACAGCACGTGTGTTCCATAATTGTGTGGAGTTTATATTTTGTGAGAGAGATAATACATATAGTTGATGTATAAGATAATTATTGTCTTTCTTTATAGTTTGATATATAATTGTGTGGTGTTTATACTCTATATATTGTGAGATAGATTATACATATTATGTATAAGATAATTATTGTCTCTTTTCATAGTTTGATATTTTGTTTTCTATTATTTTTTCCTTCATTTTTATTATGTTTTTTTTATATAGTCAAATCATCATTTTTTTTATAAAAAAGAGAGAGAGAAAGGAAATATTTCAGTTTTTTAATTAAAAAAAAAGATAAAAGAAAAAGAAAAAGAAAAGTAAAGTTTAAATTAAAACCAAATAATTTATGTTATAGTTTATTATTCTTCATAAAAATGATTGCATAAGTGATATAAGTTGAATATTAGTATATAATACTTCACAACTTGATATTGTTTTTAAGTTAAACTTGAAAGTCCTGAATGCACAAATGGTTATTATACGGTCTAAAATTATTATAATTCAATCATTTTATGAGTTTAACAAAAAATGACATAAAGTACTGCTATTCTTGTAATTTTTTTTTCCTTGTAATTCTTTAGTGATAAATATTATCGTTTTCTCTTCCAAAAAAAAAAAAAACCCCCATTTTTTCTTCCAATTTGGAAGAATAAGAAACTAAATTCAACCCGAAAAAAAAAAAAAAAAAACCACCTGCTAAACCAAGACCAAGAACAACCAGCGGCTAAACTGCGCACAAGCATACCTAACTACACAACTACGACAAACCAAAAACCCACATAAAGCAAATATTCCAACAACATATAGTACCAACTGTGAGATGAAATGTAAACTACTCACCAATTAGAAAAGGCAAATGCAAGAAAATATGCATCCATTAACAAAATCTTTTCACCTTGTAAAAACAATGAGTATAATTTTGATGTAAAATTATTCAAGAAAAAGCGACTATAGCACTACAAAGTCCAAAACAAATCAACCTATCTGGCATTTGGGTACTACAGGGAAAAATGCAAAGAGCACAATAATCGACAAAATTCCCGTCCGGAACTAGTACAATTAACAGTATGTTAGCTCGAAAAAAACAAATTAACAATAGGTTATAGTGACCCATTGAGTCAGACCCTAATGCCCTTCTCACTTCAAAATCAACGTCTGTAACAACAATCACTGAGGTTACAAAAATTAAAGTAAGGGCAGGTCATGGGCATGAATGAGGGGGCCAATTGTCACCATTATCATTTTTACAACTTGTGTTCCATAATTGTGTGGGGTTTATATTTTGTAAGAGAGATGATAAATATATCGGATGCATAATTTTTTGAGGGGCCTAAAATAAATGTCTGCAACAACAATTACTAAGGTTACAAAAATTAAAGTAAGGGTAGGTCATGGGCATCAATGAGAGGCCAATTGTCCCATGTCATCTTTTTCAGAGCACATGTGTTTCACAATTGTGTATAATACATATATCAGATGCATAAGATAATCATTGTCTCTTTTTATAGTTTGATATATAATTGTGTGGTGTTTATACATTATATATTGTGAGATAAATTATACATATTATGTATAAGATAATTATCATCTCTTTTCATAGTTTGATATTTTGTTTTCTATTATTTTATCCTTCATTTTTATTATGTTTTTTTTATATAGTCAAATCATCATTTTTTTTTATAAAAAAAAAAAAGAGAGAAAGGAAATATTTCATTTTTTTTAATTAAAAAAAAAGTAAAGTTTAAATTAAAACCAAATTCTTTATGTTATAGTTTATTATTCTTCATAAAATGATTGCATAAGTGATATAAGTTGAATATAAGTATATAATACTTCACAACTTAATATTGTTTTTTAAGTTAAACTTTAAAGTCCCGAAAGCACAAATGGTTATTATACGGTTTAAAATTATTATAATTTAATCATTTTATGAGTTTAACAAAAAATGACATAAAGTTATGCTTGGTGTTTTTCTAGTTGCTAGAAATCATTTTATGAGATTTATGTGTATTTTTTTCAATGAAATAATTATAAAACAACTTATTCATATATAAAATTATCATAACAAATAAACATAAGATAATGAATATATTATATCTTTCCATGAGTTTTCTAACAATAGAAAAACCGTTTGATATTCATATGGTGACATTTTTTAATTATTGTATGGATTGGTTTACGTGCATGTATATATATACATTGTGTGTGTTGTGCACATGTACATATGTATCTATGTATGTTTGTAGATGCAATGAGATATATGCATGTTAGCAAGGCAGATTACCTCTCTTATTTTTTGTGTTTTACTTTATGATCTATCAATTATAACTTGTTAGACATTATTTTGACTTTCTATATAAAATAACTAAAATTTTAAAATAAATAAACACATGACAAGTTGTGATTGGTGGAGCATAGAGTGGTACACAGAAAGTGAGATGGAGGATTTGTGTGTATACAAAAAATGTTGTATCCACAACATTTCTCACAACACTTTTGCAATAAATTCTAAGTAGCAAAAATATTTGTATTCAGATATGTTTATTAGTTATAAAGTTTAGTACTTGAAGTAAATCCTTACTTTTCTACTTTATTAAATATCAAACACGATCAAATCTTGTTGGATAGACTTTTTATCCACCATAGTTCAGATCATTCCTATAGATAGGTTAAACCAACCCTTCTAATACAGGTGCAATATGGGCAACTAAACCACAGTCAATGAAAACAAGTGAGAAGGTCTATTAATAGCCCATCTGCATGGTGGGTGTTGCCTGGTAGTGATTACTTCATCTGCCCGCTCTTTAGTCCTATTGCTTTTGAATTCTTGCTCGTGATGTGCTTCATTTTGTGGTAGGTATTATATTCTCTAGACCCAATTTTTTTTTTATAAAATGTTAATTAATTTTACCATTCCTTATCTGTTCAAATTTTTGATTAAGTAGTTTACAATGATAGTAAAACATGAGGTAATATAAATTTCCCTAGATAATGGAAGCCTGGAAGGAGAATTCAAATAATGATGAAGTCATTGAATTTATCATTTATCATGAGCTTAAATATTTGGGGGAAAGTGATATTTGTTATTATTATTTTTTTTTTGATGAAAAGTGATAGTTTATTGAAATAGAACCAACATACATAGGAGCAATTAGGCATAATAGTTTTTATTCTAAAAAAGAAAAGACTACAGGCAAAGCCTTGCTTTTCTATTTTGATATTCATTAAAGAGAAAGTAGTCAGAGTATTATGGAACTCATATTAGTATGAACAATGCCAATCAATGTCACTAAGTTACAAACCTCTTAACAATCATATATTCACAAAATTTTATCCCAAAGATTTCATAATCGTTTTTTTTTTCATCCTTCCTGTTATATTGAACACATGTGGATTTTAATTAGTGCAATTGGTAAAATTTTTTATGGTTGAATAAGAGATCTGAGATTCAATCCCCGCCTATGCCTAAAACAAATTGATGTCTTGGTCTGATAATAAAAAGCTATCATCAAAAGTGAATGTCATAGATTAAAACTCTAAAAAAGAAAAAAAAAATTGAACACATGATTGTCAAAATTAAAGATAGTGACTACGTATAGTTTTCAAAATTACGGTTGCAAAACAGTGTGAGTTGATATATATTGCAAAATAAAAAATAAAAAAATTCATTGTATGAAAATTACAAAAAATTTGTCACCATACAGATCGAGATAAGAACCACAAGAGCCTCAGAGAATCGAAAACTATAACAGCCGTTTAAGACATGAGAACAGGGTTTAATTTTATCCACCCAGTAGCCAGTACTCTATTGCCAGCATTGAGTAATTGCCTTTCTGAATTATTGTACTCCAATTGTATTGGAATGCGTGCAAGGTTTAGCTTCTTGACAATTTTAAATTACCAGCTGTAGCTTTCATCTTTGTCGATCACTTTGGCACACAAGTATCAAAACCCTTGTCAATCATTCGTTGGAGTTGTTGGCAATTCCATACATATATATACTGAGTTCTTCTTGTTAATAATATAAAGGAATATACTAGCAAGAATGGAGAACCTCTCAATCTTTTTCTAGTATCTTTTGGAAGTTTTCGGTGCTGACTCAGAAACTACAACCCTATCCACAACTATTTGTATCCTATTCTTTCAGATAGAGATAGAGATAGAGATAGAGATAGAGATAGTGCAATGTCATTCTCTCCTTTTAAGTTAATTAATTATATATAAATTTGAGGATTTGAAATCAAGAGGTTTTAGAACACTTACTAATACATAAATTATACTTAAAAAAAAAAAAACCATTGTGGTGGATTTAAAATAATATTGAAAAAAACACATTTTTAGTGAATTTAATCAATAGCACAAATTTTCTTTTTATATTTGATTCAACTGATTTAAACTCAAAACTAAAAAATTTGGAATTTATTTATCATTTTCACTATGAAAAAAAAAAAACCCAAAAAAAAAGAAAATTCCAAGTTGTAACTTTACAACTAGGGAGACAAGAAACAAGAAGGCCAACCTTGACTTTGCTACATAGAATTGCATTATGAAGAAAAATATCCATTACGAGGTGGCACTTTCAATGGGCCCTCTTTCACTTGGTATTAAATTAAATTGACAATGGCCGGTTAGATAGCATGTGATCTCCGCTAGCTACCAGCAAGCCCACCATCAATCTCCACCTGCATGTACTTCTGTACGTCTCTACAGAACAAAAGGTTCTCCCATAATTAGGTGAGTTTTGGATTATATTAAGAATTAAAAGTAAATAAAAGTACATTTATATATATATATATATATATTTTAAAAGACTCTATAAGTAAATAAGCCAAATAAGAAAAAAAAAAAAAAAAAAAAAAAAGAGAAAGAAAAGAAAAACTCAGATTGCATGTGTGTAGGGCATCAATCTTAACCAAAAAAAAGTGTAGGGCATCAATCTTAATCAACTTCAATTTAAGTTGTAACCAAAGATCCATATTGATCAACCTAAAAGAGTAAGATGTTTAGTTCTTTATATGTGATATCCATAAAGCATGCAAAACTTGTATCAGTAATTAGAGGAGGATTGAATCTCTATTGTAAGATGAAATAGGACATACTAGAAATTACAAAAAAAAAAAAAAAAAGAAGTTACAATGATAATTAACAAAGAGAAATTAGAAAAGACTATATTAAAAATCCAAATTCAGCAATTGCAAAGTATATACTATCTCTCTTTGTCAACAAGAAGATGGAGAAAGTTTCTAATCTTTTTTTTTTTTTTTTTTTGGGATAAGAAAGCATTCAAATCTTTTTTTTTTTAAATATATATATATATATATATATGGTAAAAATTCTATTCTAACCTAATCTAAGTGTATATATATGTGTGAAGCTCATTTCTGGAGATTTGAACTCCAACCCTTGCCCCCACAAGCACTTATACTTGTGGAGTAATGAGTTATGTAGCATCAAAAAGAAAATGACAAGTGTTTAAGAGTTCACTTGATCATGTGTATTGCACATGACTGTTGGATAAGTGTTACTTTCTTTTTGTTGCCACATAACCCATTATGCAGCAATTACTACACATTAGTATATATGCAGTAAAATCTTCCCCTTATTTAATTAGACTTTTAGATTTATCAATAAGGCAGCAAATAAAATTTGTAGGGGCAATGGACTGGTAGGAGTAATGGGCCGGTATGAATGACACGCCAGTGGAGATAATGGGCCTTAAACCCCTCGTCCATTTACATAGCACGTCCCCAAGCCCAAGCCGAGGACTGAGGCTAGTTCGAGGACGATTCAACTTGCCCTAGGCGATCCGTACTGGCATTTGGGAGAGTTGAAAGTGAGCTTAGCGATCCCAAGGTTCTGCCGAGGACGCGCACCGCCTCGGGTAATTAGAACCGAGGTAAGACTCGGAGCTCTGCCGGTCAAGAAAGCCCCTCAGAAGATTCCACTCGACAGGGTGAATGTTGTGGAAGCATGTACCAAGAAAAGATCCCAAAATATCAAGAGAGAAGGCTGCCAACCCTGCACTGAATGCTCCACAACTAACTCCCTGGCCACATTTATGTGGAGAAGATATCTGAACAGTGTTTTCCAGTCTCGCTGTTCTTATGTAGAGGGTTCTGGAAAAATTAGAAGGGACAGATGTCAACAAAGAAATCATGACATCAAACAACTATCCTCGGACGTAATATATAAGAAAGAAGGAACCCAAAAAGAGGAGGGAGGGATTTGCACCCATTACTAAATAATACTTACACCAGACAACCATCCTCGGACGTAAGCCGAGAATAATCCTTTAAACCAGAAACCTGTGTTTCATCCCAATCAATGATCCTAGCCCATCCAGCTGGTAATCTAATTTTCATTAGCCTAGTCCTTCCTAATCTACTCTCTACAAATTTATTGTTGTTGGG
Source organism: Lithocarpus polystachyus (assembly GCA_033629205.1). Taxonomy (NCBI): domain Eukaryota; kingdom Viridiplantae; phylum Streptophyta; class Magnoliopsida; order Fagales; family Fagaceae; genus Lithocarpus; species Lithocarpus polystachyus. The sequence continues at coordinate 2,417,467 of CM066162.1, read as the reverse complement.
CCTTTTAGGCAATTCTACCCACCTTTGGGCCGGATTTCGAAGCCTGTGTCCATACAAAATTAATTTCAAAAGTACAAAACTTGATGAATACAACGTCCTATTGGTGGAAAAATTCCCATTTTAATTGCATTAATTACTTTCAGATTAACAAAAGCTTCCAAACATAGTTGAGATGGTCCCCAACAAAATCATAATCATGCTTATGGTTATTGGTTACCAAACATGCAACAATTCAAAAGAAAAGAAAAAAAAGGCACAAAAGAAATAACATTAATATGATTATTATTTAAATGTCATTTCTAGTTTAGATATGTTAGAAGCGTGTGAGGCGGATCACAACACACTTTTAGCAACGGTCAGGCAACTGCTACTAAATCTTTAGAAGCAGTGTTTTTTGACCTTTTGCAGCGGCTAAATTTCCTGTTGTGATGGAAAGTGAATAAAACAGTGTATTTTGTGTTGTAAGCTTTGCTAATGTAATGAGAGAGAGAGAGAGAGAGAGAGAGAGAGAGTTTTGGGTTGCAATCTACTATGTATTTGTAGGATTCCTCTACATGGTAGATCTCTAATATTTTTGGAGGTTTGATATTTGAGACCTACTATGGAATTTTGTTTGTGAGTTACTAATGGATGTGATAAAGTTAATGTTCACTTATAGTTATATATGGCTATTTTAGTGGCTAAAGGGATAAGTAAGTCGACTTTTAAGTTTATAGTGTCTCCATGGGATATATAATTTGTGTGGTAGCTAGGGAAGGTGGGATCTGTCAAAATTGAAGTCATCAAATTTGTAAGGTTAATTTGTTCTGAAAGTACATGTACCTATAACGAGTTTAGGCCTTTAGCACCATATATAGTATCTCAAAAAGTTTCAAAATTCCAATTTAATTTCATCAAATTTTTAATCTTGCTTCTTGTTTGCTAGATTGATGTTTTTCCTAACACTCAGCTTTTCCTTCCTTCTCTTCTTATTATCACGGCCTAAATCCTTTTAATTGAGTGGAACTTGGGGCTTGTCTTAAATTTATAATAAAACCTTTCACTACTGCACATTTTTAAGAATCATTTAAACTAAATGCAGAGCTAGGACTTTTTTTTTTCTTTTTCTTTTCTTTTCTAAGAGAGAGATTCAAATCTTGAATGTTTTTATTGTAAATATTAGAAAATATCATTAGAGCTAAAGATCATTTACATTTGCTGTAACATCTAACCTTAGAAGAGGTTGTTTATCGAATTTCAGAAAAATATTTTTCATTTTTTAACTTTGCACCTTTAACATTCTTGTCATTAGTCGTTATTTTATGGGTAACTCTGACTCCTCATTAATAAAAATGTTGAATTTCATGAAGTGCTGTATGAAACAAGACGAAGTAATCAACCAACCAACCAACCAATCACCCACCAGAATTTTTTGTTTGACAGGTTCCATTTTTTATTCTATCTTTATATATATTCTTGTATTATTTTGATACTAACCAGTCAAGTTTTTGATCAAACAAGCTTCTACCTTCCAGTCTAAGTTTATCCCCAGCTTTACGAATCAAGTGCACCGAAATTGTGAAATCATTTGAAATTTTGTCAACCAAATTATATTATATATGAAAAAAAGTGCTTAGGTCCAATGAACGTAGCATTTTTTTTTTATTATTGTGCTGTTTGTTTAGAATTGTGATTGTTTATCTTTACAAAATTAGAATGAATTGACTTGGTTTTATAAGAATGAAACACAGATTACACCATTATTAATGGAAACATCAGTATTATAATGGACTTCTTTAACCTTTTAAATGAAAAGTTGACAGTACACATTCTTACTTCTTACAGTCCAGTGATGGTTTAATTTATTAATTACTATATTAAATTTATAATGGAGATGGATGAGGCATTGCCCTAGTTATGAGGTAAATTCTAAATTTCTTTATGGGCTCTAGAATCCTATAGACACCATTTAATAACTAAAATAATGGTTGATCAAAGGAGTTCTTGTGGGTATGATACTTCCACAAGTAACAAAATTATACATGACAGTATATTTGTTACATGTGTTGGTAATTAACATCACATTGAGTAGTACCTTCATAATTTTTAGTATTTGTAATTTTATTTCCTTAGGTTAGACTGTGATTCGGCTGCTAACAAATTGCATACCTCACTTCACTCGTGGGTATTCAGGAAAATGTAACCTGTACTTAGTTCAATAGCTAAAATCATAACAAATTTCTTTTTATTTTGTTGATCTTAAACTCTGTGTTCATGTAATTTTGTAGGGGTTTTAATTGTATTGGATTGGTGAGGTGAAGTGATGCAAGTGCTGAAATTGAAGTTGGAAACTGCAGAATTTCACTCCTGCAAAGTTGGTTGTGTCAATCGGATTGAGACACGAAATCAAGATTTGAAAATCTATTGCAACAAAAAGGTTTTCCCTCAATTCGTACGATATGAAATAGTAATTCTAATACGAATTTATTTTTTATTCCAGTCATTACCCTTACCATATAACTCTCATTTTCCACGAATTTTAGCAAGGGAAATACCTACATTGAAGAGCTAGAGAGAACACAAAACCTGAGAGGAAAAACCCCTCTCATATCTCTTCCTTCTCCCTCTCACCTTTGCCAATTTCTATGAGAGGAGAATAAAACCATCACACCTATTACTACCTTTTGAGTTTTGGTGTTGATTGGAGCTTGGGAATCATTGGAGCAATCCCAGAACATCTAAGGAGACTTGGAGATTGCAATTAGAGGCTCAATTGCCAATCCGGAGACTAGTGAGAAGAAAGATTCATGAAATTAGTTGCTAGTAGGAGTTGGAGGCTTAAGTACATAGTTACTATTTGGCTTGTGACGCCCTATAAAGGTTTCTTTGTCCAGTATTTGAGTTTTTCCTCTTCACAAATACCTTGATGTTCTTGTGGGTGATTGTTTTTTTGTGGTTGGGATTAATTTTATGTTTATCCATGTATAATTATGTTAATTAACTAATTACGTAAGCTTAAATTTTGTAATTTCAAAAAATTGACATTAGTCGTAAAGTTTAGAATCTAAATCGAGTTTGTGAAACTCTCAACCTTAAAGAAAATGAAAGATTACTTTTTTATATTTTAATAATCTTTCCTTGGTCTTCTTGGAAACTAACCAAGCAAAGAATAACTTAATTGAATTAAACCCTAATCTAAATCTGTGGTCTACGCGGAGTAGCTAGCTTAATTACCTTCTATTAATCTGAATCAACTTGTTTAATTGGTGATAAAGAATATTATTATAATTGTGGGATTCAATTAAAAGATGTAATTTCTCTCTCTCTCTCTCTCTCTCTCTCTCTCTCTCTCTCTCTCTCTCTCTCTCGTGTTTGAAAAACTTTACCTGTCTTTCTTCCATTCTCATGCATGAGAGACACATGCCCATCAAGCAGTCCAAAGTCCAATCATTGGGAGATTTTATGCTTCAGGTCCCTAATTATCAAGCTCTTGACACCGTTCACTTCTCTGTTTAATTTTTGTACAAGAGATGACATTTTATCCACAGATCATTGAGTTATTTATTTTCTCTTATCTCTTACTAACATACAGATAGAAATTAATATATATGGTCAGCTTGTTAACATGTGCACGAGTTTTTAGACAAATCTATAATGGGTTAGTTTAATTGATAAAGTATTTTATTATCGAAAAAGAGATTAAGATTCGAGTCCTATTTACACAAACTGAAAAATCTATTGGCGTTTTAGTTGGATGATAAAAATTAATTATTATATACAGTGGCAGCTCTAGAAATTTTCTTGAGGAGGGTCATTAAGAAACTTAAATTAAACAAATTTTAATAAAAAGAGAATTTGAATATATTGTGTTATTGGAAAAAAAAAAAAACACAAATACATGAAATTTTATAGTTTTTTTTTACAAGTTTTCATATTTTGAAATCGTCACATGGTAGTTTATTATCAATTGTCATTATCTATTGTTAATGTCAAGGTTGTCAAAAACGGGATCTTATGTAAGATCGTTGAAGGTAGGTGGGATCGTAGATCATAGGATCAGATCGTAAATCGTAAGATTCTATATATTTTCAGATTTAAAGCAAAAAACACATGGATAATGGCTTTGTATGTTGAATAATCACGTAAATTATAAATTCATCCATAAAAAACTTAGATTTTGTATCATATGATGTAATTTACATGTCATACATCGTTAAGTCTATACTAACGAAATAAATATATTTAAGTTTTGACCCAATGTATTTGAAAAGTTCAATAAATGTATAATTAGCAACCAAATACCAAAATATTTATTAAAACATATGAAAAATATTTTCTAAGTTCTAAGTTCCAAGTTTGAAATCCAAAATAAGTTAGCAAATGGAAACTAGTTAACTACAATATGAAATCCAAAAGCAAATGAATATTATGGTAAAGTGAACATTTAATTATTCACATTCTAAGGTCTTATAACCACCGTCCTAAATTCCTAATGATCATCATCCATTTCATTATATATGTAGACATTATATATTTATATATTAGAGTTGTAAAAGACATCAAGATACAAATATTTTAGTAATATTAAAACACAAATTAATATATTAATCAAACAAATTTAACAATATTATAGCTTGAAAGGCAGCAAAGCCAACGTCAAATTTTTCATTTAGAAATGATGAAGCATTTTTTTTTTTTCATTTTGATTACAAGTAAATTAGAAACTAGAAAACATTTGCTTAGATTGACATAATTTTATAAAATAAAAAATAAAAAGTCATACCATCACAACATGAAAAAATAAAAACCTTTAAAACTTTATCAAAACAAAAAAAAAAAATTTATCCCATAAAAAAAAACAAAAAAAAATTATATTTTTGGTAGGATCTGTAGGATCCCATACGATCCTACGATCCTATACAATCCTACACGGTCCTACGTACGATCCAACCATTTTACGATCCTATTGCGATTTTAAATGTTTTGGTGAGGTGGGATCGTAAAATCGTGCAATCCTACGATCCAGATCGCGATTTTGACAACCATGGTTAATGTAGATGTGACCATTTTATTTTGTTAAGTTTGTATAATATTCTTATTTTTATGTAGTTGTCATTATTTATTTGTTATTTTTTTATATAAATTATTGACCTTATATTAATTATTGACCCACAACCACACTTATCTATACATAAATAATACATTTAACAATCATTGACCTACTTTTTTTTTTCTTGAATCATTGGTTTTATAATAAAAAGTTGTTATAACATGATAACAATATACATATGTAACAAACACACGCACATTCTCACATATATATAATATATATTTATAATAAAGAGAGTCATTCAGAATTCACAAATACTCACATTTTACTCTTAGAGTCGAAGATACATAGAGTTAGATAGAGAATAGAGATGAGATGAGATTCATGAGAGAAATGAATAGTGATTTGTGTTGTTGATTAGTTTTAGGATGAGCTGATCTATGTTGTTTGATTTTGAGCTAAATTGATTTGTGATCAGGGTGTGCAAGATTTAAGCCAAATTGTGCAAAAATATTTTTAAAAGTAATTAAATTAATAATAAATATTTTATATATAAATATTTTTTTTTTTTGAAGTCAGAGAGTTCATTTGAACCCCCTGAATTACAAGTGCAACCAACCCTGATTATATAAAGTTAGATTTCAAATCTTACTGCCTTATTGTTTAAAAAAAGAAACTATAATGAGAGTTTAAGTCTTTAATTAAGATCTATTTAACACGTACAAGTACAACTAACACTAGAAAGAAAGCACCGCTTAGCTCCAATAATCTGATTAAATTAGTTGTATTAGTCTCCTATTTACTTAAAAACATAATAAAGACTTAAATGAGAAGTCCATATCATCTATAACCAAATAAATTAATGGCTAAGCCAGCCTTAATTTGCAGGATCTATTGAATTTGAATTGGTTGAGAAGTGTCCCAGAAAAAGTGGTTACTTTCAACAATGTACAAAACTTTTTGCTTGACCAGAGAGAGTTTTATATATTTAAATAGCACTTTTTTAAAAAGATATTCTAATGAAAGACTTTTTAAACTCCATTTTCCACCGATCTAAAAAAAAAAAAAAAAAAATTCAACCAACAACAAAAAAAAGAGCTTTTTATTTATTATTATTTTTATTAACCAAAAGATAGATGATGAATAAAACCAACAGCTGTTATTATCAAATTGTATACATTATATTGTTAAAGCGTTTAACAGAAGGTTCATGGCAAGGAGCAAAAATTAAATAATAATAATAGGAGTAAGTTAGACCCATTTATTTATATCCTCTCCTTTTTTTTCCCTTTTAATTTAACTTCTTTTGGGTGCATTGGTAAAGTGTATATAAATTTTAATGCACAGACAATCTCCATGTGAGTTCACATTGTTGATGATTGTCTCTCTAGGTTATTTAGTTATAAATAAAAGAGAAATTAAGGAAGAGGAAATTAACATAAAATTTACGTGATTTGAATATATCTTAATATTGAATGGTATCGTAATGGGTAAACCATTAGCATTTGCTAAATTTTGAAAATATATTATATTTAGTTTAGTTGACCAACCTCACCTCTTAAATTTTTACTTGACTACGCATTCAAGTATTAATTAATAGTGTTTCTAAATAAAAAAAAAAAAGTATTAATTAATAGTAGTAGAACTAAGAATAGGATTATCAGTTGTCAATCACATCTTGTAATTTTTATATGGTAGTTAGATATATAGTTATATCCATCTAACTACCATATGAAGAAAGGAAAAAAAAATTAACATAAATAATTTTACGTGTCGAATCACGAACTTTTTTTTTTTTTTTTGAGGAAGTGTCGAATCATGAACTTGATAGTATCGTAAACCAATAAAACCATTAATACTAACTAAATTTTGAATATATATATATATATATATATATATAATATTTAGTTTAATTATATAGTTGACCAACCTCACGTCTTAGCTAGAATTTTTTTTTTGACCATGTATTCAAGTATTATTTGTGGTAGAACAAAGAATAAGATTGTCAGTTGTCAGTCACATACATCTCAGTAATTTTTATATGGTAGTTAGATGGTTATATCCATGATGTAATTTATAGAGAGACATTAACAATTTGATAAGCGCCAAGTGTTTTTGGATTTTTCAACAAAGTTAAAAGTTAGAAAAATTGATATAACTAACCTATATATGTTTTCAACAAAGGTATACTGAAATAATAAATAACAAGTTGGCAAGCTGCCTAAGTTGGTTCTTATATTATCATAATGATGACTATATATATGATGCTTTTACCTTATCCTTATTGCACAAATTTCCGATAATAGAGACAAAAATGAAACCATTAATCACCCCTAATTTAACAACCAAACGAATAAGACTTGCATTTGAAGCCAGAGTAGCAAGATAATGACTGGCGGATGGAAATTCTTGAAATTCATAAAAACTAATATCATAAAGTAGTTGTCCTAGCTCTCTCATTGATTACTAATTTTTTAAGGGTGCGATGGCTAAAACCAATAATTTGAGTAGAAATTTTCAGACCTTGGGTAATTTTTGGTTGCTAAGTCATTAATCAATCAGTAGTATTTAAATTTATTTAATTAGTGCTTGTTCAGATAATAAAAGTTAATTATATAATCTCTGTCACAAGTAAAACATACGGTTCAATGTTATTTATTTCATGTCAAGCAGGACGGACTCAGGATTTTAAGCTAGTGGGAGCTGGAGTATAAAGAAAAAAAAAATTTCAAATAGACATCCATATAGTATTAAAAAATTATAAATACTCAAAATTGTTGTTTCTAAATACATTAAGATGCAATCATTTACCAATAAAGACAAAAACAAAAACAAAATAATGTTTTTTTTAATACTAGGCTGGCTAGAATTTTTTTTTTTTTTTAAATAGAGCTTCACAATGGTAGTATTAAAAATTTTAGCTTTTACCACATCATTTTATAATACACCTAATATCAAATGTTCTATTTTTTTATCACTTCATTTAAAATAATATAAAAAAAAACTCATTAAAATAATAAAGGAAGCAAGAGAATTTGAGTTTTTTAATTGAAGAAAATGATATAATCTTAATAAAATATTGCATTTTATTTTTAACAATTTGCTGCAGTCAAATAGTATTTATACCAGTTTACTTTAGTTGCAAAAAATTTATTTTTTGTTTCTTCAATATATAACACATAATGATTTGGTTCTTTGGTAGTAAAATAGTTTTTTTTTTTTTTTTTGGTGGCTAAAATATAATTACTATTGTGAATGTTTTTTTTATTTTTGTTAAGTTTTTGGGTTGAATAGTTGCTAGTTGGGTGAGGCTAGTTAGGCTTATTGAGGAGAAAGAACGCCTAAGGTTTTGGAAGGGGATCCAATGGCCAAAATTGGAAATTAACATTGTTTTCTAAACAATATAATTAGTAGGCATTGTTTTCAATCTATATTTTTTACTAACATCTCGAGTCTGTAAGACACGATTTAGGCCTATAAATCGAGTCTCAAAGACTCGATTTCTATGGTTTGATCATGTCCGAAGTGGCGTTTTTTTCACGTAGTGTCTACCTGAAAATCGAGTTTCTAAAACTCGATTTATATCTCGACAGTTAGAAGCTCGATTTATCCTACAAGCCATAAACAGACTTATACGGGAAAAAAAAAAAAAAAAAAAAAAAAAACCAGCTGAGTTCTTGTTCTTCTTTTTCCCAAGTCTCTCCCAGCCTCCTTTCCATGCTTTTTGACAAAAGCACGAAATGGGTTCGCTTCGTATATGGGACTATCTCTAAATTCCCAAAATACATAGTGATGAAAACCCTAGAACCCCCAAGAACCACTACCAGCACAATTCTTGGGTTCAGAAAGTGTAGGAAGAAGGCATGGGTCCTTTGGAATCAGACCAACACAGCCAACGGCGATCTTCGATGGCATGTAGGTCGACGGCAAAACTTCAGGCCGCATGTGGAGGCGTGTCAGGCTGAAGATGGACGCCTACTTCTTGGGTTTTACACATCGGAGGTCGAAGAAGAGATCCGTGGCGTTGGTTTCATGAACCACTAGTCGACGGGGAATCTGTGACGGCTCGTGGGTCGACGACCACCACGCGTGGCGGCACGTGTCTCTGAAATGGAGATCGAACTCTTGGGTTTTGCAAATTGGAGGCCAAAGAAGAGATTTGCAATGTCGATTTTGCGAAAGGATAGAGAAAAACTAGCAGATCTGAAGGGAGGCTCGAACTAATGGTGTGACGGCTGTGGCTTCTTCTTCTTTGTTTGTTAGCTTGGTAAACTCAGATGAAAGAGACAGAGGGGAAAAGAAGAGAGAGAAAGAAGGAAAAATAGCTTGGTAAAGTTGTTTTGTTCTGACCCTTAGGTGGATATTTGCTTATAAATCCAGTCTTAGAGACTCGATTTCCAAGTGGTCACCACATGGAAAAAAATGCTACATTAGGCTGATCAGACCACGAAAATCGAGTCTTTGAGACTCGATTTATAGACCCTAAATTGAGTCTTTTACACTCGAGATGTTAGTAAAAAATATAATTTGAAAACAGTGCCAACTAATTATATTGTTTGACAAACAGTGTTAACTTCTAATTTTGGCCGGATCCAATTACATAAGGCCTCGCTTGGAAGGAAAGAATAGAATGGTATGGAAAGGAATGAAAAGAATAATTTTAAAATATTCTTCCATTCCCTTGTTTAGGAGTTTTAATGGAGGGAATTGAAAGTCCATTTCCTTATTTGGGAATTTCAGTAGAAGGGAATGGAATTAGTAGGAGGGAACACTCATTTCTCTCTATTCCCTTAAAACCTCAAATTTTCATTCCTCTTGAAATTAGGAGAAATGGGAAGAAATGAAATTAGATTTAATGATTTTTTTACTAAAACTCCCAAAATACCCCTATATATTCAACATTTTATTTTAACATAGGAGTCTAATAGTAATATTGTTATAAAATGATTCTATTCAATTCCCTCCATATTACTCCCAAACAAGATTACTTACATCTCATTCAATTCCATTCTTTTCCCTTACTTAAATACATTCTATTCCATTCCATTCCATTCCATTCCATTCCCTTATGATCATTTCATTCAATTCCATTCTCTTATGAACTCCCAAGCGAAATATATTATAGTTATATATATAAATAAAAATTGGACCCAAGAGGGGCTCGGGCCTCCTTGAGCCCCACCTGGGTTGGTCATTGGTGTCAAGAACCTTGTAACTTATCTAATTTTCACATTTTAATATTTCTAACGGAGACATTTATGGCTCAAATTCTCCATCCCTAGATTATTGCATGATAAAAAAAAAAAAAAAAAAAAAGAGTAAATTTCACTAACTACTCCTGAGGTTTGGGGTATTACCAAGCACGTCCAAAGGTTTTAAAAAGTGACCAATTTGTTCCTTGGTCCCTAACACCGTCTGTGCACCGTTTTATAAAATTAAAAAAAAAAAAATTCTTCATCTCACCCTTCAGATTTGGAGCTCAAACTCCTCAACTCAGCTCTCACAGCCTCTCTCTCTCTCTTCGACTCAAACGACACCGTCAGCAAGCAAAAATCTCATTTGGGAAAAACAATCTTACTAAACTAGTGTATCAATTTTCCAAAACCATACACAATCTCATTTGGGGAAAAAATTTACAAAACATTCAAAAACAAAAATCTCACTACATCAAATGATTAACCCAATACAGCCGCTATACATCCTTCTAATCAAACCAAGATCAACCCAAATCAAAAAAATTTCAAAACAACACCTAGACCCACAATGGCGAGCTTCGAATGATCCAACAATTGCCATTGACAATAGCAACACTTATCACTACCCACTCATCCTCCTAAAACCCAAATAGTTCTAAACATCCAACATCACATGATTCACACCTCAAGCCCAAACAAAACCAAATCAAATAATAATAAAAAAATTTCATACCAACAATGGCAAGTTCCACCTGATTATGACCTTGCAACCGCCGCCTACCACTTATCATGATCAAGCAACAGTCATCTGCCGTCATCCTAAATCGTGACCCACCCAGCCACCATCCTCCTAAATCCGGACCCAGCCACCCAGCTTTCAACGGCGACATATGGCGTGGGTTTTGTAGGTAAATCGGTACTGAAACTGTGGTGGTAGAGTTTGTTGTCCTTGCTGAGTCTGAAACCTTATAGCTTTGATCTTAAGCTTGAGGGAGAGAGAGAGATTTTTCTGGGTTGAACGAAGAGAGAGAGAAGAAAAGGGTATTTTAAAAAATGAAATAAAACAGTTTGATACACGGTGCAGAAACGGCGTTAGTTTTTAAGGACCAAATTGGTCATTTTTTAAAACTGTTAGATGTGTTTGGTATTACCCCAAACCTCAAGAGTAGTTAGTGAAATTTACCCTAAAAAAATGTTATTTATAATTTATTCCCTCAAATGGGATTGTTGATTATGATGATGATTATTCATTGTTTATGGGTTTAAATTATTAAAATCTCTAATTTTGGCAGTTGGCTATGCTTGAACTCTAGTTAATCCAAATAAAAAAACTTAGTTTGGCCAACACAAAATTTGGCTGTCAGCTTTAACAATCTTCCTTGCTAGGACTATTCACGTGCACAGCAGTAGATATATGCTTGGTTCTCAGGTAGTAAGTACAACACTTTAGTACATTTCCCTTCTATCCATATATTATAATATTATACATTCTGAAAAAAAAAAACAAATTATAATATTATTAATGAGATCCAAAAATAAGTACTACTCTGTTCATCAAAAAAAAAAAAAAAAAGTACTATTCCTGTAGTACGCATTTTCCTTTTTATTTATTTATATATTATCCCTTTTGAGTTTTGGTAGGTATGTTTTTTTTTTTTTTTTTGGAAAGGCCCTTTTGATAGGTATAGAGTCCAGTTCGGTAGTTGCTTTAATCCCTTCTGAAGATGCAATTAAAAAACTTACTGTAGGTTACTGTGCATGGTCTTTACGTAAAGGGGGTTAGTACAAACAGCCCATAATTAGACTTGTTTGGCATGCATCTAATATTTCTCTTTTCTTTTTATGGGGTAAAATATATATATATATATATATATATAGATATTTTGAGTTTTGTATAGATAAGACGTCACCATAATCTTGGAAATGATCCCATGATATTAAAATGTCCTAACAAAAGAAATATGAAGAAATAATTTTCAGTTAATTATATTCTATTTTCTTTCCATCCAAACGAAATATGAAGAAATAATTTTCAGTTAATTCTACTCTATTTTCTTTCCATCCAAACAAACCACTATGTTATGGTTAAATTTTTATCTATCAAATAAAACAAGTATAATTAATAATTTGAATATCAGGCCATCTTCTCTCCCGAAATTAGGGTCCTCTTTGTTTTAAGGCAAATTGAGGGATTCTATCTCACGGCTAAAAATGAAAATGAATTTTTTTAATAAATAAAAATATTGTACATTTTCATATTATTTAAATTCTCGGTCCATCTAATAAATAATAAATAATAAATAATTTTAAAAAACAAAGAACTATTATATTTTAGAGAAATATTCTTGAAAAACTAAATGTTGTTTGTTCATTTAGACTCTTGTATACTTAGATTGTTTAACCTAATTAACTAACCAAGTTATTACTTAGGTTTATTATTTACATCTAGGTCAATTGCAAACAATTATATCACTAAGTGCGGAAAAGTAAAGAAGACAAGCGATACGATGACCTAAGAAAACCAATGAAATTGTCTAGTTTCAAGGTAAAAAAATCTGGGGAGGATTTAACCTAAACTATCCCTACGGCAACAAATTCACTAAATAGAATGGAAGTTTTAAAATAGAGTTTTCCCTAACACCCATGTAGCTTCAAATCCACAGACTCTTCTATTTGAATTGTTGCACACAAACACTCACGTTTGTGACTCTAAGATACCACTCAAAACTTTAAATCATCAGCAATGTATGACTTTGTTGTAACAACTTCAAATCTACCAGTTCTAATAATGCGTAGATGGAATTCCGGTAGTAACTTTGAAAGGAGAAGACATAATACCTTTTAGATCTCAAAAGAGCACCTCCAAAATCATAACAAAATGTGGCTTAGGGTTTCCTTTAAATACTTAGTAAAATAGATCTAAAACCATAATCACTTAATGGGCTTAATGAGCTGTTGAGCGAAAATTAAATTCTACAGATCCGTGTATTGATCGGTCGAGCCTTCATCTTGATTGGTCAAACTTGGTATGTTTCGAATTTCCTGAACTTGCAACTTCCTTTTTCTTGTATTTAGACTTGCAGCACCTTAAACATTGTATAATATACCCTATAAATTTTAAAATCTATATCTAGACAAGTTTATACTCACGGTTTGCGAATTGTTCTAAAGTTTTAGAACCTAACAAATGTCAACTATAAAATTGTCTTTTCCTTCGAAAACAAATAGGGTGAAACCTAATAACACTCTCCACAGTCCCCACATATCATAAGTAATCCAAAAGTACTTCAATTCCCAAAAAAAAAAAAAAAAAAAAAAAAAAAACAGTTTCAAAAAATATAAGGAAAGTTTTTTGATTTAGTTTTAAAATGTTGAGGACAATAATTGATAAAGTGCTTCTCTTAAATCAATAATGTGAATATTGATCAAAAGAACTTTGATGACGTTTGTGTTGTCTTCATATATATGTAGTTAGCTATTATGGGGTGACCGAGTGGGGATTGGGGTACATGTGTTATATGGCAGTTGCACAATCAAGATAATATTTTTGGTACTTTGATTTAGAAGGGAAGCTAAAGGTCTGAAAGAGAATGAATTCAAGGAAGAAAAACAGAAAGTGTAGTTTTTTAATCTAAAATGGTTGCTTCTTCCTTTATTATGAAAAGATTAAAGAAAAGAGTCAAAATTAAAAAATCACATGCATGTCATTTTTGGTTTTGCCTTTTATTTTAAATATAAGATCCACAAAATGTTGTATTTTTCTAAAAGTTAATTCCTTGGGGGAAAGGGGATTTTTGGTTTAGAGAATCAAAGAGGGCAGTGTTTAAATATATAATTTTAATATGTATAAGATAACCTTATTATTATTTATTTAGTTCATTTGGGGGACCTCCTCGATCGGGGCTAGCTACAGCTATATATAATTATATATGGTGTAAGAATTGGGTAAGGGTTAGATGATACAAAATCTTAATATAGGTGACAGAGTTTCAATTGATAAAGTATCTTGTTATCGAATAAAAAATTTGGAGTTCAAACCCCAAATTCTATCATATTTATAAATAAATAAAAAATGTGACAAAGCCTGTCTAATTTAGGTGTTGCATAGATGTCTCTTTTTTTTGGGGGGGGGGGGGGGGGGTCAATTTTATTTTAATTGAGAAAAGAAATGAAGTCATAAATAATATACATGTCAATTTAACAAAATGAAATAAATATAAAATAACCCAATAAATTAAACTAATATTTATAATTTGTGATTAGTAGGTTATACATGTGTACCTTGAACTTGTAATTTCATTCAGGGCTGTTTAATACAATTAAAGACCTAAGATGATAACTTTAAATGAGTCTTTTTATATTTAAATATCATTTAAATAATATTTAGTTAATCTTAATATTATAATTTTTTATTTAAAATTCATTATTCTTAATTTTTAATATGACTAATTCACTTAATAATGATTGATTTGGATTTTTAGTAATCCATAATTTTTTTTGAAAAATGATAAAGTTATTACAAATTTTACTTCAAAAAGTTGACAAATTGATGTGCCTAGCTATGAATTACTTCTTATGATTTATGACAGATCAATTTGTAAGACTTATAGAGTAAAACTTGTAATATTTTTAACATTACTCAATTTTTTTTTTAGTCTTTTAAGAATAGATATATATATATATATATATATAAAACTCATTTTTTTTAATAAAAAAAATATCACGTTTTGATATTTTTGGGGGCCTTTGCCTTAATTTTGTGGCCTATGCGTACGGCTGACTGTGATTTCATCCACCACCTTATTCTTGTCCCCACCTTATTCTTCCAAGAGGAGGATCTACCATTTAAACTAAGAAAGAGAATATGATACAATATAATGAACCCTTAAGGAAGATATATAGACCAATAGAGATAAGCCAAGACTGATAGGTAGTGATTCTTCAATTGTGATAGATTACTTATCCAACCAACAACTACAAGGTCAATACTCTTTTATTTCCTTTTTTTTTTTTTGGGGGGGGGGGGGGGGGGGGGGAGGGGGGGGTTATGTTACACAAATAAATTGACTTTTTTTTTTCCATAAAAAAATGACTTTTTTTTTTCTTTTTCTATTTTTGCCAAATTAAACCTTATGGATCAAAAGGTGTGCATATAATTTCTACATAGTTTTGCGAAATTTCGGGAGAAGTCTATATAATTTCAATAACAAAATGTAAATAAAAGGTAGAGGTGCCACTCCTTTTGCTCATTCCTTTCTTCTTTTTATTTTTTTTTTGTTTTTTTGTTTTTTTTTATAACGATTTTTTCTTTTTGTTTTTACCCAAATTCCTCCTATTGTTGGGTTATAGCATGAAAGATTTAATTTGTTTTTCTTCGACTAGTGAGTTATATAATTTATAAGCCCCACGTCCATTAAAAGGAAGCTTCAAGTATAAGTCTCTCATCCTAGATGATGTGGTTAGGTTTAACGAAAACTACTATCACACACAAAAATTTTCCAGGGTAAAGTACTTTAAAGTTCATTTAATAGAATAGCAAACGTTTGACACTTTCACTAAAGAGTTTTAACGTGGTTCTTAAAGCTGAAAATAACTTTAAGATTAAAACTGAATTTCAGAGCTTTTATGACTTCAAAGAATTATTCACTATAATTTGTCAAACACTCAAAATTTTAGCGAACATTTTCAGTGAAAAACTCTATGTGCCCGTTTGGTGTTAATGTAGGAAGTAAAGGTTTTTTTTTTGGTTCTGTAGGAAGTAAAGTTTTAGTTGTATCGCTGTTACAATAAAGAAGTTTAACTGAAAAGTGTTAATTTTAATATTTATAGCATTTGGCAAACTATAGTTTTAAAATTAGTGCTGTAAAACTCAAATCTTTCTTTTTTTTTTCTTTTTTTTTTTTTTTTTTTTTTTGAGAATCAGACAATTGAATTGATAAAGAGCTTTAGAGTGAAAAATGACAATAGAGAACATAATAAATTTGTTTTGTATAAACAAATTGTTTAGTATAAAAAAATGCTACTAAAATTAACTCTCTTTTTTTTTTTAAGTGCAATGTTACTCAACCATTTAGAAATGAGAATGGGTAAATATCTTAGTTGCTGGGATGAGTTTTCCAATCTTATTTTGAAAATTTTGAAGCATCTTCCTACTTTGAATATTTTATTAAATAATTTTAAATATGTGATATCTTAAGTTTATGGCCAATATATTTCGGAACCATGAATATTTTTAATGCTAAATCTGAACCACAGAATTGTTGTTCTTGATTTCTCCCTGCTTTCTTACGCTAGCTAGGAAAGGAAAAGTAAAATCTGCGAGACCACTATATGTGGTTTTTAATAGCACACGTCGAAGAAGATCATCAATTCATCGATATCATGATTGTGGAGCTAGCCTAATGCACATTGTCACCAAGCTGGAGGGGTTGTTTGCTAACTGCTAATTCATAAAAAGTCTTATAATTATAGATGAGAACTATGGGAAACTATCAGTCAACTTGGAAAGCATGTGACTGTGCCAACTTTTTCCTTGTTCTCCCACCCCCCCTATTTTTTATTTAGGCTGTAAGTCTTTTTCTGTACTCTCAGTACTATCTAACATAACTTTTTTTTTTTTCACATTAGTAAATTTGGTTAGAATTACAGTACTTTAACCTAAATTCATATCACTAAAAACACTTTTATTATGTACTAAATTAATAATTATAAGTAAAAAAAAATGTCAAAAAAATATATCCTAAACTTATTGATATTATCCATCTATGATGATAGCTTCGGAAAATGCTTTAAATAATTCAAAGAAAATTCTATTAGCTAAAGAAAAATAAAAAGAAACAAGGAAAATAAAAACGAAAAAAATGAAAAAGAAAAGAAAAAAAAAAAAAAAAAAAAGATCGTAAACCAATGAGAAAGAGATGTGTACGACAAAGACTTATACTTAACGGCAACTAACTAACACAACGTTGTCAAACTCTGCCGCTTCTATCTCTCTCTCTCTCTCTCTCTCTCTAAATTCAAAGACTATCGTACCCATGCAAGTCACGCATGAGCAAACCACCGGTCCAAGTCAACCTTTGTTTACTCTCACATACACACAACAAACCCTAATATATATACACCTCCATTTCTCATCTCCAACCCAATTTGTGTTCTTGGGTTCTCTCGCTCTGTCTAAATTTTGCATCATCCTCTTCCATCCTCTTCCATTTTCTTCGGTTAATTAGAGACAAGTTTGTATAATGAGGAAGCCTTGCTGTGATAAGCAAGACACAAATAAAGGAGCATGGTCCAAGCAAGAAGACCAGAAGCTCATAGATTACATTCGGAAAAATGGTGAAGGTTGCTGGCGTACCCTCCCTCAAGCTGCAGGTATGTGTTATCTCAAATTAACACCTCAACAGTGAAGAAAAGAGCAACGGTGGTTCAAGCTAATAATCCAGTGGTATCACCACCTTCTGTGATGCCACTTGATGTATGAAATTCGAATCACACATTTTTTTCTTTGTAATTTCTTACCAGGATAAATAAATAAAAAATAAAGATCATATATATACATACATATATATATATATATATATGAGTTTTATTAATATTTATGGATATTGCCTAATTTCTTCATATTTTTGTTGACCAGGGCTACTTCGCTGTGGCAAAAGTTGTAGGCTGAGATGGATAAATTATTTACGTCCAGACCTTAAAAGAGGAAACTTTGCTGAAGATGAAGAAGATCTTATCATTAAGCTTCATGCACTCCTAGGCAACCGGTGAGATATGTTATCATTATTCATCTTCTTTCATATTCTTTTTTTTTTTTTTCTTATCCCATAAAATAATACAAAAAATTATTTTGTCAATGCAATTACTCCAAAAAGTTATCCAAAATATCAAGAATTTGTTGTTGTTGCCGCCAATGGTCCCTATGGACCATTAGCAGCAGTTCTCCCTTAAATTCAAAATCTAATTACCTTATTTACACTTAATAAAAATAGAGCCAAAGAATTTATTGTTATCCCCACCAATTTATTAAATAAAAACAACTTTTGTCAAGCAAAGTTTTCAGCATGGCACTAATGCATCATCTATAATTTATGCTAACATACTTAAATTATTTGGTTATAAAACGTTCTTAGGTTATAAGTTCTGCTAATGTACTTACAAGTTTTGAATTAATGGTGATTTTTTAGGTGGTCACTTATAGCTGGGAGATTGCCAGGGCGTACAGATAACGAAGTAAAGAACTATTGGAACTCTCACCTAAGAAGAAAGTTGATGAACATGGGTATTGATCCAAATAATCATCGGTTGAGCCACATTAATGTCTCTCGCCCTCAAACCTCGAATGCCTCGGCTGGTGCAATGTCTTCTGGTTTAAAAACTCACGCCAATCATCAATCAGAGAAATCCCAAGTTGAAAATTGTGATCAAGTTTCCGATGCTGGAAGTTGCTTAGAAGATGATTCTTGTGGCTTGCCTGATTTGAACCTTGATTTGATGATAACTATGCCTTCTTTGAATTCACTTGCTAATGTGGAAGAGGAGCAAAAACTTGCTGAGTCTAATACATCAAGCGAACTAGAATCCACTCATTCTCCCACGCTTGTTCTTTTTAGATGATCAATTTGTGAAGAAATTCAACAAGATTTTCAACTGTATTAGGAACTCATTTTAATGGTAAGTCTTAAATTTTTTGGAAGAGAATAAGGAGTGCAAGGATTTGCGGAAATTAAGGCAAAGAGTGTTGCGAAATTAACAAAGGAGAGGCATCCCCAGGAGTCACTTTCCGTCCCTAGTTTTTAGTTTACAGGCCCATGAGGTCGTGCACATTGGGCACAAAGATCGTATATCTGATTACCTAAAGAGATTATTTTCTTGTAAATTTGTCCATTCATTGTCGAGATATATATATATAGTGTCCATTGTCTCAGCATACTTGTAGTAATAATATTATGCAATAAATATGTTCTGATGATGTAGATTCTGAATAAGAACATTTGAATTTATAGAAAATTTTTTTTTCCAAGTGTTAGTTTGATATTGTGATACAAGTGTTATCTTGCATTTGGATAATTTAATTTTTATTTCATCTTATTTTGTTTATGATGTAAATATTCTTCCGTAACTTAAAAAAAAAAAAATTGTACATTTACTTTGAGAGGATGTAAATAGATGCAATATGCCCTAATATTTAAGATTTCAGTTCTTTGTTTATTTATTTATTTATTTTATGCTAGCAATTTATTTCCTGAAATGATTTTTTTCCTATGAAAAATCCAAAAGTCAATGGACGTCATGCCAATTTTAGGAGACTTCCGAACATTGATGGATATATGATTGATTCTCTGTGAAAAGCCACTGATGAATATCCCTTACAGAACCAGCAATAATGGATAAATATAATGTTATAAGATATTCCTAGGATTCCATTAATGTCAGAAGTCTTGGGAAGTTATCCATATATAAAAGAATTTCTGCATCCCCAGTTGCTTAGTTAATTTTGTATTCTACCAGAACTGGATCACGTAATGAAACTTGAAACCATTCTCGCAATAAGTTCAGATACACAAAAATTTACATGAAGCTTTTTTCACAACTTCGAAATGGTATATTGTGATTTGCACTAATAATGAATTATGTAAGAGTGATACTGCTTCAACCATAATTTAGCACTTTTCTATTTTCAAATAAGATAGTGAACAATTTTTATAGCTAACATTTCTATCATTGGTTAGATCTAAAAAGTTACCATTAATGGCAAGAAGAAAGAGATGGAAGGGTGGGAGAGGGGAATTTTAAAGAACTACCAAACATTCAAAAAAAGTCTTAGGCTTAGGAAATTAATCAAATAATGATTCTATTCTGTGCATATTACCTCTTTTGTGGAATATAAATTCTCTATCATACTTTATGTGTTCTGCTTTATATTCTATTAGAAAAACAAAATTCAAATACATGACATATCATGATTTATGGAATATCAAAATAAAATACAACACAAAAAATGGGACAAAGGATTTATATTTCCGATTTGTGTATTCCCTTCCGAGATATTATGCATAATCGCATGTGAATCAAGCTACCAACCACGGATGGACCCAGGATTTTAAGCTGGGGGGGCTGGAAATAAGCGAAAAAAAAAATTTCAAATATGTATCCATATAGTATTAATAAACTATCAACAAAGACAAATACCCAAAAATCATCATTTCTTAATATATTAAGATACAATTATCTACTAACAAAAACAAAAGACACAAAACACTATTATTTCTTTATTCAATCATCTATGAAAAAGGAACTCGACCTTCTTTCAAATCTTCAAAATCATCTACAATTGAATCCAAACTAAATGTCGTAGGCTATATCCTTTTTAATATATAACATCAAAGAGTCTGTCAAAAATTTAGTTCATCGCATCTTCATTAAACCATAATTTAGTTTCTGTAGTTGAGAATCTATTGGAGAATCTATTGTATTGTCCATCTTTCTAACACTAACCCACTAACCCAATGAATTCTACTACCGATCAGTCAAAAAAAAAAAGAAAAAAAGAATTCGACTACCGACACTAAAAACTTTTCTTTTAACTTTACCCTCTTTTTTTTTTTTTTTTTCTGACACTTGTCCGTTGCCCAACTCTATCCCTAGTATGCCCAACAACCAGTCAATGAGCCAACAAAGAAAAAACTAATCTCTACAACTACAAACTCTACTCTCTCTCTCTCTCTCTCTCTCTCTCTCTCTCTCTCTCTCTCTCTCTCTCTCTCTCTCTGTCTATGAGAGAGTTACAAACACAAAGTGACAGAGTCACAATGCCAAAAAAAAAAAACACCACAGGCAGCACAGATTCAATTCACAATCAGTTTTCAGTTCATCACTCACTAATAAAAACATAAACATGAAACACCACAACAACAAGTCCACAAGGCACAAGCACAGTTTCTGTGAATCTCAGATTCTCAGATCAGATCACAAACATTTTATATTTATTAGGTTTTGAAGGAAAAGATTAGAGAAAATACCTGTGAGCAACGGCGGCAGGTGGGTCTCGAGCAACCGGCGACGGCGGCAAGTGAGTCTCGTGTGGGCGGCAGCAAGTGGGTCTCGAGCAACCGGCGACGGTGACAAGTGGGTCTCGTGTGGCTAGCGTGGGTACTGGGTAGCACCGTAGCAAGATCGAAGATGGGTAGCACCGTAGCGACACGGCGTGGGCGGCGGCAGCGGCGTCACGGGGTGGGTCAGTGAGTGGGTCTCTCATGAGCACTCTCTGTCTCGCCTCTCTATCTCTTTGGTCTCGCCTCTCAGAGTGCTCTCACTTTCCTTTCTTTCTTCTTTTTCTTCTTTTTTTTTCCTTCGTTTTTTGCTTTCTCTCCGTTTGGTTTTGGACTTGCTGAGAGCTGAGGTTTTTTTTTTTTTTTTAGATTTACTTGGGTCTGGGTCATGGTCATGGGCTCTTGGGTTGGCCGAATGATGGGCTAGGGGGGCCGAAGCTAAAACTAAGGGGGGGGGCCCGAGCTAAAACCAAGGGGGCTAAGCCCTTTTTTTTTTGAAAATTTTAGCTGCTAAAAAATTTTTTTTTGGGCCCCGGGGGGGCCCGGGCCCCCTTCGGCCCCCACCTGGGTCCGTCCCTGCTACCAACTAATCTCAGATCAATGCTGCAACATATTAGACATTTAGACAACGGTGGGGGCCGTGGGGCTAATCAGTTAATATTTCAATGTCCTTATTGTAACTGTGCTTATCATAATTAATTGCAAAAACAACGTAAAAAAATTACTTTTTACTTGCTACATTTAATTTTGACCTATAAAAACAGCTAATTATATTAACTTTATAAATAGAAACCCCACAAGTACTAGTGGGGAACTTTTTTTTTTTTAAGGAAGTACTAGTGAGGAACTTAAGAGTAGGAAATAAACTTTTAGCCACATTTATTGAAACGGTTTTTATTTTACATATCTATATGGAGTATTCTCTTTTAGTTGCAAATTCAAGAACTTAAAGATATACAAGCAGGAGTGTTTGTGCTTGCTGTGAATTCAAGAAAGAAGTAGTCCGTGGACTCGAAGTTGTTACGTGGTCGTGGTAGTAAGTTTCCTACTCAAGGTACCAATAGGATGTTAGTGGTCTAAGTCGCTATTGTGTAAACTTCAATTCTCTCATAGTGAATTTTGTTTTATCTTAAGGATAGTTAGATTAAATCCTCCCCAGGTTTTTTACCGGTTTGATTTTCCTGGGTTATCATATCATCTGTTCTTTATTTTTCGCACTTTGCATGATATGATATATTTGTGTTAACCTAGATCTGCTTAATTTACTTAAGTTAATCACTTGGCTAAATATCTAGGTTAATCTGTTTGGATTTAAGGGGTCTAAATTTCTAACATCATGTAATCAGGGTATTCTAACATGGTCAATGATTGTTCATTACAAAAATAAAAATAAAAAATAAAACATGGTAAATGATTGGGTATGTTTGATAACTATTTTTTCTTCTTATTTTTTGTTTTCAAAATCAATTTTCTATTTTTTGAGACTAAAAAACTTGTTTGGTAACTTAAAATAGACCGAAAATAAAAACTGCTCTCAAAAGTACTCAATTTGTAAAGAAAACTAAAAACATATAAAATGCTGTTTTCAGTTTCTAATTTTCAAAAGTCAATGAAAATATGCATTTAATTTAATGAATATGTCTCATTTAATGAGTTAGCATTAGAGTTCAAATCTTAGTAATAACATATTTTAGTACTGTCTTTTTTTTTTCAAAAAACTTTTTTTTTTTAATTTCAACTAACCAAACATGCTTTTGATTTCAAATATACAAGAAAATTGTTCTTTCTTTATATTCCCAAAAACAAGTTTTTGAACATAGAAAATAAAAAGTGTTACCAAACATAACCTAAATTTCTCACTTTCTAAAGTTTTTCATTGATGATAATCTATCATGTAATAAGGGCATCAGGTTTTATGTTCAATTTGAAAAGAATTGAATTGGACAAGCCAAGGATGGCCGTACCCTATTGGATATTTGGATGTACCATTAATTAAACCTAAATTGGAGAGTAATGAATTTGCTTTTGCAAGATGCTCGTTAAAATTATACCATGTTTAAGTTTTTTAAATAAGTAATAATCTATCGTGATATATATCCGAATTAGAACTAGTTCAAATTATGTTTTTACTTTGGCTACCTTGTATTTAAAAGTTAAAAAAATTTTATATTAGACCCACTTATTAAGGAGAGTTTAGACCACACATAATGGTAAGGTTTAGAGCTTAGAATAAATTTTTAAGTAATTAATCTAATGATTTCCACTAGCTTAAATGTTTGGGACAATTTTGTTTTTCTATTTTTTATTTTTATTTCTTATTTCCAAGGACTAGGAAAGCTCAATATACAATTAGTCTTTTTAAATATATTCCAATGTATAAGTGATTCAAGTAATAGCCTAAAGGTAATGATGTTCTTAGTATAGTGACTCAGTTATGTAATTTGAGTCCCACCCTTCCTTCCCCACAATCTACTTATAACAAAAACGTACATTTTAACCGTTATTGCCATTTTTCGTGATGCAAATATGTTTGATTAATGGACAACGTCAGTTTGGAGAACAATTACTGGACAATGTGTTTGGCAAATATTTTTAACTTTTTGTTTTTTATCTCAATTTTTTTTTTTTTTTTTGGAAGAAAATTAACAAAACTAAAAATAAGGAAAACTATATCTTTTATATAACACTATGCAACTATATCAACCTTTTGTCATTTTTCTTCTCCCAAAAAAAAAAACCTTTTGTCCTTCTGTTAGAGAGTTAGAAAAGGAAAGTTCTACAAGGTTAATGCATATCTTGGATGTGATTCCTGCATTACCCTAACGATAATCATTCATTAAAATATTAAAACAACGTTTTGGTAGTTTAAACAAGTGATAAACAAATTGAGCACATACCTATAGTCCTATAATTAACTTTGTGTGTTTTTACGTAATAACTTTTTGCTAAAAGTTTATTTATTTATTTGTTGAAGATTGGTTTAGTTGTTTATTTGCTAAAAGATTTTTTTATTTGTCTAATTATAACTTAAAAAATAAGGTTTAAAAAAACTGTAACTGTATAGAGTATATATACAAGCAAACAAATTGAACAAATAAAAGAAAAGGTGGTTGTTAAACTAACACAAATCACCTAGATAACTACTAACTAGGTTTAGCCTATATATAATTAATTTTTATATGACTTTGGGACATTTGCACCTTGAGTTCTTATCTTGCCCGTGGTTCCATCTTATCTGCTCATTGAACGTTATCCTTTGAAGCTATTCTTAAATTGACTTTGGGACATTAATATTTGCACCTTAAGTTCTTATCTTGCCCATGCCTCGCTCGGCTGTATACACTTTATACCAGCCAATACTTTTTATTTCTTTTCAAATTGCAACCCATAACATATATAGTATATTGCTATATTCTTTGATAAAAATAAGTTACGGTTCATGCCAATTAATGCATGTGAAGGTGCTCACTGCTCAGTTTTACAAGACATAAATGTTTCTTTTGCTCAATGATATTTAAGAACTGTCTGCTTCTGATTCTTCAACCTTAAAGAATACATGATATTTTTTTCTGGCAAATGGAACTTTCAAGTTTCAACAATGAACGTCCCATCCCAATGAGGTTTAACTCTCTACGCTCTACGGGGGCATACTTATATTGATTTAGATCTAGGGTAAAGGAGATAGAGACACCTAAAAAAATGAAGTAAACACAAATTTAGAAAGAATAAAAAAAAAACCCTAGGGGTACGTCCTATATATATATATATGATTTATCTAAAACGTGCACTTTTAACCATTTTTAGTACCAAGGTAGTGATTTATTTTGATTTCATTGCAATGGGAAGGGAAGCTAGAGAGAGCCACAATTTAGTTTGGTGGAAATTGGCTTAGATATGTGAGAAAACCTAATAGAATACTTGCGTACCTGCACCAAAGGGCAAAGAGCTCTTACAAAATCTAGCCAGATGCATGCGAGACAAAACGGGTTTTCCATATTTTCTTACCTAGAAGTCAAAATTTTGTTTGGTGGTATTCCTATTTCTATTTTGGATATAGCACCGATCAATTGAAAAGACTGCCAGCTCCAAAGTTTAGAAGACAAGGATTTGGATCCGGCAATACCCTAGCTAGGCATTACACCGGGTGCAATTACTCTAATCCCTCTCACATAAATTTTTTTAACTTTTAACTTTAACTTTTTAACTTTTTTTAACTATTTTTCAACTTTTTGTATTTAATGGTTAAGATTGAAAGTGGCTTTTTTCAACTTCCAATCTCAACCATCCATTACTATTGCATCAAAATATTGCACTTGATCTCAATTATATTGCACCTGATCTCAATTCAAAAGACAATAAGTTATATATAAAATTTAACTAATGGGCCTTTTAGATTTAAAAATAAAATTATAACATGTACATTTGCATGTATACATCACTAATGCATCATTTCTTTATCTCCTTTATATTATTCTTATAACATACATATATAGTTCATTGATCCAAAACTATATACTCTTTTCTCTTATGTAAATGGACAATGCATCATCTTTTTGTCTTTATTTATTCTCTTATATAGCATATTTGTAGCTCTTTAAACTTTAAAGCAAAGCATATATTTAATATCTATATTTTTAAAAATACATAAACAATCTCTTTAATGGAGGTCTTCTTTATTTTTCAGAAGTTTTTTTTTAATCTTGCATTTAGAGAATTAAAGATAAGAACACTATGTTTTATTTTTTATTTTTAGAAGAAAGGATAATTGCCATTTTTGAGGTTAGGAATTAGTGTCCATTTGGAATTCGCTTATTTTGTTTCAACTAAAAAATTTTTGTTGAAAATACTATAGATAAAGGTAAAAGTTAGTTGAAATAGTACAGTGAAACCTATTAATAATACCAAAGAATGTAATGAAATTCATAAATAATAAGAAAAATAAGTTGAATAATAAAATAAGTTGGCAAAAATAATCCATGCCAAACGCACACTTGGGTCTGTTTAGGATCCGCTTATTTTGCTAAAACTGAAAACTTTTTGCTGAAAGTACTGTAGATAAAGGTAAATGTTAGTTGAAATTGTACAGTGAGACCTATAAATAGTATCAAAAAGTGTAATGGGACTCATAAATAGTGGCAAAAATAAGCTGAATAATAAAATAAGTTGGCAAAAAATAAGTTAGCGAAACAAACACTTAGAGTCCTCATCTCATTTGTTAATTATTATAAAAAAATTATGGTTTTTCTTTAATTCTTATTCTTGTTATATTTTTCTTATATTGATTTGTGTTTGTTTAGATATGAAAAGTAATGTTTGTTAATCTAAATTACTTAAAATTCAGACAGTTTATAAGTTTCATAATTTCTAAAACTATTAATATGGTACAATTTTGTAATCTCGAATGTATTCAACAAAAAATCTTGATCTAATTCTGTCTTAAATATTAATTAATGAGTAGTATGATTTTTTTAAAAAAAATTATAGTTTTACAGACTGGCCATGATAAAAAAAATACGTGTTTGATCGAGTTACGTAAAGATTATCAATATTTATTTTTGTTATATAACATAATTGTGTGTGTCTGTATGTATGATATTATTATTATTAATATTATTATTATTATTATTATTATGAGAGAGTTTCAACCTAATAGGTTGTTATTTAGATTCAAAATTTCTTGACATATTTTTAACTTGGCCCCTTGAAAACCTTTTTTAACTTTACCAGTGGCTAGCTGATAGAATAATTGGACAATTATTGCAAATATGATGTTTAAAGGCTTTCTTAAAAGGACCAAGTTTCCAATAAACCAAGTTGGAGAAATTTTCATTACCAGTAGTTGATATATAAGATTATTAATATGTATTAAATCATTTAATCATTTAACCAGTATTAGTATTTAGGCATTGACATTGATCTACCCGATGAGATTCTTTAATAACTAATAACCACTTGACTAAATTAATATTAAAAACGGAAACTGGAATTCAATCTCCGCTAACATCAAAAATTGATTGATGTTTTAATCTAATGATAAACAGCACAATCATCAGAAGCAGACATCATAAATTGAAATTTTATCTCAAAGAGAAGAAAACATGCAGGTAAGGTATGGGTTTCACAATTTGTCACTCGTGCTCAAAACGAGCAGTTCTACCAAACAGAGAAAAGTAAACTTTCATAGGTACTTTCTTAAACAGTAATCTGTAAATTGTAAGCCAGCTATACAGTTAGAAAGATTTCCATGTAAATTTGAGAAGGAAGACTATGATGGGAAAAGAGGTAGCTAGACACAGCATTTTTTAAACCAACAAATTTTGAAACAGTCATTTGTTTTATTGAAATTCAATTGGACAAAAAGCTAACTGTATTTGCATTATAATTATCCAGACTATCATAGTAGATGGACTTTAAAGAATCTTCTGGACATTATCTAGAAATTTGGCAGTACCATAATGATTGATTTTTTTATTTGTATACAAAGAGTACTGGACCTATATATGTTGCTCCAAATTGGATGTTTAATTATCTTAAGAGACAGATTATTATGAGTCTTGTACTAGGAGATAAACTTATGCCAACCAAATTGAAGTGTGTGAACTTAAAATAAGGATGTTGGCAGATCTAGGACAGTGTTTTCATCAAATTATTTTATTAGTACAATTTCTTGGTGGCATTAACCTTGATTGGAGTTCTAGAGCTTATTTTATTAAGTAGATCTAGGACAGTGTTTTCATCCTTATTTTAAGTTCACACACTTCAATTTGGTTGGCATAAGTTTGTCTCCTAGTACAAGACTCATAATAATCTGTCTCTTAAGATATTTAAACATCCAATTTGGAGCAACATATATAGGTCCAGTACTACTCTTTGTATACAAATAAAAAAATCAATCATTATGGTACTGCCAAATTTCTAGATAATGTCCAGAAGATTCTTTAAAGTCCATCTACTATGATAGTCTGGATAATTATAATGCAAATACAGTTAGCTTTTTGTCCAATTGAATTTCAATAAAACAAATGACTGTTTCAAAATTTGTTGGTTTTAAAAATGCTGTGTCTAGCTACCTCTTTTCCCATCATAGTCTTCCTTCTCAAATTTACATGGAAATCTTTCTAACTGTATAGCTGGCTTACAATTTACAGATTGCTGTTTAAGAAAGTATCATCCAAGATCTAAGTCTCAGGAACTGGCCCACAAAAGATAATAATAATAATAATAATAATAATAATAACAAACATACATACGTAAAAATAAAAATCATATGTCCGATACTTGGTGTTTCAAATTTTTATTCCATCAATCACAGTTTGTCACTACACATTCAATTTTTCCTTATAAATTAAGCAAAATATAATATTGAAAAAAATATATGTACAACATATTGCAATTGATCATGTATAAAGTAAAATACGAAGAGAATAATAACGTATGATTTTTATTCATATGTATAGAAAACCCAGTCATGAATCTCTATACTAGCTACTTAAATTGATATGCACTAAAGTACATCAGATCTCTCAGCACAACAACAACAACAACAACAACAACAGCAACAACAACAACAAAAAAAGAACATCAGATCAGGAAACGCATCCATTTGCAGACTGCTGATATTATATATACTGGCAAAAAGAATCAAAATTAAGACTTCTGTCTCTCCTATTTGATAGTATAATATTGCCTTCTACATTTCTAATATTTATTTTCACTTTTTTTTTTTAACTTTATTCTCAGAAGTACCTGTGATAGCCGATAGGTGATACCTTATTCTTCAAGTAGGTAGTCATATCTACTAGTTCATGTTCATGTTTTCGTGTATAGGAAGTAGAAAAATGGTATATATTTAATCTCGCAAAGTTTGCATTAATAATGGCAATGATTGGCACATGTATAGCTTACCTTGATGACCACCCTTTTTTGAGAGATTGACCAAAATTAAGAACAAAGGTGCATCATGCACAACTGTCAATTATGACATTTTAATGCCCTATTTGTTAGGAGAATTACATAGACGGATTACTGTATTAGTAAGTGAAAGATAACATTTGAGAATTTGAAGTAAGTTCCGATTAGCTGAATTAGTAAAATATTTTGTCATCAAATAATAGATTTGGAGTTTGATCTCTGCCTACACCAAAAATCAATTAGTGTCTTGTTTAATAATAAAACACAATCATCAGGAGCAGACATCATATGTTAAAAAATATCTCTAAAAAAAACATTTGAGAATTTGTAACTAGGTCTAACTTCCTTTTTTTTTTTTCTTAAAAAAAAAAGTCTAATTTCCTAGCATAATTAATCCTGTGACAAATTATTAATATGAAAATTAAATAAACTCGTTGAGTCAATTTCTTAGGTACTCTCGGAGTATAGATAAATAGTGTTCGCTCCCTCCTCTCACATTTATAGTAGACCATATCATGAATTTAATTAGTAGACTCTACCATAAATATGAGAGGAGGAAGCATCATTCTCTGTGTTTCGGGAGTACCTAGTTATTACTCATAATTAAATACGGTCTGCTTAACCTATTTTGAAAACTACAAATTTTACCATTTCATATCTAGCAATGAATATGAAAATAAATTGTCAATTTGCTTTGTACAAAAATAAAAAGTGTCGAAATAATTAAACTGATGCAAGAGTGATCATATGATGGATCGATAGTGTGTGTGTGTATATATATATATATATATATATGTATGGAGTATAAAGTGGAACTTTATAATGGGACAAAGAATATTCATTCCACACAGTTATTATTGGTAAGGTCATATCGGGGGGTCAATTATTAAAATAAAATATGTGTGTTTGGAAAGAAACATAACCTCCAGTAATGAACTTTGGAAATTTACAATTCACTTATTTGTTTTTGTTTTTTAGTAGAATCTGCTTGGAGATGA
Organism: Lithocarpus polystachyus; assembly: GCA_033629205.1. Taxonomy (NCBI): domain Eukaryota; kingdom Viridiplantae; phylum Streptophyta; class Magnoliopsida; order Fagales; family Fagaceae; genus Lithocarpus; species Lithocarpus polystachyus. The sequence continues at coordinate 2,387,283 of CM066162.1, read as the reverse complement.
CGAAACCGTTATACTATATACAACTTTGCTTGCAACCAAAGATAAGTATCATAGTCATTGACAACCTCGAAGTAGTAGAAGGGCTTGAAAATTTTTCTAGGTGCATGTGATGCAAAAATTGGGATATGTATGATCAACTAATCTTCTTAACTACAAGTCTTCTTCTTTGAGTAATAGATGTGGTCGTTTGGTACCTTATTCAATGCTTCTCTTGTAGTTTTTTTTTTTTTTTTTGTATGTGTAGTTTAGCTTTAGCCACTCTTGCAGAGAAAACTCCCAGCTAGAAGGACCAGTGGACCAGACTAATTATATATAGGACTTTTACGATATAAGTTCCACACCCGAATTTTGTGTGTGGGGGTACTGACCAAGACATTTTACCTATGGATTCATATGTAATGGTTCTTTGACATTGATTGATAGACAAGGACTTATGAACACATTCTCTTGAGTTTATTTTCACCTCAAATCAGAATATATATATATATATATATATTTATTTATTTATATATAGGGGTTTTAACTACTTTTTAAAGCTTCACTATATATATAGGTATAGTTATATATTAATTTACATAATTAATAAACTAATGAAACCATACTCGTCCAAACGATATGAAATTGTTTTTTACTTTCTTTTTTTTTTACTTTTTTGAGTGTTTCTCCCAGGCAAAGGGCAGTGACAGGGAAGGCTCAAATTAAAAAAAAAACAAAACAAAAAAAAAAAAAAACAAAAAAAAAAAACAAAACAAAACAAAACAAAAACAAAAACAAAAAGCATTGATGATATTGCTATAGGCGTGATATATTTTGGGCTCCATTCTTTATTGTATATGTCAAAAGAGTGATTTAGAACGCTCATCAAATTTTACATATTGTGGCACTAAAATATGACTCGTGCACCAAATTATCTAGGTTGGGCTACAATCATTTTTTGAGAAAATTACGTAAGTGAGCTAAGCAGAACTAATTTGTGAGTAAAAGAATACTAGTGCTGTACATTTGGGGTATCATCTTGTGAGGTCTCTAATTGTTCATCACATGTCTCCAACTAATTCATTTATTTTTCAAGAGAAATTTACCTAGTAAGTACAGGTTTAATTTTCCCATAATATGACAGGCTACTAAAGGATCTATAAAATAACACTAGGTTCATCCATATTTGCTTTGAATAATTTGACTAAATGACACTTTTTTATGTTTAATGACCATGATTGTTTTCATTTTGGTACCTTAAGTTTTAAATTTTATATTTAGTCTACCAAATTTGATTTCGTTTTTAAAATGATCACTTCGTCCCTGTATGTGACTAATGTAGCCATTCAAAAAATAAATAAATAAATAAACGTCCTTTTGTTGGCACTTAATAGCTAGACATGAACGGAATGATCAGTTTAATTAAAAATGTAGTCAAACTTTAATACTTAATGGACCAAAACAAAAAGTCTAAAACTTTTAAAATCGTCTAATAATGTTGTTAAGTGTTTGGTATGAGGCGCTCTGCATTTGTTGGTGCAAGGTTATTGTGCAAGATCTCTTTTTTAAAGTTTTTTTTTTTTCCTCTCTCTCTCTCTCTCTCTCATTGAACAAAATTACTCCTACAAAAAAAAAAAAAAAAAAAAGACAAAGTTAATGGCTAATCATCTTTGGATTCGCTCAAGCAATTGTCCTTAGTATGCATAATGTTTTCAACTTTTTATTGAACAAAAACCTACAACATTTCATGTGTAAGATATTGGGGTCCAAACCAATCCATGTGGTGGTGTGCCCACCGACGGGCCTAGCCCGACTAAAAGAGGTGGTATATTCTGTACGCGGTATATATGTCGGGTACCTCAGAAAGAGGCAGGACCCACACACTATGGGAGCCACCTCTTTGTGAGGTACTCGACATATATGCCGGGTACAGGATATACAAAATCTAACTCGAGAACTAATTTTGGAATTATACTCGCGTTGTAATAGCCCCAAAAAGTTCTATTTCACAAATATCATTTCCAAATCCAACTTGATAAGTATACTTCTGGAGCTTGAGGCCCAACTCACTTACCCAATTAGGGTTACAAAGGAGGGTCTAATTAAACTATTGATGTAAATTGGGCTTCTATTTCATAGGCCCATACCTCTATGTCCTTGATCTCAAGATCCATTTAACAAAAGAATGTCAATTATAAATGTGGTGGATATTCTAATATTATATTTTGCGTAGTTAGTATCATTTGAAGACAATTTGGCAAACACTTATTTATATCTATATAATATCTAAAAGTTTAAGCATAAAATTTATTTTTGCTACGTTCTTGTTGAGTTAGATTAGCGTAGCATTTCGGTTTGTTTTGGTTGATTAGGTCCAATATGGTCCATTTGGTCTATTTTAGTCCACTTTTGTCTTTTTAGTCTATTATGGGTCCTCTTGATTCACTTCAGTCCATGTCGGTTCAATTCGGTCCATTTTGCTCCACTTCTATCCATTCAGTTTAGTTTGGTCCATTTCGGTTTATTTGGTCTACTATAGTGATGCTTTAGGATGAGAGGTTTTTGTAGAAAAAGGAGCTACCCATTGACAATTATATCACATTTTTCAGTATAATGTTAGTAAGTTCTTGATAAAATTATATTTTTTTTTACATTATTAAAGTCTTATTTTTTTTTTCTAATATAAGTGATGAATTTATATATTTATATATACTTCATTTTTAGATTATTCAAGACGTATAGAGGATGAACCATTTACAAGGAGTTCTAGAAACAAATTTCAATCACACATTAGATTATTTACAAAATATTTCATCTTATATAATAATTGAATGTGAAATGCATTGTGTTTCCTTAAAAAAAAAAACTTACAAAATTCTTACAAATAAAAAAGATAGATAACTTAATTTAGAAAATCTAATATATTATATCGACTATACTTTATTAGAAAATAATCACATCATTTTAAGAAGGGTTTAAGACTCATACTTTATAAGTCTCATAAGAGACTTCCTCTTACAATCATTATGATTGTTTTCATTTTGGTACCTTGAGTTTGAAATTTTATATTTTGATCCACCAAATATGATTTCGTTTTCAAAATAATCGTTCCATTCATGTTTGTGATTGATCTAACTATTAAGTGCCAACAAAATGACATTTTTTTTCTTGAATGACCAGATTAGTCACCTACATGGAGGGAAGGATTACTTTGAAAACATAATTGAACTTAAATACTTAATGGACCAAAATAAAAAATAAAAAATTTTTAAAATTGTCTAATAATGTTGTTAAGTGTTTGGTATGAGGTGCTTTGCATTTGTTGGTGCAAGGTTATTGTGCAAGATCTCTCTCTCTCTCTCTCTCTCTCTGAACAAAATTTCTCCTTCAAAATAAAAATGAATAGAAGAGAATAAAATCTACAATATTTCATGTGTAAGATATTGGGCCCAGATCAGCCTATGTGTGTGCCCACCATTGGGCCTAGCCCGACTCAAGAGAACTAATTTTTGAATTGTACTTGCGTTGTAATACCCCAAAAAGTTCTGGTTTCACAAATATCATTTCCAAATCCAGCTTGATAATTACCATGAAGCTTGAGGCCCAACTCACTTACCCAATTAGGGTTATAAAGGAGAGTCGGACTAAACTATTGATGTAAATTGTGCTTCTACGGGTGAGTTTGGTTTAGCTTTTGAAATTGGGCTTTTTGAAAAGTAGAGTTTTTAAAAAGTGCAGTATGAAAAAGTGTTTTTTCAAAAACTGAGTATTTGGTAAAAACTGTTAAAAAGTGTTTTTTGAAAAAACTAAGTGTTTGGCTAGCACTTATAAAAGTGACAGTTTAAGGGATAAATTACCAAAAAGGACAATGTACATTTCATACTTAAATCAACTACTTCATATACTTACTAAAAAAAAAACTAATTAATAATAATAATAATAATAATAATAATAATAACAATAATAATATATTATTAGTATTATTTTAATAATGTTTGTGTTTAGTTCTTTTTAGTGTCATAATTCTTTGTTATTACCATTAATGACTTCTGATCAACTTATTATGAAATTGTTATAAAAATATACTGTCAATAGTACTATTTTTTTTTTCTAAAAAAAAAAAAAAGAGTACTAATTTAAAAAGTTTAGAGATATAAGAGCAACCGCATCAGTATGTCTAAAAGATTTCGTCTATTTTACACAAAAAAAACTTACTTTTTCTATTTTAAACTATCACTTTTATAAAACATTCACATCAGTCATCTATTATATACACTTTTTTATTAAAATAATATTTTTTTCTCACTTTTTTTATTATTTCTCACCTACCCCACCTAACCCATAAAATATCTGCCTTTTACTTTTTTATTACAAAGCACTTTTTTTTATCATCCCAGTTTATCTCCGCCCCTCTCTCATCCCTCAAAGTCTTCGCATATCTTTTTTTTTTTTTTTTTGACCGTTCGAAAGCTATAAGGAAGAGAGAAGATGATGATGATGATGATGATGATGAAGATAAAGATGAAGATGATTGAAACATAAGGAAATCCCTCATCTCTCTCCTTAATTCTCAGATCCCTTAAGTCTCTGCCACCATTGGGTTTGTATTTGATTTTGATTTTGGGTTTGGGTTACGGGTTTTCAATTAATGGTTTAATTTTGAGTTGATTTTCTGTGGATTTTGGGTTTGATTTTGAGTTGATTTTGTTTTGGGTTGATTTTGAGCTGGGTTTGGGATGGGTTTTCCAATGGGGTTTGAGTTGATTTTAAGTTTTTTTGTGTTGATTTTGAGTTATTTTTGGTTTGATTTTGTTGATTTTGTGTTTGGATTATCAAATGTTGAAATGGGTTGTAGTGGTAGATCGGTGATAGTTGGGTGGTGTTGTGTTTGTATTTGGTTCATTATTTCTTGACCAGTGTTGGTCTGTAATAGAGGAGCAAGGATATTCAAGGTTAATTTGGTAATTTTCCCACACAGTCCAACGGATAGGTTTAACGTGCACGGGCTTTTTCTCAAAATGGGCTATTGAGCTCCTTTTTGTAAACGCACATTCTCTTCACAAACCCAAAACGCAACTTTTAACAAAAAGTTGCTTTTATACCTTAACTAAACGGGCTTTTAAATTTGCTTTTTCAAAACGGGCTTTTTTGGGCTAAAAAAGTGGAAACAAACAGGCACTACCTAACATAGATCCATTTGAACAGCATCTATTTCATAGGCCCACACCACTATGTCCTTATTCTCCGGATCCATTTAACAAAAGAATGCCAATTATAAATGTGGTAGATATTCTGATATTATATTTTGCGTTATTACTTATTAGTATTATTTTAAGACAAATAGGCAAACACTTATCTCTTTCTATATAATATCTAAAAGTTTAAGCATAGAATTTATTATTGCTACACTCTTGTTGAACCACATTAACATAGTATTTTGGTCTGTTTTGGTTTGTTAGGTTCAATTTGGTCCATTTCGGTCCACTTTTGTCTATTCGGTATCCTTCGGTCCATTACGGTCCACTTGGTTCACTTCAGTTCACATCGATCCATTTTAGCGTATTCGGTCCATATTGGTCTACCTCGATTTATTACGGTCCACCTTAGTCTATTCAGTCCACTTCTATCTATTCAGTTCACTTTGGTTGATTTCGGTCTAGTTCAGTTTAGTTTGGTCTATTCGACGCACTTCTGTCTATTATGGTCCACTTGGTTTACTCCGGTCTACTTCGGTCCAATTCAATCCACTTTGATCTATTCAGTCTACTTCGGTCCGATTCTCTCTATTCGGTCCATATCGGTCTAGTCAGTCTATTATGGTCCACTTAGTTCACTTCAGTCCACTTCTGTTGAGTCGGTCCACTTTGTTTATTTCGGTCTAGTTTAGTTTACTTTGGTCCATTTGGTCTACTTTGGTTTATTCGGCTACTTTGGTCTATTATAGTCCACTTGGTTCACTCTGGTCTACTTTGAGCCAATTCATACCACTTTGGTCTATTCGTTTCGTTTCAGTCCACTTCTGTCTATGCGGTCCACTTTGGTTCAATTCGGTTCAGTTCAGTTTACTTTGGTCTATTCGGTCTACTTTGGTCCATTTCTATCCATTTGGTTCAGTTTGATCCATTTTGGTCTATTTGGTCCACTTCGGTGATACTTTGGGGGGGAAGGGTTTGTGTAGAAAGAGGAGCTGCTCATTGACAATTATATCACATTTTCAACGTAATTTTGGTATAAGTTCTTAATAAAATTACATTTTTCTTACATTATTAAAGTCTTGTATTTTCTTCTAATATAAGTGATGGATTTATTTATATGTGCTTCCTTTTTAGGTCATTCAAGACATATTTAGGATGAATCATTTACAATGAGTACTAAAAACAAATTCCAATCACACATTACGTTATTTACAAAATATCTCATCTGATATAATACTTGAATGTAAAATGCATTTTGTTTCCTTAAAAAAAAAACTTACAAAATTTAAAACAATTACAAATAACAAATATAGATTAGCTTAATTTAAAAAATTTAATATATTGTATCAATTATACTTTGTCAGAAAATAATCATATTATTTTAAGAATGATTTAAGACTAACACTTATGAGACTCATCTACTATTTTTTTTTTCACTTAACAAAAAATTATCATCAAAACAAATTTATTAATGTGTTGGAGGGCTGTGTCATCAATGTTGATATAAACCCAGTATGTCAAGAGCCGAGTTCACGAACCTACATACATCTCTGAATTCTCTTATTACAACTGAAAAAGAAAGTGGAAAATAAAAAAGAAAAATAAATATATGAGCATAAGAGACTTCCTCGGTTCCTCCTATAATCATGATAAAAGAAGAATTATGGTGCATCTAGTCAAACTCAAATGGAAGCATGTTAATAGCTGAGTTTGAATGTTGCCTTCCTAATTCCTATAGCTAGATCCACTCACAAAAAACAATTCAACAATTATAATGTTGAAATTGTTCATTTCCAAGGAATAAAATAATTCAATTGCCGTGCACCTTGCAAAGAACTATGATAGAATAATTATGGTCATACAAGACGTGCTCACAACTTATAATTGGTATGAGTACGTGAGTAATGAAAGTATGAAACAAGAGTTACAAGACGAAAATACCTTATTTGAACAAATAGTAATTGGCATGTACGTAGTTATATATTTGTTTGTATTTTGTGCCTTGTGCCCATAGGATACAACAATTTTAGGGAGTTCCAGACTTTCTCAAATGTTGATATGACACCCCTGCTGTGTGTTCTTTGTGCACAAAACAAAGGATGCAAAGTTGCAAACCTACTCAGCCAAAAAAACAAAGAACTATAATAATAAGGCAAAGTTGTAAACCTTATCCTATTTTTCATTTTTTTTGGAGATAAAAAACCTTTTCCTTATATATATCACTCTTTGTTCTAGATTATCTAATACTTTACTACTGTGCCCATTTACATAAATAGTTATTTAAAGTGAAATCTCCAAGCTGTATATATTTTTCTTTAACTAAAAATAATATTGTGTCGAGGCAATCTTTCCTCACTGCAGTAAACACTTTTCTTACTAAGTTTAAATGCCTATATATATCCTCCATCTATCGCATCAAATATTTTACAAAATGAGACAACATCTTTGTATATTTTACTTATTAAATAATGGACAAATTTTAGCTACAAAATTTGTTGCAGTATAAGACTGCAACTTTATTTAATAAAATAAACATTATTACATATTTTGAAAATCTTACTGTTAAATTGCATGTTCTTTACGCTCTTAATATACATGTCAAATTTTGTGTCAATCGGATATTATTAACTATATGATCTTTAAGCTTATATTTTATGCATAATTTTAAATTATAAAAACTTGCAATTTAAATATATTATTGATGACATAGCTATTGACTTTTAATTTTCTAGAAATTTTGCAAGCATGGAGAATATAAGAAGAATATGTAATCTAGTGATGAATTTGTCAAAATTCACCTCTAACAAAAAAATATTGAATAAAATTGTAACCTAAAGTTACAACTAATTTTGTAACTAAACTTTGTCTTTAAATATTTAGCTCTTACTTTGCAAGAGTCCACCAGGAAATTGGTTTGGTATGCATTTATAATATGGTTCAATGTTTGACATATAGTTATAGGAGGTTAGAGAAAAAAATTCTTCGACATTGTTCGTTTGGATTTGGATTGAATATGACGTGGTTCAATGTTTTGTAATGTATATCCCCCAAGAAAAAAAAATGTTATCTGAAATTGAATAACATCGCTGCAGAGAACTAGACAAACAACTAGTTGTTGGAGCCACGACAGCACTAGTTCATATCCGAATTAAACATATCGATTTAGTACCTTAAAGAACAACTTTAGAAATTTTCAAAAGTAGATAAGACCAAAGACACTGACAGAGAAAATTGTCTGCAATCTCCAATCTACAATTAGTGGATCCCACATTGTTACAAGAAATACGTTTTTGTTTGATGGAAAATCTTGATTATTTGATCTGTTCGACTGTATCTCATTTTCGAAGACAACTATATAAAAATAAATAAATATAAAGATTGTTTAGATAATTTACCGTGGAGCTTCTAAAATTTTATTTATCTATTTTAACATAAATAAAATAAATTTTACTACATCATTAATATTTAAATAGATATTAAAATAATAATATTTAAAATTCGTTTAAATGTTGATGACATTGTAAAATATAATCATTCATTTCTATTAGATTTTAGTTTGGCGAGAAAATGACTTTTTTGTCGCCCTTTCACTTGTCATCAAATCTATGTGTATTTATCGTTTTATTGCTTTTGCAGACTAATTTGGTGCTTGTTATTGTAGTTTATAGTATTGTAATTGTGATCACATAATTGGTTTGATTGGTAACAAATTGATAAATTTTTTTTTTATTCAAAAATTGATAAATTTTAAAAACTCTATGGTAGAGTTACACTAAAAATTATAAGGGATCTTAATCTTAAAAATACATAACATATTCATTTCATTTGTGCGCTTGCATGTGTATAATGTTAGATTTTGTAACAAAAGAATTGAGATATTTTATTCATGAACCACACGTATCATATATTTTATTCAAGCCTCAAATATTAGAAATTAATACCACTAGGATTTAAGCGTGGCTAAACAAAAATAATATCTTTAGTTGTATCTCATATTTATGATTTGAATCTCATGATTCATCTCTCCTTTTCCAACTATCTAGACGAGGGAAAAAGCAACTACCATATTGAAATATTTAGCTATAAATGCTTGAGAGGCCTTCAAATAAATTGGACCAAGAGTGTTTAATGCCCAAGAAAATTTTGGACAAACCTATTAAAAAAAATTGTGGACACAACTGTCTTTAAATGTAGTCTGTCTTTCCCATCGAATTAAATGATATAACACAAGTAGATATCAGTTTAAATGTTGTATGCGCATCCATTCTTGCTTCCTGCCTGTCTGTTTACCCTGGTCCATCTTCCCCTTTATACTTTGCAAGAGAGAAAAAAGTGCAGAATTGAAATTGGAGTGGGGCGCCTTTTGGAAATAGGGCCAAGAAGCAATGGCAATATGCACTTTTCAGAGCAATGCAATGCAAGCCACATATATTTATTTCAAAATCTTTTTACTGCAAATTTGCAGGCCACATATAATATATTTCAAAAAATATATATTTGCAACTAGACAGGGTGAAAAATCATAAACTTATAGTTTGTATGAACGTACAACTCCCACTATTATAAAAAAAATAAAAAAAAATAAAAAAATTATTGACCAATTAAAATTTATTATTTCAGTAATTTATTAAAAAAATGTATAAAATAAATTGTGTTCATAGATTTGTTCTAGACTTTTTATATGACTCATTGAGTGAAGACTTTTGTAACTCGATGGTGTTGGGAGGTGCACGGCACCTTGAAGTCTAGCCCATACAAGACTTGTTTGAGCTTGTCATGCAAGTATTGAAGGAATCCTATTTCCATTAGAAATAGGTGTATGTGTTGCACAAGAAGTCCAAGACTTCTATTCAATTAAGAATAGGAGTGCAGGCGGCAAAGCTTTTACATAAGAGTTTTACTAACGTGTGCGCATGATAGTATATTAATTTTGGAAAAAATTTTATCGAGAGTTGAAAAAGTTTTAACAAATATTTTAATTCCCGATAAAAAATTTTCAAAAACAGATTTGTTGCCGGACCCTTTATATAAAGCATATTATGTGCTTTCATGTAAAAAGAGGGAGACTCAGAGACTGAAGAGTGAAACACAGTTTTGAAGTAGACTGAAGGAAAAAGATTAGTACTTTGTGCGGCACTGAGAGAAAAAAGAAAATGTAATTTTTTCTTTGCTCAAGACACATAAAGAAGATAAATTGGGTGTTTTCTCTAGGACAATTATTTGGGTGCTACAATCACAAAGAATTGAAGTATTCAGAATGCAAGATCTTGCTACTGGGTTTTGTGGTGAGATTGTATTTGTTCCTAAATGTATTATTATATTTTCCCAATTTATTGTAAACTCGGGTTTTGAGTATAACTTGAGTGTTGTAGTCTCTATTTTACTATAGTGGATTGATTGGATTTGCCACGTGGTTTTTCCCTCTGCATTGGAGGGTTTTCTATGTAATTTCTTGGTGTTTTTGTTAGTTGATTTTTTTATCACTTCCGTAGATTTTTTTATTTTCTTTATTGCTTGAATTATATTTAATTTAATTCACACATAGACGGTGATTTATCCCAATGGTGTCACTTATTTTATTTAGAATAGGAACTAACGGTTGAGTGCAATATATTGTCTTTCCACCATATAAAACTTCTATGTTTGACAAAACTTCACAAAAATATTAAAAAGAAGTAACAACTAACAAGTGGCAACAAAGATTGTGGAAATAAGCTTTACTTCCTATCAAAAAAAAAAAAAAAAAAGTTTTGTTACAATTAAACAACAACTTATTTTTAGTCCCAAAACTTTGGAGTTGTTTAGGAATTTTCAAGAGACTAATCATGGTTGATAGTCGACTACATAAATTAATATGCCATTTTTTACTCTCCTAAAATATGCTATAGGTTAAAACTCTTTCAAAATATATCATTTTTACTACTTTACTATTGTTATTTTAGGTCATCTTACCTTCTTTTTTTTTTTCTTTTCTTTTTTTCCCATTCATTTTACGTGAATTAATAACTTTTCCTTATTGAAGCTTTAATTGCTTGCCTCTGCACATGATCAAACAATCTCAAGTGATTTCTCCTTACACTTTCATTGTTATGGACTAATGATCGCCCTTATCTTTAAGTGAGTTTCTTCATTTTGAATTATATATTTTCTCGTATTTCCATTAATCTATTTTAATATTCTCATTTTATAAACATGTTACTTCTTAACAGTCCAAAATTCAATACCATGGAATATAAGTGGTCCTATAACAATCTTATAAAATAATGGTTATGACTAATTAGTTTCGAATCTAACTAATTTTAACAAAACAATAAAATCCTTAGGCTACCAATCATGCATATAAATAGAAAAACTTAGCTTTTTTTTTCTTTTTTTTTTTGGGTGAAGGTGGGGTACCAGGGGTTGCTTTGTTGCAAAATTATGAGAAAGCAAAACCACTATACTTAGCACAACTATTTGGGCAGACTCAGAATAATAATTTAGTTTCTTACGAATATTATCCTCTTCTTTTTTACTTCATTGCAGATTGGGTGCACGATCGAATAAAATTTAAAAAAAAAAAAAAAAAAAAAAAAAAAACCAAACCAAACCAAACCAAACGAAGAAGAAGAAAAATATATACATGGGTGCAAGTAGCTCAATCCGAAGATATGATTGTACATTTTTTTTAAATAAATAAATTTGACGTTTTTATTAGTTAATGAGTCATTAAATTAAGGATATGAGATCATTTGCTTCCCATGTTTGGAATTTTTAGATAAATAAAAAAAATGCGATAAATACATAATAAATTCTATAATTTGGTCTTCTTCTTTTTTTGAGCAGAACAATTTGATCTTAATTCCGATCCAAATTAAAATTTGAATCGCATGGTTTCAAAATCCTTGTAATCTAAAACCTAATTGAGTCTAGAATTTCAATTAGCTCAACTGGTAAAGTCTAATGGTTGAATAAAAGATTTGAGATTCAATCCTCGTCTACATCAAAAACCGATTAGTGTCTTGGTCTGATGATAAAGAGGGCAATCATCAGAAGCAAATGTCATAAATTGAAACTCTATCAAAATAAAATAAAACCTACTTGAGTCACTTTTAACTAAAAAGTAAAAACAACAAAAACCCTCCCTAAAAGACGTACTTATACATAAAAACTTGACAAATAAACATGATGTAAATACAGCTTAATTAGTATTTATGTGAAGGTGGGTTTAAACTTTAAATATCTAAAAAGGTTCATGAACCATTTATAAGACTTTATATATATATATATTTTTTTTTAGTGAACAGATAAAGTATAAGTAATTGCTATGAATCAAAAATTAAAATTTAAGTAATTGCTATGAATCAAAAATTAAAATTTTAAGATCTCATTTGAAACTAAAAATGCTTCTTTATTGACACAATTAAAACTATTATTCCAAAAAAAAAAAACTCCATTCATCTCTTTCTTTATAATCTTTATCTTGTTTAAAATATATTTTTGGCACGATATGTTTAGTATTATCACAAAAACATTAGCAAATAACATGAAGAATAGGATTAATATGGAGATAAAATCAAATATTAAGGGCCAAAATAAAAACTTTGAAATGTAAAAGTCCACATAATTATTAACCAAATTTTATGGGTCAAAAATTTACTTTAGTCTAATTAATAAGATTATAACCAATACTCAATCCACATTATCTACCAAGTTTGGCTATGAACTTACTAAGAGTAGAACCCATGAAATTTGAAAGAAGCAAACATAACCTCAGCCTAGCTCAACCCAAAGTCACTAACTTAAGCATATAGAAGGCTTAGTGGCTAGCACCTTATTGATGTTTTTTTTTTAATGGTCTTTTTTGAAACTATCTCTTCAATTTTTATTTATTTATTTTATAATTTGATAGGTGGGGAGGGAAATTTGAACATAGACGTCTTCATCGAACACACTAAAAAATACCAATTGAATTATAAGGCTCTTGACCTTTTTTGCCATAGTTGATTGCTATATCAACAATAAAATCAACTAGTGTATCAATAATAATAATAATACTACGGTTCTTCTAGTATCACAACTTTTATACAACTTTGATATGAATGATTACGATCAAGGGTGAAAATTTTTGTTTTGGGGTCGAATTCGTGTCGTGTTGAGCCATGAGTATTCGGTTATATGTGTTGATCCAAACTCAACCTGTTTAGTAAACGTATCAAGAATCCTTAACCCTAACCAAACCTGTTTATTAAACAGGTCAACTTGACACGACACGTTTAACCCGTTTAATTAACAAATCATTTAAAAGTCAATACAAATAATCCATTTAATATCTTGTTTGATTAATAGGTCATACATGACCTGATTAACCTGTTATCAATTCTTATATATCTAAAATTAAAATTTAATTACAACCACAATATAGTAATAAACATATAATTACAACCATAAATTAAGCAATAATAACAAAATAATAATAATAAAAGCTAATACCTTTATAAGCTAAATAGGTCAAACAAGTTAAACAGGTTTGCATGTTGAACACAAACTGTTTATTAAAAGGGTTAGCCATGTCGACCTAAATATGACCCGAACTCGTTTAGCCTCAACCCATGAATTGTTTATAAACCGGTTAGTCATGTCAGATTCGCGGGTCGTATTAAATTTTGTCACCCCTAATTGTGAGTCGCTGCCTACTACTTTCACATAAATTCACCATTTTTTTCTCCATCACTTACAATCGAGTTCATCATAATTAAGCTATAAAGCTCTTGACATTTTTTGCAATAATCTAATGCTTATGTCAACAATATCATCAACAACAATAACAATACTGCTGTTCTTCTTCTAGTATCACAACTTTTGTACAACTCTGGTGTGGTGGTTGTGAATAGCTACTTACGAATTTCACTTAAACCTATTATTTATTTTTCATCGCTCACAATTGATCACATCACAATTATACGAAGGGTTAAGCTTATACTTAGTGTATCCGAACACTAGACGTGTTGAAATTTGAACGCAAACACGCATTCAAATTAAATACGTGTTCTAATTTTCACATATCATTGCATTACTGCATTGAACATGCAATGAACATCGATAAGTAAGAAAAGTCGTGAAAGTTATCTTGGTAGAATATAATGTCCCCGTTGACGTCATTGATTACAACTAACTAGTAAAAATAAGCCAAAAAGAAAATTGCCACTGCTGGTTCGATACAACATGCAAGTCATGAACCCTGCACATGCATTCCCAATCAATCAAAAGTTGCCACGCAGAAACCCAAACCCAAACCCATCCACAAACACACACGATTGACCCAATCGTTGATCCTCAAAACTATGTTCCAAAGTCTTACGCGGCATGACCTGATTGGTCACAAAGCACCCTTCAGTAAAGAAAAAAAAAATAATAATAGATTATACATGGGCATCATCACAGTTCACAGGCTGGCATTGTTGGAAAAGTAGCACCGATTGTAATAATTATTATTTTATTATAAAAAATAAAAATATTCCTATAACATAGTATTGCTGTAAAGTAATAAGCGTAAAAGCGCGGAGGGAATTTAGTTGAGTTGTAATGCAATTCATTGGATTCCAAATCCAACTGTATTTTCTTGTTTTTTTCTTCCTCAATCTCTATTTTATATCCCCCGAGATTCTCGCTTTCCCAAACTCACACTCTTTTTTAAATAAAAATCAAATCAAAACGCTTATCAACCTTTTAGATAACAAAAACCAAATGCAAAATGTGTTATTATTATTATTATTATCAGAGACGCACGGAGAAAAATTAGAGCTCTGAGTGACTGACTCGTCGGGGGGTCACGTGAGTGGCACGTGACGAGATGGACGTTACCGGCGAAGTTTTACTGGTGCTTGAGCTCGTCAGGGAAGTTACTGCGGCCGGCATTGCCGTTGGCGGGGGTGGAAACGACGGCGTGTCGTTTAGGAAGGACTGTGCGGATCTGGTGCGGAGGATTTCGCTGCTCACGCATTTGCTTGAGGAGATCAGAGACTTTCGTGCTCGGCCGGTGGATGATGCGGCGACGGCGACTTCTGATGATGATGTGGATGTGGAGGTGGAGTCGGAGTCGTTGTCGTGGTCGTCCGATCTGGTTGTGGCTCTCCGAGCTGCTAAGCGGCTTTTGTCTCTCGCCGGGAACTTCCGCTCCAAGAGCTCTTCCGTGAGTCTCATGTTATTCTTTGTGTGTGCATGTGTTTGTATGTAGTGTCTGTTTGGTTGCTCGGAAAGTGAGAGAGAAAGAAAAAAGAAAATTTCGAGCTCCGAAAATAGTTATACTCGACGCATTAAAGCAGTAGAGTTGAGCTTGAGACTTGAGAGTTTTTTTTTTTTTCCCTTGAATCTCGCATTCTGGATTTTTGTTTTGTTTCGATCGTTTCCTGCATTTTCTCGGCAAACAAACGTAGCGTTTGTGTGAATTGTCATGGAATTTGCTTGCTTTTATTTTTTTGGAAATTTAGATCTATGCTGTAATTTTTTTTTTTTTTTTTTTTTTTGTGGTGATAGTGACAATGTGATAGTAATTAGATTGATAGCAAAGTTGAGCTTTGATTGCACAGTTTCTTACTCTGAATTGACGTGTTTGGATTTGTTGATGATCAAATAAAGAATAATCAACATCACTATTGGTTTGGAATAGTTATAATTCAAAGAACAGTGGAACTGGCATTCCCTAGTGTTTTCAACAGAGATTTTCAGAATCCTCAAATTGTCAATGTGGGGTGAATTGGATACCAGGAAATTTCTTGCTAGCGATTTATTGATTGATTGATTGGGCGTCATTAGCTGGATTTGAGTCAACCCAACAAAGCACATAAACTAGGTGGATCTATTATTTGTGCTTAATGGGCATGCCAAATTTTATACAAATTGGAAATTTTGAATCTTTTGCATGTTATTTCAAAAATACCCACGTGAAATTGTTATTGATCTCTAATCATCTTTGATATTTTACATGCATGAAGAGTATAAGGAGATGATATAATCCAACAGTTCATATAAATAAATAAAATAAAAACTCATTCAACAGAAGGTCTATTTATAGCTAATTCTATGTCCTTGCAATGGGAATGATAAAGTGTGTTTTTTATTTAGTCGCAAATTGTTTGAGTTGCATCCTTATTCTTGCTAAGACTCTGTTGTTGTCATGTGCATCCTTAAAAGAATGTCTAGGTACCTCTCTGAAATTTGCTATATCTTGATTTAAGGATGGAACTACCAGGAGAATTGCCTCCCTATTTCAATCTGTGACATGGAAATTGGAGAAAGCATTGAGCAGCATTCCATATGATCATTTTGACATCTCGGAGGAAGTTCAAGAACAGGTAGGAGTTGATAAATCTATGGTGCTTTTCATATCAACAGGACTTGTACTTTATAGTTTTTCTTTTACTAGAATGGCAGAAATGAGTGCGTATAGCCGACCCTGACTAATCTGTTGAGAATCCATAGCTGACCAAAAATTTTGAGACTAAGGCTTTGTTGTTGTTGTAGGTGGAGTTGGTGAGATCACAATTGAGAAGAGCCACAGAAAGATATGGGTCCTTGAATTCAAAAATGTTATCTCATGTCTTAGCCCTGCTGCTGAATGAAGAAATTGATCAGGGGCAATTGGGCAATAGGTTGATTAGAAGTCTCCATATTCAGAATAATGGTAGTATTGACTGTGAAGTTTCGTCAAAGTTGGGTGCTGTTCCAGAAAGTAATGGTTCAAAAAGTCATGGTGTAAATATAATAAGTTTTAAATCTAAAAGGCTCGGAAACACGTCTGATCATTCTGAAGCCTGTCTAGTAATTGACATTGATGCTGATGGACAAGACAATTCAGCCAACAAGAGTTTAGATGAAATCAAGAAGCCTGATCCAATTGTAATTCCTGATGATTTTCTTTGCCCTATATCCTTGGAACTCATGAGAGATCCAGTTATTGTGGCCACAGGGCAGGTATATTGCACTTCAAATTATATTTTGACATATGTTCTTTTCATAGAGATTTTCCTGAAATTATGGAACTCTGTTCTCATGTACCCTGCCTTCTGATATATTTCTCTCTTAATTGTTCAGACATATGAGAGATCTTTCATACAGAGATGGATGGACTCTGGGAATGCAACATGTCCAAAAACTCAGCAAAAACTCGAAAATTTTACACTCACTCCAAATTATGTTCTGAGAAGTCTAATTACTCAGTGGTGTGCTAAGCATAATATTAAGCAGCCAACAGGACTAACAAATGGAAAAATTAAAAAGAGTGACGGATCATTTCGTGATGTTAGTGGGGACATAGCAGCCATTCAAGCTCTTGTCCGCAAGCTCTCTAGCCGGTCTGTTGAGGAGCGTAGAACGGCTGCAGCTGAAATCCGATCACTATCTAAAAGAAGCACAGATAACAGAATACTAATTGCAGAATCTGGAGGCATTCCAATTCTGGTCAACCTTTTAACCTCAGAAGACGTGTTAACACAGGAAAATGCAGTTACATCCATTCTCAACCTCTCTATATATGAAAACAACAAGGGACTCATAATGCTTGCCGGAGCTATCCCTTCAATTGTCCAAGTCCTCAGAAATGGAAGCATGGAAGCAAGAGAGAATGCAGCGGCTACCCTTTTTAGCTTGTCACTTGGAGATGAGAACAAAATAATAATAGGCGCATCATGTGCAATCCCAGCTTTGGTGGCATTGCTCCAAGATGGAAGCACTAGAGGGAAGAAAGATGCTGCAACAGCGCTGTTCAATTTGTGCATTTATCAGGGAAACAAGGGTAGAGCTGTTAGGGCAGGAATCATCTCAGCGTTATTGAAGATGCTTACAGATCCGAGCAATTGTATGGTTGACGAAGCTCTAACTATAATGTCAGTTCTTGCTAGCCACCATGAAGCAAAGGTTGCTATTGTAAAGGCTAGTACCATTCCTGTCTTGATAGACCTTTTGAGAACTGGACTACCTCGCAATAAAGAAAACACGGCTGCAATTTTACTTGCTTTGTGCAAGAGAGATTCTGACAATCTTGCCTGCATAAGTAGGCTTGGTGCTGTCATACCCTTGACAGAGCTTGCTAAAAGCGGCACGGAGAGGGCCAAACGGAAGGCCACTTCATTGTTGGAGCATCTTCGAAAGTTAAAACAGCTCTAATAGGTGTAGTTGTAATAAAGGGAAATTTTTTTTATTTATTCCATTGCTTCCAATTATTTGACAATGAATTTCAGGCGTGACAACTGAGAGTAGGAGCTTGAGATATTAATGACTTTCTCATTGCTTCTACTTATTTAATATTTATTCCCTCCTGTATGAGTGTGTAAAAAGTTCATTCCTTCTGTACGAGTGTGTAAAAAAATTCATTTGATATAATGTTTATCGCAAAATTCTTCACTGGCAATTGCAGCAGTTTCATATTTGATCTTTTGTTGCGATTGAAAAGCTGTTACTTTACATAGGATATGCAATGGTCAACGGTAGAAAACACAAATGATTCTGCTAAATAAGCCATTTAGGAAATGATTTTGCAAAAGCAAGCTGAAATGAAAGGGACCTATAGATCAGATTCATATATGCAAGAGATATCCAAGGCTCCTCTTCATCTTTGTATATAAAAAATTTGATGACAATTGGCTGCACTGTTTTTGATTTGCACTCTATCAAAGGAAAAACTCTACCATGTTTTCGGTGCATGTTGCTTCTCTTTCACAAGGAGGTGGATCTCATCTCTCTCACAAGGGGGTGAACCTCATTGTGGGATCCATTCCCTTGTGAGAGAGAAGTAACATGCACCGGAAACATAATATAACTTCTCCCTGTCAAAGAGTGCAGCCCTTGAAGTCATTAAAGCACTTCTGTTACATAAACCAACGTTCTGTTCCTGTTAAAATAATTGCCCCCTGGATGTGAGATTGCAATTACTTTGTGATACTTCAATCGAGCAGCGAGCTACATTTTCAGCCCTTAAATCTTAATTGCTATTTTAATAAATGAAAAGTGGATGCCAACTGTTTACTTTTGGTTTTGGGGAGTAAGATAATGAAGGAAAAAACAATTTCTTGATTGTTTCTTTCTTTTTCTTGTTTTTTCCCTTTTTCTTTATGCACATTTTGAAGTCACGTTAAGTGCAAAATGTGAGGTCCGCGACAAATTATATTCTTAAAATAAGCGTAGTAGACATGAGGGTGTAAGGTACATGAGTGACAGTCCAATAAAAGATAAGGAGATAATGAATTCAGTTTAAAGGTTAGTCACATCAATTAAAGATAAGATAATGGAAAGTGTTAAGTCCTATTTAGATCCCAATAATTATGCAGTGGATTTATTAATTAATTATGAATTAACTCAATTATGTGATCCACAATATTAATATCATAAACCACAATTAGCAACGCGCCAAATCATAAAGCAATAAAACATAAAGCGATAAAAATAATATAATTATGAGCAATTTAAATCTAAAAATAATTATAATAGCCAAAAAAAAAAAAAAAAAAAAAAAACCTTCTTTTGAAAAACACATAGACCATATGAAAGTAGATAGAACAAAATGGTAAAAGAAAAAAAAATACTTATAGTTTACATTTCAAAAAAATGTTTAAGTTAATAAACTGGCTTTAAAATTAAGCCAATTCACACACAGCTTTTTAAAGTTTCATATCTTTAAGGTAAAGTTGCTCCTACATGATTTATGTTTCAAGTCAAATAAATCAATAAACTTAAGTTATTCCAAACAAATTTACATGTTTGGCATTGTTGTTGAAAGTAGAGGTTTAGTTGTAAAGCTTTAATTGTAGGGCTTTTGTGATATAAAGTTTTAATTGAAAACCTCTTTAACATTTTAAGTGTGCAATATATAAATACAAATTTAAAATTTTGGATTTATAAAGATTGAAAAATAAATTGTAAAATTTTATTTTTTCTAAAAATTCTAATTTAAATTTTATTTTATTTTTTATTTTTTATTGCTGAAAAACACTTTAGAATTCTGAAAACTCTTTTTTCTAGTAGTGACTAGATAAGCTCTAAGAATTGGTTGGATGGCTGCCAAAATTCTATAAGGATAAGGTATCAATTGACAATGCTGCGTTCATAACCTGTTGGTGAAGTGAAGGCATATAAGACTAAAAAAGTGGGGCTTTTCCTTTTTTTCCTCTTGTGTTGTTTGTAAGGTTTAATTTTAATGCTTTTGACTGTACTTAACCTGCAATTTGCATAAGTTTTTTTTTTTTGAAATGCTCTCTAATTGTGCCTTTTAATTTTCAAATTTGCCTTTTTTTGAATTGCTCTTTAATTGTGCCCTTCTAATTTTTCAAATTCGGAGCTCAAAATTCTTTTGGTTTGTATTTTTTATCTTTTGGACTTTAACAAGTTACAAGAAGTGGGAAAAGAGGATTTGAACTTAAATCCTCCAGCATGGTCATATTAATTTGTTTCAACCCTGTTAAAGATGCTAAAAATTTGGAAAGTACACAAAGGTGTTTGCCAGGAAATTAGGGAAATCATGAGTGCAAATTAAGTACAAACAGCTGGTGTTGAACCCAAAATACAGCTGGGTGTTACTGAAGCGAAAATTTCTGATAATGTTTTGGTCTCTGTGTAAAAGTTTTCTTAATCTTTGTCAAATTCTTTGACACTTTTGATTTAAGTCTTTGGATCACAACAATGTATGTATGATAGATAGATTAATAACAATAGTCACAAATTGATGAACAGAACAAACTACTTTTCGATCTCAGTCAATTGAGTTTCAATTATCGTCCAAGATAATGTTAGAAAACTTTGGCAGCTTCGATTTTGATGAGCGGACCATCATTTTAGACCTTATGCTTGATTAGTCTTAAAAAACTATTACGTTGTTGAAGAGAGCTTAGTATGTTAGTCCCACCATGATAAAAAATAATCTGCTTGTATTAAAAGTCACAAACATATTACTTTACGTAGTTTTCATGTGAAAAGATACATATAATTTCACGTAAAAAAATTTGATCTTCCAATAAGCACAATGAGTTAAGTCAAATTTCACATGTAATAGTAAGAATATTAACAAAGATTGTGTGAATCCACGCCGTGATCTCCGTGAATCAATTATGTTATTGAAGAATGAAACAAATATGATTAGGTAATCATCTTTCAAACCCCCACATATCACGGGGCTAGGTTTCGTGGTTCAATTTGTCCTCCGAACATTTGAAAGATGTGGTTGTTGAAAACACTCTAGTGGGGACAAGAATCAACGAGTTCAATTGGTGCCCTTCTGTTTTTTTAATTAATACTAATGAAAGTGAAAGCCTACGTATATGATATTTTGTCAAAAGGCAGGCTAATTTTCAAAATTGGCCTTCTTTTATTGACCAAAGATCTTAACCAATAACAACCCATGAAACGACGTCCTTATCCTTCACACCAACCGCTATAATTTTTAAACCACGAAGAGCTGCTTTTCTGTTCACCTTGTACTCAAAAGAGGGATCAAAAACCAAACTTGGTTACTAGTGAGAGAGAGAGAGAAGAGAGAAAAGGAAAAGCCAAAAATGGGGAATAGTTTGGGAGCTAAGAAGAGTGCAAAGGTGATGAAAATAAACGGTGAGACATTGAAGTTGAAGACACCAGTTAAGGCTGGGGCAGTAGTTAAGGACTACCCAGGTCATGTTTTGTTAGAATCTGAAGCTGTAAAGCATTTTGGCGTTAGAGCAAAGGCTTTAGAGCCACACCAAGAGTTGGAGCCAAAGAGGCTCTATTTCCTAGTAGAGATGCCAAATGATCCAAAAGAGAAAGTTCCAAGAAGGGTTCGGTCGGGGATAAACATGAGTGCCAAAGACAGACTCGAGAGCCTAATGCTGTCTAGGAGGTCAGTTTCTGACCTTACTATAATGAAACCAACAAGCATTTTGCCCGAGGAGTGTTACAACAAAGAAGGGTCACAACATGGGGGTGCACTTCGTGTCAAAATGAGGCTTCCAAGGGCAGAAGTTGAGAAATTGATGAAAGAGAGCAGAGACAAGGCTGAGGCAGCTGAGAAGATTATGGATCTTTGCAGGGCTAACACTGGCAGTAATAATGGTGGGCATGAAATTGCACATGAGGGCATGGCCTTGGACCAACAAGTGCATTGGAAGGGTGACCATAATGGTGGAAGAGTTAGAGAGAGCATCAAGGGGCGTGAGGTATGCTTTCTCTAAGACACTGATTCAATTTTCGTGCCATATTCATCGGAAAAATATACATCATGTATCCGATATATGCATATATTATTATTTTTTTACTATATATATGTCCCATGTATATGATTATAAAGTTCACACATTATGAGATAGAATATGCATGAATCATAATTTTTAAAATAATTATTAGTTTACATACCAGTATATGCATCATACTTAACTATAACTATAGTAGAGTTTACACAAAATAAGAATGAGAATGCATTATTGATTGAATTTGATATTTTGGCTTTGTGTGTAGGGTTTGTGTGTGTTGAACAACATTTTAAGCAGTGGTCCATTGCGAAGTTGGTAAACCTAAAATTGACCATCACGTGGTTGTGGACCAGCAAATGTTAATATTATTTGTTGTGCGTTTCTATCACGTGGTTTCATGTATTTTGTGAGCTACTCCTTGATTATTATTTTTCAGCAAAGGGTAATAATTTAAGCCATATATATAGGTTAAATTATATCCATAATTTTGTTCAAGTTAAGATCCAATTCCATGTGTCTACTACTCAGGGTACGTAATATTATTTAGCCAAACGGCAAGTAGTAGCTGACAAACTTTTACCAGTGGAAACTGAAAGCTCACATATAGCAGTTTATAGTTCTTAAAGTGCAAGTTTTAATACGAGTTTACTACTTGAAAAAACCTCAAATTTTTTTTAAAAAATAGGTCCAATGAAAATATATATTTTTTACAACCGTTAATATGATCTATCGTGATTGTCGATAGTTGGTTCATGCAAAAATAAATGTTGATAACCTAACATATTGACAGTTATGGGAGAAAAATTTTGTCCTGGCATTAATCTAAAAAATAAAAATAAAGAAGGTTCAAGTTTCAATTTCTGAACATTTCTTGGTCTCACACACACACTAAACGTGCCCTTTTTGCTATTTTAGACTTTTAAGTTTGAAAGCAGAGTATCCCCTATGACCTTTTAACCCTATCCCATTAAAAAATAATACTTTCTTTTGGTGTTTGAATTGAGTTGTAACTGCATGTTTGACATTTTCTTTGTAGGTTAGTGAAATAAAGAAACTAATTAAATGAACTTCTTAGCAAATATACTATGTTTTAGTAATATTAATTTTGTATTTATTTTAGTATTTTTTACTCAATAAATAAGTGATATTTGTTTCAAAAAATCACATCAAGAAGATAAATTTATCGAGAAAATAAATTAATTATTTATTAAAATAGTCTGATGTGATTTTTTAAAACAGTTATCACTCATTTATTAAGTAAAAAATATCAAAATAAATACTAAATTGGTATTACCAAAACTATATAAACATGTGTCCCTTGAATTTGAATCCGGCCCGACAAATAAGAAATATGGGCACGGCTAAGTCAGACCTTTATTTATGTGGGCATGGGCTCAATGCCTGGCTTTTGAACACCTGATAAAGTAAGCCTGACCATTCTAAAAAAGAAACCAGACGGCTTTGACTATATCCAAAATTGAATTTAGTCCAAGTTTTCAGTTTCTTTTTTATTCTTTCTTTTGGATGACTCAAAGCCAGATGTGAATGCAATTGCATGTTTACTTTTTGTTGTTGACCAAGTGAAATTTCACTTGGGCCCACAACAAGTGCAAAAGAAAAGGGATGTGTGACAAAATCAATGCAAAATTCGGTTTTTATGGACTTTAGGTATATAGGGTCTCGTTAATTTATACTCTTATAAAATATATTTAATTATCAAATTTAGAAAAAAATTTATGAAAAATTAAAGTAGTTGTCAAAAGTTAAAATAATTAGATACTTTTTCAATTTTTTATAAAAAAAATTTTATAATGATTTACTAATAAAATTCATGCATGTATATATAGCCACACATGAAGTTTATTATATCTAGTGTACAAAGTTCTCAGTATTTTATTCGGCAGAATAACTAACTCTTTTTTTTTTTTTATATGCTAGAAATTGCAGAAGCGAGTGAGTTTCATGCCAATGACTGAAGCAGAGATTCAAATAGCTGTTCAAGCTTCTTAGCAGATGATCAAATAACCAAGATGGGCATTTGAAATGAGGCAGAGAACTCACAATCTAGACTCTGGACCATTATGCACTCTCTACCCCAATCAGAGGAGATACCTAACCAACGAATACTCAGTGTCATGTGTGTTACTTTTGTACATGTAACAAAGAAGTTGTTGGGTGCTAAATAAAAGCTTATAGTGATACATATATAATCTACTTATTGAGGAGATATATATTATGGTACATGCAACAACTTTAACTTTACAATGACTCTTGGTATCTTCTCATTTCTTCTTGGTTCTTCTTATCAAGATGTCTTTAGCCATGGATGTAGTTTAAATGGAACAAAAATTATATGGGTAACAGAAAGCAGATACATGCATGAACCAAAGTCACAACAGGTAATATAAAACTTATTTAGAATGGCAAAATTGTTTGAGCACTACCATCAAGTGTGCCAAATGCCAAATATTTGGCATTTGGCACACCAAAAACCAATCCTCATCAGGTATTTCATATTTCAAAACTTATGTCAAATAGCTACAATATCGTCTCAAATATGAGATGGTACGGACATCAATGCCAAAAATATTTTGGCTTATTTTATTGACTTTTCTCTCTCCTCCCATCACTTATCTCTCTCTCTCTCTCTCTCTCTCTCTCTCTCTCTCTCTCATCACCGTCTCACCATCGCTGATCTCAGCACGCCATGCCGATCTCACCACACCACTAACCACAAGCCTCTCTTCCTCTTCATTGATCCTCCCAATCGGACATCTCAACCTCTCTTCCTCTTCGCCATTCTTGCTCATTCACTCTCTCGGCCTCGTGCCGCCACCAACGTCCAATCTCACCTCCAATCTCACCGCCGATCTCTCTTCTGAACTCGCCACTGATTCGCCCAACCTCCTCTCCTCAAGATCTCAGTCGTGGTGGTTGTGGTGTTTTTTTTTTTTTTTTTTTTTTTTTTTTGGTTGTAGCAGTTGTTGATATTGGTGGTCGTTGGTTGATCTCGTGAGGGTGGTTGTTGGTTATGGGCTGTGGTGGGGTGATCTATGGCCGTGGGGTTTTAATGTGTAAGAGTTATTTTAGGTTATTTTAATATGTTATATATATTATTTAAATGTGTTGAAGGAAAGAATAGAATATCTGATGAATGATGTATTGTAAAATGGTGTGTTAAAATAAGAAATGTAGGTTTTTATGTGTGAAAATGGCATTTGGTATGCAATACCTGATGAGAATGCTCTTAGGAATTTAACTCATTCCTAGATCTTGTGAGATGCAAAAAAATAAAAAATTAAAAAAGCATATGTGCCAAAGAAAATAATCATACAAGATAATATTTATATGGTTCGGTAATTTGCCTACGTCCACAGGATTACAATGATTTCACTATTTTTAAGAAAAAACATAGTACAAATTTTCTCTCTCAAAACAACACAACAAACCCTACTCTGAAATAACGATATTTATATCTTGCAAAGATGATTACAATAGGCTAAATACGGGCCAAGCCTCCACTCTATCAACTAAGCCTCTAAAAACTTCCCATTAAAAAAACGGTAACACTTTTATATCGGGTTAGATCATAATCTAGATTAAATACAACTAGGCTCCACATAGCCCAACAAAAACTTAAATACAAATCCTTAAATATTGAAATATTAAAAAGTATGATTGTTTCTTTCACACAATTGTGTACTTTTATAATTGAAAACGTAGGTTTAACTCATGTTTTTAGCATACAATAATACATCGTGTAAATCACATTGCATGAAAGAGTATTATTCCCTTAAAAAAGCAATAAATAAATAAAGGAAAACGCTTAGCAAATTGCATCTTAATTGGAAACCATTTGCATTAAGAGCATTAGAGGACACGATGTCTAAAGGAATGAAGCACTAAAATACATAGGAACTTAAATTTTATTCGGGGCGCTTTTTTGTGTGTGGGTTTTGCCCGACTAGGCCTAGACTTAGACATTGGGCTTCCAAGCCTAGTGAGATCAAAGCTACACCACATGCCACATGGTGTTGGGCTCTCCAGAGACTCAACAACCAATTTTTTTTTTTTTAATTTCAGAAAAATAACAATTTAAATTTATATTAAATAAATAATTAGTATACCACTTATAGATAATTAATATAAGAAAATAAATACAATTATCTTATTTGCATATGACAATGAATTATTATTTTGACATAAATACAAAGTATTGTTAAGGTGGAAAGCAAAATATATACTAATATTTCAATTTTCTTCCAAATGAGAGTGATATATGGCACAAACTTAGGTTACAACAACACGATTCCTGCTTTTATATTTAATAAATTTTGCTTGGGATGTTGGTATAAGGGATGCTCATTTTGAATGTGATTCTCTTGTGGTATGTGATGCTGTGAGAGGTCTGAATACTCCTCCAGTTGGTATTAGCAACATTTTTCAAGCATGCGCCTTAAGTTACAAGATTTTCGATCAATGCAAATGTTGCATGCAAAGCGATTAGGAAATAAACTTGCGCATATTTTAGCTCAATATGCTAGGGATTTGGATTCTTATGTAACTTGGGTAGAGGAAAATTCGGTATTCTTGAGTCTACTTTAGCTTATAATGTATTGAATTTATCTCCATCTGAATAAAGTTACTCGTCTTTTCATTATATATATATATATATATATATATATAAATGATGGCAATTTGACTTAATGCAATTGCCAAGATGATAACCTGGATCCAAATCCTCACTCCTTTATTTGTTGATGATGATGGGATAAAAGAAAAAAGTGGTGCGTTCAAACCCATTAGGCTATGTAAAATATGTATATATAAAAAAAGGGGCTTAATTATTAATAAAAACCGTCTGTTCATGAAGATGCTACTTTTCAACATGACTAAAATTGTCTAATAATGTTTATTATCAAAAATAAAATAATCTAATGTATATTATAGGATGCAGCAATTGATTCAATGAAAGTGTAACATATTTCAGCGCAAAGATTTCCGCTTCAAAGCAAACAAGTCAACGTGTGAAGATGAAGAAACCTTCCAGATGACTTTGGCACATGTGTAAAAAGATTTAGTACAGAGAACATCGACAGAAACTTCATCTCTCTCTCTTGATATGCATGATTAATCGATTACTACTTTACATATATGTAAGAGAGTCCAGGACATGTGCATGCATGTGAATGGAGTTGTTGATTTGCTGGTGCCCTTTTTGGATTCGGGGCTGTCTCAACTTTCAACTTTGAACAAAGGAAAGCTAAAAAAGGAGGAAACATCGACAAAGTTGCCTCTAAGTGTGAGCAAAAAGGGGGAGACCTTGTTCCCTAATTCTCTCTCTGCTTTTATTTCAAATTTACTAAAAGCATGACTGGCCGCCTCATTTATAATTTCATATTCGTAAATGTACAACACAATTTGCTATCAAACTACCATATTATTTTTAGTTGACTCCATACTTTCTCTCTCTCTTTTTGGGTTTATTTTATATATATATATATATATATATAGAGCCAAATGTTAATAAATAACGTTCAGTGTTTGTTAAGGTTAAAATAATATATGTCTCACTTAATAAAATTTTTTTTTGGATAAATAGGAAAAAAAGAACACGGTATAAAGTTGACCCCACAGCCTATAAAACTGACAAAAATACTTAAATAAAGTTGGGTGTTTACGGGCACTATATATATACACACACACACGAGTCCTTCAATTGTTAAGAAATTTTATCAATTAAATTAACTAGAATCAATAGTAGGTTTTAAATCTAATCAACTCAATCGAATGGTGTATTTTACGTAATGCTCTATAATGCGCCAAGAGAGGAGAATTGTTGTTGCAATACTTTGGGATACTTGGCTAAGTTTTAATAATATACGTTAAACCAATGGCCATATGATCAGAGGTTAGATTCAGAGTCAGATTCCCATACCACCACAACCCCCACCCCCCCCTAACAAAAAATAAAGGCTATACCATGCATTTGAAGTTGACTTCCATTATGATTAATGTTACCACGATGTGATGGCAACACGAGTCTCACGTGAGACCTAATCCATGTACATGTGCAGAGTATGAAATTACAGTTGCAACACAACAGTCTCATGTGAGTACCACAATATTGTTTGGAACTGATCTACTTATTTATATAAAGTTATAAACCAAACCCGTGAGTTGAAAGAATTTAAACATTGTACCTACCTTGGCTACCATATCAATTCATGGATTATTATAGCATTTTGGATTAACTTTCTCATTGGCTATTGGATAACAAACTGCAATTAGGACATCCACCTTAATTTCAATACAACATCAACAACTCGCGGTGAGGACAGAAAGCGAACATTTGGTTAGTTGCAGGAAGTGGCATAGAGAGTATGCACCAAACAGATGTTAGCGGACAATTCACAATAATGTGGTAGTTTTCATATGATAAACAATTAATGGGAGAGCAATTTTGAGACACAAGCAAACCAACAATGTAACCATCTCTTCTTGATTTCAGTGTAAAGCCTCTCATTTGGGCTAGTTCTGCCCATATACAGAGTGTACAAAAGAAGAAAAAAAAAATTCATAGGAGGAATTTTACTTTCCATTTATCTGCAATTACAATCCCCCCTATTCTTTATTGACAAACAGATGCATTTTTGGAGTGTTAACAAAAGAATTGCAATGATGCCATTCATGAAGGCCATTGATCAGGTACAGTGAGAAAATAGGTAGTCATCGCCTTCCGGAATCTTTTCTTGTATTGTTTGGGAGAAATAATGGTGGGGGAAGCATTTTTTGGACCACCAAGTATCCCAGCTGCCTTCACCCATGTCTCCAAATGTTTGTCCCAGGTATACTGTCTCATGAAATCAATGATCCCTAAAACCAGCTCTTTGCGTTCGTCGTCCACCCCAACCAGCAGGGAATAGTCCATAACATCCACAGACTGAAGAAACATGAGACGGGAAAAAGAATCATTATATATTAACTAGTGCTTTAATGACAACAAAATCTAAAAGCCATTTTATGATTTTTTTGGGAATCCTATCCAATTCCAACCTTACACTTTATATTCAGGTAAAATATTGACAATAACCAGACACCATGGATTTCAAATTGGCATTAACTCCCATGCACTTTACAAATGGGCAAAGATCCTGTTGGCAGATTTAACTGTGTTGAACAATATGTTGACATAGTTATCCATTTCAAGCTATTAAGCTCAAAACCAAATAAAATGTTCTACATATAACTAGCTACTTGATACGAATTTAAATTGAACAGACGCATCATTAGAAATATAAAACCAAGACGTCAATGATTTCTAAAACCTCAAAAGAGTAAGTTTCAGAAACCTAGGGAATGTCAATGTGAACTATATCCACAATTATAAGACAAATTAAACCATTAACTTTTGTTCTGATTTCAGTTAGGATCAAATTTGATGCTATTATAACAATTAGAAGATTTTAAAAAAAAAAAAAAAAAAAAAAAAAAAAAAAAAAAAAGATTACCGCCAAAAATGATGTATCATTCCAGACAGCTCTTTCTAGGCTTCTCTTTGCCTTGCTTCCAAGAAATATAGGTTTTGTACGTAATGTTTCCAACAAATTCATATCTAGCAGTACTTTGTTTGTCCCTGTTGTATCTGAATTATAGCGTGCTCGTGCAGAGCCCTTGAGATCATAAACCCTTGAGATATTTCTCTTGAAAAAGAGGTTCTCCATCACCATCAAATCCATTTTTGTTTCCTTACCACCTTTTAGATGTTTTACAGAGACCTGCCATCACATCACTAAGATGAGAATCACAAGAAGATACTACTGTTGGTCTTTGCACCATATACCCAGATTAACCCACCCGAGTGCAGGCACACACACACACACACACACATGCACACCAAACAAGCAAAGAGTTAGGCCTAACCTGATAAATGCCAAGAATTTTTGCAAGGCAAGTTGGGCTTCTCGAGCAAAGAGATTCTCTCAAATATTTAAAATATTGAGGTGCAAAATCCGCGAAGGAATCCAACTCTGTTTTTGTAACCTGTTTTATAATGAATCTTTCATCCAATGACTTCGCAAAATATACATTGCTTTTCCCCCCTTGTGCACTCCATGTCCGGCAGCGGCTCAAGGATCGCACAAAATCCACTTCACTAGGGCAGCATTTTTTTCTTAGAAAGTCAAATTGCTTGGCGAAATAACAAGTGACTGAAAACTTTACTTTGCCTCCAGCAGTTGAAATATCATCCTCAAAAGATATTGTTAAATGTGGAGGTCTTTTGGGATCCTTAAAAAACGTACCCATAGATGATGAAGCATCTTCAGATCCATAATTACCATAATGGATATAATCAAACTCCAAAGACCCAAAAGACTGCCAGGCAGAAAAGGCTGAAGAATCTTCTTTACTGCTCTCATGGGGACTCCAGCTTCCCTCATGCTCATTCAAATTATCAGCAACCCAATCATTATACTCCTTGGAACTAAGGGCATACGAAATTATACTAGTGGGTTCATTTTCATAAACGGCAATAACTAAATCGCTGTGGCCAGTTTGCGTAAGCAGCAGCCGAGCACCTTCAGCCATATGAGATGCGGAGGAGATAAATGATGGTGTGGAACCGACTGTTAAGTTTAACTTCTGTGTCTCCCATGGCAGCATTTGGGAGTAAGTCCTCATTACATTGGAAACAGGATCTCTCACCATACTCCTGTAATCTCCAGAGGCATGGAAAGATCTAAGTGTCGACAAATGCAAGGAAGAGGGAGGCAATCCCTTCCGGATTCTTTCTTGGACTCGTAATGCAGAATCAAAAGAATGAACCCTCATTGGTGACATTAACCTTCTAAAAGGAGGATTATAATTTTGACTAATCTGCCTGACAGATCCAGTTTGGAGTTCATCTGCATGTGATGAATGAAGCTGAGCTTTCATTGCAGGTTGATTAGTACCTGTCCAAGCCGAATCTATTCTCTCAGATAGAGTAGACTCATTCGGGGATAAGCTTTCACTTAGTGTCTTTTTTACACTAACTTCCCCATCTGAATGTTTTTCCTCCTCTCTGACATGATGATGACATGTGGTTAACATCGAGTCTACAGCAACAGAAGGTTCAAAGGGTGGTACATTAGGCTGCTCCTGCTCTGACTGTAAATTGTTGCCAGGAGACTCATGTAATTTTGAAGAGTCAGAATCTTCATACCCAGTACCAAGCATGCCATCCTTATGTGATAACTCACTCTTAAGCTCTTTCAGCTGGGCATAAGATGCATCCCCTTGTGCAGCCTTTGAAATATAACTCTTTTTAAGGAGAGAATCCAATGAACAAAGCCGCTGATCCCAAACATGTGAACCAACTAAAAGAGAGCGTCTCAAGCGATTCAATTCCAGAATGTCTCCAGCCAGCCAATCTGGCTGTGAAGTCTCCATAATAGCCGGTTGAAGCAAACCCTATTAAAGAGGAGACAATTATAAGCTGAGAATAATATTACTTGAAAATCAAAATAAGAAAATACAGGCACTCTACAAGGTTTTAGAACCAGGAATCCTGTAATATGAATATTATATATTGTCAGTACATACATTGTAATCATTTCTTTCCTTTTTAAGCAAGTCTTTCAGCTCCATGATGTGGCCCTGTAAGTCATCTGTGTCCGAACATTCATTTCCAAATGACTTACATTTTTCTTCCAAGCTATCAAATACATCAGAAATCTCGGCATACAAGGTCTCCATTTTATGGACAAGCTGTAGCAAAAGGTGGTAGGTTACTAAAATAGTGATCCCAAATACTCGCAAAAGCTACTATATTAGCTTTATGTTTACTTATTTAGCATCAGTTCAAAATAATTGTGTAAATAAAATTTCAGGTTCATAAAGACACCTCTGCAGCCTCTTTTTTTGTCCACTCATATTGAACATGGCCATTGAATTCAAGCACTGATGGTGGCAAATGAACAGAAAGAATATCGATAGGGGAATACCGAAAAAATGCAACCATGCTCCCAAACCTGTTGAATTTGATTGTCAACAACCACTAATGTGGCATTCAACAATTGAAATTTAACAAGAGTTCCAAATCTGATAGAATTTACCCATAGTAACGGAGACAGTCCCTTTGCAATGAATGACCACAGGGTGCAACACGATTAGCAGTTGCATGGTTTGAAAAGCTAAGTTCCAAGAACTTTCCAAAAGAAAGTCCCCAGGCAGCATCTGACATAACCACTCTACGAGTAGCTGGTGGAACTCCATCCACATGGGCACACCTGAGGCATCGGTGCCACATCCAGATCTTGCCATCCCGTTCCCCCGGTAGTCTTTTATCCGGAAGGCATCTAACATTGATTGTGAGATTTCCCTGCTGATGGGTGTAACATAGGACATGGGCCTCAACTGGCTCTTTACATGATCGACAGCAACATGCCTGGCAATTACAAGTTCTATTAACCAACATAATTCCACTTTATAACTGAAATTTAGTAAAAGAGAATAAATAATAGAAGTTTAAACCAAAGGAAACCCAAAAGATTTACCTGGTCAAACAGGTCATCATGCAGATATCTCCCTAGAGGCTTATCAAAACAACCATAAAACGTTATGCGCAGGAGCCGAGAGCGTTCACATACAATTCCTTTCCGCACGCAATGGCTTGACAATGATACCAATATACTCTGGTGAGTTTCAGTGGCTGAAAAGTATTCACTAGAGACTTCGTTTTCATCAGCCCTTTCAGATCTTGTAGATCCAATCATCTCCCCAGCAAGCGTCTCATCTTGGGCCATTGATTCTTGTGGTTCTTGTTGGGAAAGATTTCTCATAACAGAAGGAAGGACTCTGGGCCCTTTAAAGTACTCACACAGATTTAAAGTGCTTGACTCCAAACCCACACTAGATGCTAAATCATCATAGCATGCATCAGTTGGCGCATTTCCAACCCTACAGTTCATGGAACCAGTTGGATGAACAGGATCAAGATGCCTACCCAATAATTCCAATCCTTCAATTTCCGGATTGAGACACACAATTTCTTCATCTTGAACAGAGTCATCAGTCAATTCTGGGCAACTGGTTGAAGCAAAAGAATTAGGGACTACAGAATTAACTAGATCAGGCGTTGTTGTTCTCTCCGGTACAGAAATTGAGTTTTTAAGGGTCATCTTAGGCAGACTAGCACCCTCATCAGCAAGAAAGGATGTCTCAAGAGATAAATGATAGGCTGCAAACACTGCATATTGAACAACATGTTTAACTTTCTTTAGTTCGTCACGACATGTGCCCTTCAGCAAGACCTGCAAATGAACCAAAACAATCTGATCAGAGACAAACCTAGTATTTTCATACTATGGAGTATGGACTTAACCAATACATTCCAATCGTAAGGCAATGCCAATAAAAGTGAGACAGCTTGAAGTACTGGCAGATAGCCCCAAACAATTTAACACGCAAAAAAAAAAATATATATATATATATATAAATAAATAAATAAATAAAGAGAGAGAGGAAGCATGCTCTTTCCTAAATAGAAAATATTACCGTGCAACCTAAGCGCCTAGGACAACCTTCAAAAAACATCAAGGTTTTACATGGTTTTTTGTTGAACTGATTTGCAGTCTCATGTTCTTCAGACACTCTCTCTAACCGAAACAGTTCACAATGTCCCAACCGCGCTGTAGATATTTTATCAATTGATGGAGTAATAATAGCACCAGTACACTGTGCTATACGCTCCAGTAATGGCCTCTTAACATTCAACACTAACGAGATTTCCCTAGCTAGCAGTTGTTCTTGGGCATATGAAGATACGCTTTTTTCTACCAGCAGAACGTTTGGCCGAAGAGTCTCAATTTTTGAAATAATCATCTTGAGATGATCCTTTTCCTGTCAAAAAAGCAAAGCTCAGTAGTTCATCCCTATAACTTTTTATTTCGCTGCACGAATAAAGGGATCAGTGCATTAAAAATAAAAAATAAAAACCTGCTGTAGTAATGTATCGAAAGATGCCAACTCATTTGGAACTTTCTGGTATTCAAGGGTTCCTCCTAAAAGAAGTAATCTGGGATTTTTGTATTGCGAGGTCATGCGCTTGTGCTTGATATTTTTGGTACAAACTACTCCCTTTATAAGGGTGCTGCACACAACAAATCCACAACTTTAATGGCATAGACCTGCAAAGGAAAGGATCTGAACTATTTATAAAATGAGTATCTGAAAACACTTAAACACATCATACCTCTCACTCGGACTTCCTGATGCTGCACATTTAACCTTTACATAATCACCAGGATCCATGCTGCCTCCTCTGCTAGTATCTGGTTTAACAAAATTTGCTGCTTGCCTTGCTAATGTTGTAACTATGTCGAGCCAGTCCTCAACATCATTCTCTTTGCCCACTTTAATACCCTCCACCTGTAAGAGCTGTGACACGAGAGCCCTAAAATGCCCGTGTACCACTGCCCTGAGAGGTTCCTTATTACCCTCATTTTGTTTTTCCTTTGCTGGAAGGCTGCTGCTGGACGAGAACATTGCACCTGAATCCCCAACATCATCGTCATCATCATCATATGAAAAGAAATTACTCTCCGCCTCATCATCAGGCAGTGGGGGAAACCAGATAAGACCATTGTTTTCAAAATCCAATGGCCTTTGAGACTTCTCATTCTGGTTCCGAAAAATTGCCAAGTCATCAGAGCATTCATCATTGTTATCTGGATCCTCAGACCCTAAATCAGGCTTTCTCAAAATGGTTGGTTGATTAAAGGGACCAACATTCTGAAAATCAGGGCTTCCCTCTTGCCCCTGCTGTACAGAATGCCCAACTCTATTAGAAGTAAAATTAATCCTAGAGGGGCTGTCTGAAGGGCTTGATCCCACTGACCTACAACTGTAAAACTCATGTCTAGCACTAAGACTACTTGAATCTATATCTGAGTTATCATGACAGTATTCACTTGATGGGCTGAAAAATTGCTTCCCAGAATCCTCTGCTTCGTCTTCATCACTCCTACATTAGTAAATAGAGATTTACTCACACGTTGACAAACTGACTTTAATAAAAGAGAATGGGATTGTTTTTCGTGACACAAGGGAATCAAATGTAAAAATTTTGAGTTCTAAAGTATCAACACGTTAGTTTGTCTTACAAAATAGGACTATTGACAAGATAATAATAACATCAAGGATACTCAAATAAAATTCAATTATATTTGGCAGTACACATTTACAAAGCAAACAACAATACAAAAACTCATTTCACTTATAGGTAAAACATATAGCAAACTCTAATACCCTTTTAACTTCATCTAACTAAAAAAACTTTCAAAAGCACGAATAACCATGTGGGATTACCTGCAGGGAGATCGACGAACAGATACAGGAGATGAGTGACCGCTAAAAGAGGACAGCATCATCATGCTCCTGCTGCTGATCATTGCATTTGGCGAATACCCATATTCCCGGTTTTCAAGATAGTGAGCAAGTCGATCACTCTGAATAGATTTGCTCCTGATTCCTTCACCACTACTACAAAAACAAGGCGGTGGTGGTGATGGTGGCTCAGGGCTCTCTAGCGGAGACACATCAGGATGCACTTTCTCACTACTACCACCACCCTTCCTCCCTGTAATAACACCTTTTCCATGCTTTCCACTACAAAGCTTGCACCACTTAATACTCATACTCCCACCACTACCCAATTCAACAACCGGAAGCTCATAGTCCTGGATACATTTCCCACACACCCACCTGCCACAACTCCGGCAAGAGTAACTATTTTGACTAAGCTTCATCTTGCACTCACAACAACAACAACCCATTTTGGAATCACTAGTAAGCATTTCAAATCCCTTAGAATCACTTGCTACCAAAGAAAACCAAGACCTAAACTTCACTATTAGATCTATTAGGGACCTATCAGGTATTCCCATAGAATTTCAAAACTAACCCAATAGCAAAATCCCCTTCACCTCTTCCTCCTTCTAAATTTAGTATCTCTTAACTCTTTTTTGGTATAATAAAAAAAAAAAAAACAAACAAACAAACAAACAAATTTTGATAATAAAAACTAAAACCCCACAATAAAAATAGCGGGTGATTCGGATGTGTGTCTTTTTTTCTTTTTCTTTTTTTCGTTTTTTGTTTTTTGCTTTTACATATATTTCTCCAAAAAACACAAAATATGTTTATTTAAAAAAAAAAAAAACACATCACACATCTCTCAATCCAACAAACAAACGAACAACAACAACAACAACAATAATATATTTTTCTTTTGTTACCTTAAATTAAAAATCAACCTTAAAATAAAAAAATTAAAAAAAAAAAAGTCTGCAAAAATTAAGGAAAAACCCTAACCGATTCCGGAGTCGTCAAGAATGCATCCGGTAACCGATTCGTGCATCGCAACAGTGACACAACAGTGTAACGAACCATCCAAAACACGAAAACGACACCGTTTTTGCTGTTGTTTGAAGAAGAAGAAGAACAAGATGAAGAGAAAGGAAACAGCGTGTAATAAGAGAGAAAAGGAAAAGGAAAAGAAAGGAAAGGAAAACAGAGAGTGTGTGTGTGTGTGTGTGTGTGTTTGGGTTTTGTTTTAAATACTGGGAAGAATGAGAATCAGAAGAAGGAAAAGAAGAAGTACGGAGAAGGTTCCCTTTCTATCGGAGGAGGAAATGGCTCGTTTCTCTATATCCATTTCTTCTCTAAACTCTAAAACTCTCATAAATAAAAACTCTATTTTTCTTTCTTTCTTTCTTTCAACTTGTTTCTTCGCTTTGCTTTGCTTTTCTTTTCTTTTCTCTTTGTTTTTCTTTTTCTTTTCCCTTCTGCGCCTTATTATTTGTTTAAGAAAGGAGAGAGAGGAAAAGCAGTAAGAGAAAGCACTTTTCTTTCTTTCTTTCTTTCTTTCTCTTTCTCTCTCTTGCAATTGCTAGCTGCAGCTCGCTTTGGTTGAATATTAGTAGTTTAATGTTGAGACGATTCTCTTTCTACGATTTTCCTAATCAGGGTTTGGTTTTAATTAATTACACGTTAATTGGGAACTGTTGATTGGTCACCATGATGCTTCATACAGGTTTTTCTTTTCTTTTCTTTATATTTTTCTTGTCTCCTACTCTACCTTCAAACTTTTCTTTTCTCTCTCTCTCGAATTCTTTTGCAGTGTGTTCTTACAATTTTATCCATTTATTTTAGAATGTATGGATTGGATTTTACAATCTACTAAAACTTAATCTTTTTATTCTGTAAAAAATATTGCAGTCCAACTGACATCTCTTAATGTTTCTAATAAAAATAAAAAAATTTTCCTTTTAAGGAATCTTCCTTATACATAATTCATAAAACTATCGAGGTGTATTATTAAAACAAGTCATACGATTTCTTTAAAAAGTCACGGTTCATTAGTAAAACTATCGAAGTGTTACGTCCACAATATTTTTACAACAAATTCTAGGCGGTAAGTTGTTGTCAATTCTAATTTGAAACCGCCATTAAATTTACTTTTTTCTCCATCAATAACAACTTACTACTTAAAATTTGTTAGGAAAGTGTTGTTAAAATATCATCGACTTACATTTCTCTTTCCAAAAAGCAGGTTTTAGAAACTATTTCATTTTCTTATGTTTGGTAACAATTTTAAAATAAGTTGAAAATTTATAATTTTACTTTTCGTATTTAGCTTTGTGGAAGATATAGTTGTTTTCAAAAAAAATTCATTGAAAAACAACTTTACCTCGTATCAAGCTTAAATAAAGGAAGTCAAGAGATAATTTTCTTTTAACTCATTTTTTTTATACTATCAAACACAAGAAAACACAAAAAAAAAAAAAAAAAATTACATAAGATTTTTCATCGAAATAAATAAAGCGTAACAAGTTAAAAGAAGTTTGTGAAAGATTTTTTTAAGTATCATGTAACGGGTGTAAACTTTTTCCCAATGTAAATGTCCAAGTTCAAGTCCATCCCCTAATTATCATATTATAAGAAAAAAAAAGTGGAGTTTGATGAAGCTCTTTCAGATCAGTAAGCTGAACGTTTTGGACTTAGATGATCTCGAAGGCCTGTAATGAAAAATAAAGAATCAAAGGAGACCGAGATTGGCCGGTCAAAGACCCTCTGATGATGAAGTTAGTTTTTCTCTTCAAAATCAAGAACTCAAATTTTATCAAGAGTGTCTGGAGAGATTCAGACTTACTTTTTCTGTTGGAAAAAAGTGTTTATATAGGACCAAAGGAGTGGTTACTATCTTGTAACTTTCCCCTCATTTGTGAAGGTCAGGAGATAACTGCTATAGGAAGTTGAGTTTTTGTCGAGAGGTTAGGCCGATGTTCAAGGATCTCTCCACATAGCAACATTTTCCATAACTGCTGTTCGAAGGGGGGTTATGTTAAGACTCTTTCCATAGAGCCAAATCCTAGGCTCTATAAACGAGGGTTATGTTGAGAGTCGTCCATACATGGATGACTCTACCTTGAGTTGAGGACTTCTTTGAGATTTAGTCACGCTTTCGCCTGGAGGAACATCCAAGGACGAGCTTTGGAGGAGTATCCAAGGACGAGATTGGATTCTATGGACATTTGGACTTGGATGAGCCATACTTGACCACTTCAGAGTTATCTTAAAAACTTTAATCAAGTGGAATCATAATTTATAGTTGAGGATAATTTTATAGAATAATTTTTGAAATCCTATTAATCAATTCTGAATTTAACAAATCTGATTTTGTCACATCATTAACATTTCAAATAGATCACAAAAATAATAATAATAATAATAATAATAATAATAATAATAATAATAATAAATATTTATTTACAAGTTGATGCTGCGATCAAATCCAGTCAGTCATATAATAAATTCATTATGAGCATGAGGCGGTATAGATATTATGTAAAAAACAAAAAAGTATTTGGCAGCTTAGTCAGCATTAATACAAGGATTTTGCAGGCGATTAATAAGGGTTTTATTTTCACATAAAAAAAAAATAAGGGTTTTATTTTTGGTTGTTAAGGCAGGTGACTCACGCGCTTTTGACAGCGTCTAGAACTTGGTCTTGTTGGGCTAGGTCAGGACTAACGACTTCAGGTTCTACCCGAATTTGTGTTAGTCTTAATTGGGAACTTCTAGTTCTAGTCCATTTAGTTTGGTTTGACTCTTAGAAAAGTAAATACATGCACTTTTACAAAAATGGAAAAGAAAAATAAGATATTTATTTATTTTTATAGATAAATGACTGTGATATGCGAGTCTTTTGGCTAAATAATGTTACTTTTAAACTTTATTTGCGTTATAGGAACTGTTGAAACTTATTTGGCGAAATGAGGAGAGAGATTGAATTTCGGCAACTGTGTTGCCGAAATTCAATCAAAAAGTTGGAGAGAGAAAATTTGCTGCCACGGTGTGCTCGGGTGAGAGAAGAGTGCCCCAAAAAAAAAACTTTTTCCCCCTATTTCGGTAATGCCATTACCGTAATAGGAGGGAAAAAGAATAAAAAATTCTGCCCCCCTATTTCGGTAATGGCATTACCGAAATAGGGGGGCTTTTTTTTTTTTTCCTTCCTATTTCGGTATTGCCATAACCGAAATAGGAAGAAAAAAATTAAAAAAAAGTTCTCTCCCTATTTCGGTAACGGCATTATCGAAAGAGAGGTGCTACATCCACAACATTTTTCACAATATTTTCACAACAAATCATAGGTGGTTAGTTGTTATTAGTTTAAATTTGAACCTAACACTAAGATTACTTTTTTGCCCCAACAATAACAACCAGTAACAACCTGCCACTTAGAATTTGTTGTGAAAATGTTGTGAAAAATGTTGTGGACATATCATTTCTCTCATCAAAATAGGGGGCTTTAAGAAAAAAAATTGTGAATACCGAAATAGGAGGAATAAAAAAACAAAAATTGTCCCTATTTCGGCAATACCATTGCCGAAATAGGAGGGAGAATTTTTCTAGTAGGAAGGAAAAAAAAAAAAAAAAAAAAAAGGCCTCCTATTTCGGTAATGTGAATACCGAAATAGGATAAATAAATAATAAAAAAAATGTCCCTATTTCGGCAATACCATTGCCGAAATAGGGACAATTTTTTTAATTTTTTTTTCTTCCTATTTTCGGTACTGGGAATGCTGAAATAGGAAGAAAAAAAAAAAAAAAACCCTATTTCGGTAATGGCATTACCGAAATAGGAGGGGCAGAATTTTTTATTCTTTTCCTTCCTATTTCGGTAAGGGAAAAATTTTTTTCGTGGGCACTCCTTTCTCACCCGAGCACATCCGTGGTAGCAAATTTTCTCTCTCCAACTTTTTGAATGAATTTCGGCAACTGTGTTGCCGAAATTCATTCTCTTTCCTCATTTTCTCAAATAAGTTTCAACAGTTCGTATAACGCAAATAAAGTTTTGAATTGGCATTATTTAGCCAAAAGACTCGTGATATGCTTCATCTTGTTTCACAAAAAGGAAAGATGGATATTCCTATGTTGTTCTTGTATTCAAAATGATGTTCCTATTTTAAAATAAAATATATAAAAAAATTGTTTTTGTATTGAAAATTTGGAATTCATTGAAAACTCCTTAATAATACATTGAACAAGTCTCAAGAACTCCTATAATTTTTTTTTTCTATTTGAAAACTCTCATATGAGTTAAAAAAAGCAACTAAAATACTACTCTATTAGATAGTTATTTGTTCCTCAAAAAAATATTAGATAGTTATTTAACAAAAATGAAAATCTAGTCAATTACTCAAGCTTCAATATGTTCAGAGATGGAAGACTTTTATAACAAATGAGAAAGAAGAAAAAAAATACATCAAGATTATGATTATTGTAAGTAAGAATATATCTTTAAGTATATAAAATTGTTGTAGGTATACCAATGTGACTTTGTAGTATTATTTCTTATTTGAATCGGATCATTTCTTTTTTCTTTTTGAATTTGATACTCAAAATAATCAACAATAAACAATTAGTCAACACATTTTTATATGTGGTATGACTATATGGTAACTTTATTAGAATTAATTAATTTTTTTAAGTGGGTAATCTTAACTCTCGAATCTTCACCCCAAAAGAGGGATAAAATGTTATTAAATCATATGACCATTAACACACATATAACTTCATTAAGAGCATGCAGTATAACCTCTTCTTGAACCATACCAATAATTATTTAACCCTAATCGAGCTCCGATTCCAATCCACTATCTTATTTTGAAAATTATCATGCATAGTGGAATCATTTGAGAGATCCCTTAGAAAAAGAAAAGAAAAAGCACCAATATTCTAACACATATATGGATATGGTACAAATTAAAGAGAATGTGAGATCTTCCAAAAAAAAAAGGGGGGGGGGGCGGGGGGGTATATATGCAATGGCATGTGTCATGCACATTTAACAGGTAGGAGTGTTTGGTAGCATTAGTTTGGCATTAAGTTTGGTGAGAGGACAACATCTGCCAAGGTATACCGAAAGTGGGGCATTTCCCTCAATTTTTCTGTTGTTTATCTTCTTGGCGTTTTCTTTTGCTATCTAGATTATATATAATTTTTCCAACACACTAAACTTTTTTATTATTATTTGTGTGTGTGTGACCAAATTGGCATTTCTTATAACAGTCTTAGATACACTTTCATTGTTGCAAAAGCTACATCATTCCTACACAAAACAAGTCAGTATGGGATAAGAAAGTAGGGTGAGAGAGAGAGAGAGAGCCGCCCATTCTCGACAATTTCTTCATCACCATCATCATTCATGACTCATCTCCATGTGAAGGATATGTTATTTTGTTGATTTTGCTTTTGGATGGTATTTGGAGAATCCATACATACCCACACTCTGCTTTTATAATATAAATCAATGCTTGTCAAATTAGGGCCACAAAGGCCCCACAAAACACAAATTGCATTTCCTCTGCCTTAATAAAGGCCTAGAGAGAGACCTCAAATTTTTTTTTTTTTTTAATTGTAATTGAAACCCCTTTAATATTCTTCTTGTATTTCAGTAGTATTTTATTACCTTAAGTCAATGTCTCACAATTAAAAACGAAGAGACCTTGAATCAATATCTATATATATATATATATTGATTCAATGGGCTTTAATATTTCTTTTTATTGAGAAAATCAATGGGCTTAAATATGAATGTCAATTTAGTACTTAGACTTTTAATTTCAACAATTTACTCCCTACACTTTAGTTTTATAACAAATTATAAACATTTGATTAGTGTTTTTCATTAAAAACTAGCACATTTAGATGCTTAAAAAAAAAAAAAACTAGCACATTTAATCATATAATATACACATAGTTTAATGCACATCATCAATAACTTTAAAATATCATTATTATATCATATACACATTATTTGATTTATTTAATTCAATTTAATGGAAAATATCAACTTAAGGTCTTATTTGTTACAAAACTAAAGTGTAGGGGGGTTAATTGTTCAAAGCAAAAGTTCAAGAACCAAATCTGAGGGTGATATTTGTAAAAATCTTCTTCTTCTTCTTTTTTCATTCTTTAGGGGTGATATTATGGTATCATCCACCACTTTTAAGAACAAAATCAATTCCCTAAGTGAAAAATACTAGCAATAGGAATTAGGATTTTCTAGCTGGGTATTGTATCTTTAAACATTATCCTTCAAATGTTCTTGTGCTTTCTATTTTAATTAATGATTCCTTACAAGAAATTAGAGACATGTATTGTGCTTGTATTTTCCTTCAATTTGGTCGGCTAGAACATCCGCATGACATGACTGGGACAAATGAAATTCCACTAGCTTTTGTGTCATATCGCATATTCGCATTCACAATTTTTCTATATATTTTTTTTTTTTTTATTCTCTTTAGAGTCAGTGGGTAAATATCTCAATCGTAGTGTTGAAAGTGCTAACACCATGTAGCTTTGATTAGGCTTACATTGCATTCATTGTTGAACTTTGCTAGTTAATGACAAAGCAAAAGTGAAAATGGGAGAAGAATTTAGGTTCTATGGGATAAAAATAAAAGTGACATTAAGGTCGGATAGAATAGTACACTTTGCTTTTTAAAAAAGATTCAACGCATCCTTTATAACTACCAGTCATCAAAGCTATATTCACTTTTTTCATATATAATAAAATTTACTCTTGTAAACATAGTCCAAAAAACCAACACACCCTCTTTGTTCGGACAAATAATTGTACATTTTTTTTTTTTTTTTTTGGAGAGAGTTCCACCATCTATGGAATCCGCTCCTGAAGATAACTCTTTATCATCAGACTAAGACACCAATCGATTTTTGGTGTAGGCGGAGATTAAACGCCAAATCTCTTATTCAACCATTAGAAACTTTACTAGTTGAGTTAACTGAAACTCACACAATTGTACAATTTATTTAACTACAATTTGCTATGGTTTAAGAACGTGTTTTGAAATATTAGAAGAGGAATCTAAATTATTGTACCCATAAAGAGTCAGAGCATCATAGAACTTTGATCAATTAAGTAAGAAAACTTTTTCATGAGAAGATCTTATAGAGAGAGAGAGAGAGAGAGAGAGAGAGCTCATCATGAGATATCTTATTCAATTTATTTGATTTATGTATGATTTTTATTAACTTTATTTTTTTTTATAGGTGTAATTTTTTCTAACTTATTTCTTAGCTGAATAAACCAATAACGACACTCAACAATTGGAAAAAAATTAGATGCAATTTGTTATAAAACACTAAAATTCTGTACATCTACAGCTGATGTGGACTCACCAATTTCCTTGGTTAAGATGTACTATCTGAGTTAATGTGAATATCGAAGTACCCAAATGGTAGGTAGGTCTAATTTTGGTTCACATTTTGCATGTGTGCTACCTTCCTGGCAAAACTAGACGAACCAACTTAGTTTCCAGTTACACACTATCTGAAATGAATGCCCTTTTAGTAAAACTTGTAGAAATCTTGAATAAATTTTTCTAGAAAACAAAAAATATATGAGTGTTTACTGCATGCTGTTAAGTTCAAGGTTATTAACTTCTCTTAGAGCATCTATAACCGGAAATTTCATCCCATCTTATTTTATTATCTCAAAAAGCTATTTTATCACTTATATCATACCATTTTTCAATTATCACTTATATCATACCATTTTTCAATACACCTAACATCTCAAAACTCTATTTTTTCCCCATTTTATTTAAATA
This sequence comes from Lithocarpus polystachyus, assembly GCA_033629205.1. NCBI lineage: Eukaryota > Viridiplantae > Streptophyta > Magnoliopsida > Fagales > Fagaceae > Lithocarpus > Lithocarpus polystachyus. The sequence goes on along the minus strand of CM066162.1, from coordinate 2,342,745 downwards.
TTATTTTTTAATCTTTTTTTATTATTTCTCTTTTTCTCTTCCTTTTCCTTTCTTTCTTCCTCAACCTCTAGCAAACCCAAACCTAGCAAAATCACAACAAGCAAATCATAAAAAAAAAAATCACCCAAATCAAACAAGCACCAAAAATCCACCTGCCACCCTAGCAAAATCACAACAAATCTAAAAATTCATACCAAAATCACAGAACCCAGATCGCAACCTAGATCACAACCCAGACCTCTTCCTTTAGCCGTCGGTCACAACAAGGAAAAAAAAAACACACACACACACACAGAACCCAAATCGCAACCCAGAAGAACTGGATCGCAACCCACTTCAGCGACACTTTTTGACCCGGATCGAGTCGGAGCTCTCCAACATCTACGACGAAATCCTCAAGCTCCTTGACACTAGGCTCATCCCCTTCGCCGCCACCGGTGACTCCAAGGTCTTCTACCTCAAGCACCAGCACAAAGAGAGAGAGACGAGAGAAGTCAGAGAGAGAGGGAGACGAAATACTCATGAAGAAATTTTGACACAGAGGAGAGAGAAAAAATAAAATGATTAAAATATATTATTTTGGTTTGGCATTTTTCAATTTTAGCCTTTCAGTTGCTAGCATGTTTTTCGGCTTAAATGCCAAATGTACCTTACATTTGGCATTTGGAAGGCCCACTGCTGAAGCTCTTAGAAGGAAAGATGTTTGAGATTTGATCCAAGATAATAAGTATGTGATCTATATAGGAGGAGATATATATATATATATATATATATATATATGAAAATAGATATTTTCATGGTTGAGAAAAAAATCATGCAAGCACTAATAGTTTGTACCCCACTACAATTTATTTGTAAATCACCACTTGGATTTCAAACAGACTTAAATCCAATAATAACCAGCCTACATATAGCAGATGTAACATATAAAGCTCTTTACTGCTCATTCAAGATATTGCCAAAGCCCACCAGTCACAAGCACAATTTGCAATCAATGAATGAGAAGAAACATGTTCTAAGAAGGTAGGTTATACATAAGATCATGACTAGTTGATGACATTAGAAACTTCAGTAATGCATTGGGCAAAAGCAATGCAATTTATAATGACCCTTAGATATCTTGCACTCAATTAAGTATGAATTCATTCAACAAAGCCACAAGAATTTCAAGCCACCCACCTCCCCACCTCTTTAATCATTACAGAAAGTCAGAAACTCACAGTAAGTTTGATATCTTAAGATCTTGATCTCAATCTCAATCTCAAACTCATAGGAAATGCAAGTTCCTGAAACGACAGAGTTGGAAATTTTAAAAACTCACTTTTTCTAGGCATAACTTTACCAACTTTAAAATCAATTTTAAAGCATTCCTAAATAACAAACTCCATTATTCCACAAAAATCTGATAACCCAAAGTGCGAAACTACGAAATACAAAGAAACTCACTCTTGGAGCTGGATTCAGGTTCAACTTACCTGTCGTGATATACAGTGCGAACGAAATTAGAATTTTAAGGGCAAGAAAGAGCAACAGGAGACTTACCATGTATGGCATTTCATTTTTGAAATGGTTTCAATTTAATTACGATTTTGCCATTTTCCACACTCTCTGTTCCCACATTTTTGCCAGTCCCGAGATTGAAGGACGAACAAAAACCCTTCAAACTTTTCTTATATCTTTTTATTAGATGACTCCGTTATTAAATTGTATATATATTTTTATAATATTCTTTATAGTTGCAAAATTTCTAGAAAATCAAAAATAGATAACTATATCATCAAATAAATATTTGAATTTTAAGGTCTTAACTTATGCATAAAATATACGTTTATAGATGGAATAATAATTAACATCCGATTTGAACATAATTTAACATACATGTTTAGAACATAAAGAACATGCAATTTGATAGTTAAATTTCAAAATATATAACCTTGTTAAGTTTTTAGTAGGAACTTAAAGGATTTCTTTCCAAACTAGTTTGGGGAGAAAAATTTTATTCTAAATTGAATAACTTTCAGAGTTTTGAAGTGGCTTCAAAAGTTTGTACGTCTTAAAATGGTGAAAGTATTTTTTTTATTTTTAGGTAAAAACTTACAAATGAGAAAATAAAATCATATTCCCAAAAAAAAAAAAAATCTTAACCATAAGGTTCTTTATTATTATTATTTTTTAGAAACAACCATAATGTTTTTTTTAGAAGTAGGTAATTTGAAATCTAGATGTCTCCACTCTCCATACAAATATTAGGAAGTATCAACCAATTGAGCTACAAGCTCTTGGCACCATAACATTCTTTATTTTGACTAAAATGAGTACACATTTTGAGTACCACTTTATAGGTGCTGAGTAAAAAAAACACCACCCACCCAAACATATGTTTTGAACTGCTTTTGTTTTTTGTTTTTTTTTTCCCCAATAATGAAAACAACATTCTATATATTTGTCATTAAAAAAAAACATTATGAAAAAAGTTTTTAAAATCGGATTTGAAGAGAAATACTAATAACCCTAATAGTTAACTTGGACATAGGTTATTCATTATTGCCTAATTTAATACTAGTTAATCTAATAGTTAACCGGTAAAAGTCAAACCATACAATAGAAAAATGAGCGATGCTAAGAATACAACATTTTTCACAATAAATTTTATAATTGTTAATTTGGCAAGTTATTAATTCTCATATGAACCCACTAATGACACTAATTTATATACGGACAAAGTGATGTAGGGAGGAGAAAACAAAAAAACTGGGATTTAATCCCTGCCTATACCAAAAACTGATCGATGTCTTAGTTTGATAATAAAGAGTCATCATTAAGAGCGAACGTCATAGGTTAAAACTCTCTAAAAAAAAATTATGTTGTTTTCTCTTTCCTAGCGGATTTAGGATTTTAACTTGAAAAGGCAAATAAATCCTGATTCAGCTAAATAAGAGAAAACAAAATTGTCTAGATTTGAATTTGATAACACTCACTATTTTTGACGAGTAAACATAATATTTTTCCATTGGCGATGATCCGTATAGCAATATGAGATTGGCCTCCATGATGAAAAGGATGAATTATTTCCTAGACATGAGACTAGGAAAAAAGAATCAGTATGTTTTAGAATTTCCTGATTACCTTTGTGTCACTCCTCCGTTTGGCCTAGGACATCAACCTACTGATTAAGATTAAATGAAAAAAGAATAAAGAGTTAGATATCGCTTTTTTTTTTTTCTTTTTTTCTTTTTATTGGTAAGGCAAAAGGGCTCCCATATGATCCAATACCTACGAAACAATACTCTCCAACCCAAAATGGAAAATTCATCAAGCATGGTGAGACCCACTTTAACTATGACTTTCTAGAGCCTCGGTGTGATTGCAAGGGAGGAATAAAAAGAAGAAAAAAAATCGATTATGGATTTCTAAACTTTCTAATTTTTTTTTTTAAATAAGTCTTTAGTAAAAGAAATTCCAAATATATTTTTTGATTTGAAATTAGAAAATAGAAAAAAAAGCATTGTTTGGGTGGATTTAAAGGCGAAATTCGATGTCGATGAATTCAAAGGATTACGTTAGAAATGAATACAAGGTAAAGAATGAAAGTGAAAAAAAAAAAACAAAATTTTTTTTTTTTTGATAGGCAAAACAAAACCTTTTATAGACATAGACATGCTCTTTTCTCAGTTACGTGGTTCACTCATATATGTCATAGTGCAATTAGGCCGGCTGTGATAGTACCCGTTGAGGGACACAAATGAGAGTAGTTTTTAGATTCCACGTTTCTACAAAAATGCAAAAAGGAAAATACTAACTCTTATCAACATGACGTTATGAAAGATAGAGAGACCAATACATCTGTAGGTTTATAAACATTGATGCTAAAGAGATTTCCCATCAATTTTTTATGTCAAAGACGTCTGTATTGCATTGGAAAAATAATGAAAGGCTGCAATGGCGGTGGGCTGAACCTATTTTAGTTATAGAACCTCTATCCTTTTATTGAGGGAAAGCTCTTCGAATTGACATAAAGGACGGACCATGATAGAGCAAAGATTACCCATCACTGCTATGTACGGAGTATTAATAAAAAACAGATAAGGATAACAAATAACCCCAAAGTCAATATAAATTGATTTTAGAGTAAATGCTCTCTCTTGACTGAGGCCTGTGGGGACCAACCAAGCTTGTTTCCAGGATTTAATTTTAGAGTAACTTACAAATTATACTCCTACAGTATAGGAGTATGTATTTAAATTTTATACTTTAAAATTTTATAATTTAGATTTTATTCCCTAATATTTGAGGGTGTTTGAATTTTATATCCTAACGTATCAAAATTTGAATTTTGCCCCGTAAATATGTATTTAAATTTTATACTTTAAAATTTCATAATTTAGATTTTGCCCCCCTAATGTTTGAGAGTGTTTGAATTTTATATCTTAATGTTTTAGAATTTGGATTTTACCCCCTAAAATTTGATAGTATTTGAATTTTACACTCCAAAATTTTGAAACTTTTAGATATAAAATCAAAATTTTAAAACGTTAGAATGTAAAATCCAAACACTCTCCAATTCACGAGGTAAATTCTAAATTTTAAAACTTTAAAGTGTAAAATCCAAATACCCTCAAACTTTAGGAGTGTAATTTGTAATTTACCCTTAATTTTATAATCTTCCATAACAAAGCATGTTTCTTAGTTAAACGAGTTACCGTTAAAGCTTAACTACTTGCTGTTTAAACTAAACAAGAGTTTGAATTAGAACTTCATAGTTAAAATTATCCAAGTAGAATATAATTTGAAAATACAATTAAGACTTTTTTAAATAGAGTGCCATGAGCTATTGAGCTCACATGCACGTATAGACAGCATACTAATGTAACTGTACCTCTACAGCACTAATCAAGGGATGCCTAGCACAGTTCCCAGAGTTCTTAATGGTTTGCCCCTAGGATCTGGGATCTTTCTTACAACATGTGAACCTAATAAATGTGTGGACTTCATATATTGTGTGAGAGATGATGCCTATACAAGATGCATGAGAAAAATTATTGCTTGGAGCTAAGGTTGAACATGTCACTCTTGAAATGTATAGGGACTCAACTATATTGGCAATCATTTAATTTTCAAAGAGGTAATAGATATGAGATTGTCTTACAAAAATCAAGTTCACATTTTTATTGATATGTATGCTTAGCATGATGTGTAGTCTATACATACCACATTTTGTGTCCAATGCACAAAAAGGATGAAGTGATCTGATGTTAACAAGACAAAATGATTAAGGTTACCAGCAGGAAACTGATTACATTAACAAGAGGACCCAAAAAAAGGAGTGATATGAAGGACAGTCAAGCTCTATTTGTCCGTCTTCCAACTAAAAGGGCCAACTCTGTATCAATCTTGAGGGAGATGTCAAGTGCTTTTACAGAATGCGTTAATGCACCGCTGCAAAACAACATCAAGTGGAATAGTGTAAATCATACTATGAAAATTAGTATATCATTAGTAGCTTGTAAATTGATGGCAAGTACTATGAAGAACAAAATACTTTGATTAATATAACAAGCTGTGTCTCCAGCCTTCAGTGTTACTACTTATATATGAAGTGCATCAGATTCAACTTCAAACCAAAAAGAAAATGAAACTGGTGACACTGGCAACCGGTGTAATGCATGCATTTCTATAGTAGTTATTATGGACTGTATTTATAATCGGAGGTAGAGTTGCAATCCTGTCCCATGCCATGCTTTCCCATATTCGAAAAATACTAACCGTGTTCAAAAGTAAATTCAACTAATTTCCATCATTCTAGACATAAAGTTTATCACCAAATATGTGACTCTCCTATGCAATGACACTGACACGAAGTGACAGTACACCCTGTCAATCAGCAGTTGTGCCACTAAGCTCACACCAACATAACATCCTAATTTATGAGCAATACTTCCACACTCAGTGGCATTACCCAGTTCTTCCCATAGGGAAAGCTTAGGTTCAAATGCAGTGGTACACTCTGGGAAAGCTAGGATTTTAGTCAGGGGGGATTAAAAATAAAAATAATTTTAAAAATATCTAAATGATCAAAAAAGAAATGTAATTCATGAAAAATATATAATAAATGTAAATTATAAATTTCTTTCTCAAGTGCATACATAAAAGTTTAAATTTCATAAAATTAAAATAATTTAAAAAAATAATTGATATGTACAGTTAACACTTAACAACAAGTTAACTCAAGTGAACAATCTATGTATAAAAGTTTAAGCATGTAATTTGATTACTTAAAAGTACATTGAAAAAATAAATCAATATAGAACGTGAAAAGTCTTTTATGTGCCTTGATTGTTTTAAAAAATTTAGAGCATCTGAGCATCTAAACTTTATCTCTTTCAATTATTCAAAATTTTGGTTTTATAGCAGAACACATTGAAAGCATGACAGAGGTGGGCAGCAGAATTTAGGAAAAAGAAAAACTGACAAATTTTCCTAAGTGGCTGCACTGGCTTCATTGTGGAAAACCATTGTTCTTTTCTTTTCTTTTCCTTTTTTTGAGTTTAAAATGCAGGTCCCACAAGTGCTTGTAATAAACAAGAACGTTGGGTTTGGGGAGGGAGTGGATCCCATGATGTAGAACAATGAATGCTCCTATATAAAAAACGCTAAACACTGTAATCCAAAATTCCAAATTGATGCAAAAAAAAATTCTTCAAGAAATTTTAGGAAAATAAAATAATCTAAGAATCAACACTTAGGATTTGTTTGGATTCCGTGCCAAGCAGGGATAGGAATTCTAGAAATCCAGTACCTAGGGTTGCCTGGAATTAGAACCAAGGCATTGGAAAAATCCCAATAGAAATTTAATACATCATAAACTTGTACTCAAAGGAGTACAATTTATTTTTTGATAAGTACTCGTAGGAGTACAATAACACACTTACATAGAATACTAGGACTATATCCTAACCCTAATTGATTTTTGAGCTCGATTTTGGGAGGTTTTCTTTTTTTGCTAAATGGTTTTGGGGAGGGGGTTGTACTAGGCACTTATGGGGTATTGCGTGGAGTCGGGGGAAGTTGATTGCCTCCCCTTGGCTCCACCATTGGTGAAACATCTCCATTATCAATGGAACTAGCTATTCCTTATGCAGCAACAAGGAATCACACTATATCTCACTTCAAAATGAGTACATCCCCCTTAGTGAGTTGTAACTTCTATACACAACCTGTTGCTCTTGTCAATTAGATAATCTCCATTGGACAAGTTGAACAACATAGCTCATATAAAAAACAACTCTATGGTCTGATTTTAGTAATTAAGGATTAAGAGTTGCAGCAGTACCTGGAAATATATGTCACTCCAGTTTGTCCAATTTTGTGTATCGTTTCAAGAGTAACATTTCCTGATGCCTGTCACCATGAAACAAACCAACCCCTAATTAGCTTTGAAAAAGGTGCACAATAAGCAATTCATCTTAGAAGTTATCATCAATTCATCTAGAAGTTATTATCATGCAATTACAAGATAGAGTTCATAATATATAGTAACAAAGAATATTGCAATCGATGCTCTAAACCAATAACAATGACGATGAGGAATTGAGTGCTGGTTAAACTAGATTTGAAGTGATGGACAAATAACGCAAAAAATCAAATACATGGGATTAAGGCTTGAATGACGATGATAAGATAATGAAGCAGTTATTCAGCAATGAAAAATTGTTATTGTTGCACCTCTCCTCACAGGCTTCAATTAACCATAAAGAGCCATTACATTGAGGTAATATTATGAGAATGGGGGAAAAGTAGAATGTTGCTAAGGAAGTGTAAAGATTATGCCTGAAGTTTTGAGTTCATGTTAGTCAAAGAATACACCTAATAAGAGATCACAGAACTGAATAGACAAAGTACCTCTCTTTCATTTGTGCCAGACAGAGAAATATTTATGCACATGGGTGAAAGCATGATAAACTAGACAATATCAGCATTTTTTTTCCCCTTTGAACAATTCATAATCTAACTGGAAGATAGACATCAGTCACAGCTCCTGTTAAGTCCACAGCTAACATAATAATACACCAAGATTTTGGTACTGAACTACGTATAATTCCCAATTTCTTCCATGAACTATTGATTGTTTCAGCTGTTCAAATTGCATCAATACTACCCTTACACAGCCTTACCAACTATGCAAACAACAATTGCTGATGTGAGATGCTTTGTCATAAACATCCTTATAATGTTGATGTGTAGTATGTCAGTCCACGATAGTCCCACAAAATTGAAAGATATGGAGATTTTTAATTTAACATAAAAGAGAGTAAATAAATAAATAAATTGTGCTTCCTAATGAGCGGACCTACCTATAATCTATATTACTAATACTTTGTGTAAATTTGGTTTTGTGCCTTTGTACGTCCTAATTTCATGAGAGTAACATGTTTAATGTGCCATGATAGCATCATAAAGATATGTGTACAAAATAAATGTCTACCACATTAGTGATTACGATTTGCATGGTAACACTCAAGCAATGTAAAGATAGCATCGAAGTGCTTTTAACTTCAAGGACTGAATTGGAACAATGAATAGTTTAGGGATGACATTGATACCTGACACAGAGTTCACTGACCAAAAATAAATGAATAACTTAGAATATTAGTTACCTCAGTCTCAAATCTCCCATTAATCACATTCACAGCTTCTTTAAGCATAGATACATCTACATCACCATTTGGTAGTGGCACAACCATGTTATCCAACATTATCCGAGTCAAGGAAGTCTTTGTTTGAGACGCATAATGTAACACCTCATGTACTTCCTCAAGTGTCCTAGTTTCAACCTGTGGGGAAATTTAAATAAATAAAAATTGTGTTGTAACAACCATAGTTCCCGCCAAAACAAATTCCGCATATGCATGTGAAATAGATAGATGCTACACACACACACATATATATATATATATAGAGAGAGAGAGAGAGAGAGAGAGAGAGAGAGAGAGAGAAATCTGCTGGAACACTTGACAAAATAAATGGGAGGACACATTAAATACAAAGTTGATATCAAACAAATCACTGATGAACACTTCACTTAAATGCAACCAAGAAACAATTTCAACAAAGAAACAATTTCAACAAAGAAACTTGACAATTTTCACCTTTGCTTGTAGATACATGACACACATTAAAAACTGTTTAAATTTTAAAGGTAGAGAATACTACCTCAACTTCCATTTTAAGGTTCTTCTGCTCTAAATACAAGTCAACAGATTTAACGGCATTTGTGATGCCTCCAGCTATTGATATGTGATTATCTTTTATCAATACCATATCAAATAAACCCATTCTATGGTTCCTCCCTCCACCAATCAGTACCTATAATGACAGAATACTAAAAGGTCACAAAAAAAATTGAACAGAAATTGAAGGAGAATTGTAACATTCAAGTTAAAGTAACGAAATGATCTATACCGCCCACTTATCCACCAAACGTAAACCTGGAGCAGTTTTCCTCGTCTCTAAAATACATGCAGGGTATGCAGCATCTGCCATTTCCTGAAGAAAACAAGAACATGACCATAAATGTCTCCTTCAGGCTTTACACATCTGTCAGTGATTATGCATGCCAATAAGGTTTAGCTCAGTTCAGTTTGCCTTAAATTGTTGTACTATAAATCTAACATCTAATTTGGATATTTATATAAGGAAAAAAATTTAAATATTTAGAATGTGCCTTGTTCAATCTTAGCCACTCAACAAAAATTATGTATGATCATATTTTTAGATCATATGTGCAGGTATATGAGACCCATATTCTGTTATCACCCAACTTAAAACCTAAAACTTGACAGATGAGCCACCAAGGAAAAATTGTAAAACTTCAAGAAAGGATATAGAGATCAAGTACTTCTTAAAATACAATTTGTCCTATATTAGTCTTTGTAATAAGTAATGTGGAAATATAAATTAAAAGGAAGCTCTTAAAAGAAGCTTTGCTAGAATTACAATCAAAGATTCAACATATCTATGAAATCAACAGTAAATTTACGGAACCACCCCCCCCCCCCCAAAAAAAAATTGTGCACCAATCTAATAGAGAGTGCACGCACACACACACACACACACACACACAAAAAAAAAAAAGACTTAATTTCCAATACAGATCTCTCCACTCTATCAATTAGTCCACTCCCTCCAAATTAACCACATAATACAATGAAGGTTCGCACACAACAGACTACTGTTTTGATGCTTTCTATACATCCATATCCAACAGGAGAAGACATCTATCACAGTAAGGCAGCATCACCCAATCCACCCAAAAGACCATAACTCAAGCACAACAAGTCGATGGCGCAATAAATCATCCATAGATGAAACCCCACTAGCCATATACATGCAACACTGGTTAACCAACACCCTTTTCCTCTTAATTTGGTTATGTATGGTTAAAATCTTACCCTACACTGTAGTTCATACATAGAAAGCCACCATTTTAGGTATCTTATTATTCCAGAAACACCTCCACAGCCCACGGGAAAGACATTTTACTAGCACCTACCAGGAATTCATGGTAAAATCAAACACTACACATACCTGAAATACAGAACTATAAGGTCTCCATCTCATGCAATCATCCCCTTTGGAAAGAGAAATACAAGAATATAAAGAATCCATCAGAAATTCTATCCCCTCTAGTGCCCAGTCATGAAATTTATGAATGGCCCTGAGATTCTGAAAAGAAATTCTGTCCTCTCTAGAACATAACAAAATAAATACCGAGGCTTCCTTATTCAACACAATTGAGTATCATTCCAGGTATACTTCCTTTAATGCTAAATCATCACACCACGCATTGAGACAAAATCTGATTGTCCTACCATCCCCAACTTTAAAGTATATGAAATTGGGAAACTTGTCCCAGTCAGCTCTAATTCCTATCCATAGACTACACCCATCACCAGTGTGGCCTACGCATTTCCAAAGTATACCAACCAGCTCCCAAAACCCCATACTTAACGACTACACATCTCCAGAAATGGTCTTCCTCCCCATAACCACTAACCAAGTAGGGGTAGGTTAAATATTAGTCTGATCAAGCAATGACAGTAGGCTACACATATGGGCATGAAAGGCAGGCATTTTTTCTCAATCCAAGTAATCATGATTCACATTGAAATAGTTTATGTGCTATAGTAAAAATGCATGTGAAAAATTATAGCAACCTGTTAATCAGTTTCATTTACCAGGGGGGGAAAGGAGAGAACTATACCTTTGTTAGAGTTGCTATTCCACTCATCCTCTGCATAAAATTTAGTGCAACTCTTTCAGCTACAACAATGTTGTGTGCCCGTCCTGCACATAAATTGGTAAGGATTATAAGCTTCTTTTTTTCTATTTCATTTTTTAAGGAATTTCTAAGGTACTGATAATTCCTTTTCTTCTTGCCTTCTTGGCTTACCGTAAACTTTTCCAAACTGCAGTCCTTTATGAACACAATCTCCATCTTTTTGAGACCACTCCACCTGACATTAAAATGTACATTTAAAAATGACCAAGCATGCAAACCAAAATAAACTACATACATATTGCAGTTCCTTGATACCTTTAAAGAAGGATCAACCTCACGAAATACCATCTCTGCAAGTGCAATTCCAGCAATAATACCATCTTCCTTTGCCAAGAAATTAGCTTCCACTTCCATGTCAACAGGAATGGTGGCCATACTTGTCACATCCCCTATAAATAATAGTATCATGCATTATTAAATATTTACTGTTGGTTATAAGAGCCTTTTCTATGTTAAAAATGCAAAAATCATTACAAAATGACTGCCTTAAGTCCTTGACTCAGAAACAAAATAAGGCCAGATATTATATTCATTTGTTAAATGGTAAGTTATAGACACACCTAATTGACATTCAAGTCAGAGCTCATTGGCTCAAATATTAGATTCATTAAAATCAGTGGGTGAGGGTAATTGGACAAAAACAATAGAAGATAAGACAAGAGAAGGTAAACCTTGACCCCCGGCATCTTCAGCAAGGGCTAAGTTGATGATTCCCTTCAAATCATAGGTAGGGTGCAATGGAGGCTTCAAAGCCATGGATTCAAATGATATGCTGGGATTTCTGGCAGTTACAGCCACCCTAACAATCCGTCTGCAATGTCCAGATAATTAAAACAAGGTGTACCAACAAATTTATTAAACAAACTTGAGCAACATATGCATAAACGAACCTTGATGTTGTAAATAAGCAAGGGACAACTATTGGAGAAACAGACAGGATTCGAGCCATTAATTGTTTGTTTTTGACGCTCTTAAGAAGTGTGCAGTTTTTTGCTCAGCTCTTTTATTCTATTCGTCAAGCATCTTCAATTACACAACACCACTCATGTTCTTTTGAGTGATGAGAAAATTTCAAGAAAAGATTAGACTAACAGCTTGTCTCTTATTCAACAAATTCAAGGTGAAGCCCATTTCCTGAAAAAAAATTACCAAAAGGCATATAATATAAACAAATTTTTTCCTTTATCCCCACCCAAAAAAAGAAAGAAAAAATCCAGAAGTATTAATGCATTATTTTCAGAATTCCTTTCCTATCTAAAGATTGTAGTATTGGACATTTAAGGACACAACCATTGTGTCCAGTTGTGTATGGACAATTATCTACAATTTAACTCACTTACCTAAAGCATATTCTACTACACAAGAATGGTTTACATTTTTTTAATAGGTAGATTACAGTTACACACACCTAGAGGGTTTTGAACCCATAAGCCATAACCTCTCTCCACCTTATCATACATGGTGTCAATGAAAGATTAGAATAGAAAAACAATGTATGCTCTTGAATCCTAATAACATATGCCGTAGTGTTGTGAAAAGCAATCAGCCAAGTGCACCCTGAGTGAGTATTTTCTGCTAAGGGGCCTTGGTTTCCTTTATCCACTGTGAGAAAGTAATAAAGGTTGGGAGATTTCCCCTATAAGCACTTTTTTTTTTTTTTTTTTTTGATAAATAACGAAATATCATTAATCAAAAAGACCCAGGTACAACAGGAGTGTACACTGATAGGAGTACATCAAGATCGTAAATTACAACGATCAAGCATAACAAAGTTTACATGATCTAGTTGCCTGTTTTATTCACCAAAACTGTTCTTCTAAGTTTCTGTGTGTGCGCGGGCTGTTAGCATATTGGCAGAGAGACTAAGTGTGCAACTTGGTGCCATCACAAGGCAGAAAATTTGTGTGTAAATTCTGCCCTGTGATACACGGAGAGGAGGAGTCATTGGCCAAATGTGTCATACAATGTTTTCAATAGAATTGAACAAATTCATCATTTCTATAGCTTTACACTAGCCACGGTTCTTCAATCAAACAAAACACTAATAAACACACATGAACTCATGCACTTTTTTTTTTTTTTTTTAATTCTTTGTTCACAACCATTTCTCACACACACATATAATAGATTCTTGTTTTGAGTATGAAAAGAAGCAAGAAATATGCTAAATGATTTATTGAGTTCCAATAATAATAATAAAAAAAATTGATAAGATATTCAGAAAATTCATCATAAACATCATAAGATAGGATTAGAATATAGGCACAAGAGGTGTTTATTTGTTACTTACCTGATTGGAAATCAGATAGTGAACGTTTTGTGAGTGTGAGGCCTAACTGATTATATAGAGTCTGAAGCAAAAACCTTAAAAAACAAAAAACAACAATGGGAGAGAGACCAAATTCATATCCACCTGCTGCTATCCGAAATAAAAGGTTAAATGACAAATTGACTCGCACGTGACTTTCGGAAATGACAAAAACACCCTCAAGTGAGATTGTGGGGGCTGCGGCACCGAGAATGACACAAGAGTGGGCCGGAGCAAAGAGCATGTTACATTTTTCTTGTTTGATGAGAAACAGATCCCAGCATTTTGTGTGATTGATAGAGGAGTTTAAGTAGTATTGTTTATAATTTTTTGAAATATATATATATAAAAAAGTGTGTAATGTTGTTTAAAAATAAAAAATAGGTATTTATAATGCCTACCAAACGGGCCCTTTAACGGCGTAGCTCAGCTTGTGCCATGAATTTTTTTTTTTTTTTTTTTTTTTGAGAAAGATTTGGGCCATGATTTTAAGGAGCAAGTTAATTATTTTTTTAATAAATAAATAAATAAAACTTACTTTTATTATTTAATTAGCACTATGCATGACTTAATCAAAATTTATATGTAAATAATTTTTTTATTAATTTATTTAAAATAAATGAATATTTTAATTTTAAGTTACATAATGAATACATGTTGTGTAAGACTAAGGTATTATAAAATGCATATATATATATATATATGGACAAAACTTAGGTATAGTATCTTAGATGTTGTTCTTTAAATTTCCCTCTTAAGATTTAGTCATGTGGCTATTTAACTAAAAAATACACTTCCATCTTATGAGAAAAAATCCACATGACAGAATCTTAAAAAATGAACCTAAGGAACAACACATTGGTACTGTACCTAAGTCTTGCTCTCTCTCTCTCTCTCTCTCTCTCTCTCTCTATATATATATATATATATATATAATATTGAATGGAAAATGGTAGAAGTACCTAAAATATATATATATATATATAATGATTTTCTATAATACATTGAACTTTAAGGCTCAGTTAATCATATATATTTAAATGGAAAACCCTTGAATTTAATAGATAAAAACTATCAAAAACAATAATTGAAATCATGTTTAAGTGAAACCTCAATTCAATAATTAAGAACAATCTAAATTATTGAACATTTAAAAATTTGAAATAAAGAGAGACTCACATGAGAATTTTATTTTTATTTTTGAAAGCACGGAAGAAGGCACTATAACTTGAGTGAGTTTCACCCTACCAAGTTTAAGTCTTAAGTATTGCACGCTACATGTGTGTGTATATGCATGAAAAATGATCTGAATTTAACATTTATTGTAGAAAAGAGGTGGTATAGTCTTACCCCTCTCTAGCTAATTCTTGTTATAATCCCTTGTGTGGTGTGTGTATATGCATGAAAAATTATTTGAATTTAACATTTATTGTAGAAAAAGAGGTTGTGTAGTCTTATTCCTGTCTAACTAATTCTTGTTATAATCCCCTTTGTTTTGCAGGAAGAGAGAGAAACCCTTCTTTTTAAAAATAGAAAAAGTCAACGTATAATAAATAATAGTTAAGATATTAATCTTTGGAAGTGGTATCTCATACAGATTAGTATTTCAATTGTGGGTTCTGGTAGTTAGAAGTTAGCGCATAGTAGTTAATAATTAGAAAATTACTTTGAAAATTTTTTAAACCAATCCCTTAAAAAAGTTTTACTGGAGTTTAAATCACATAAATAAATTATGTCTCTATTCAATTTTTTTTTAATCATGTTAATAAAAATTTAATAATAAAACTATTATTAGTAAATGTAAGGACACAATTCTAATGGATTGGGCTCCAAATGAGATGGACCTAGGCCCAAGACAAAACCAAAATCCTTGCAATGAATTTGTAGAGAGTGGGCTAGAGAAACTGAGCTTAAAGTGGGATTAACAATGATCCGGATAAGGTAAGAGCGAATCAACAAAAATAGAAGGGTGCCATTAAATTATAAAACTGTCCTCGACTTGATCCAAGGAGGAGTGTATTACAGTGATTTTTAATATTTACAACTTGGTCTCTTTCTTTCTCTTTCAATTGCCTCCACTTTTCCTCTCCAGATTGGTCAATGCCCCTCCTTCCTCGTCTCCTCCTCTAATTATAAACTAGTTCCTATCACGTGCCAGTTAGGTTATTTCCCTTCATACTTGTCCCATCAGCCTTTCCTTAAAATCTTTACATGGCAGCTGTAAATGTTGGAAGTTACTGTTTCAGACATCCTTTCCTCATTAATGCGGCCATTGGGTTAGCTGCAGGATAATAAATGCAGTGGCAGCAGCTTTTTACATAATATATCATTACTTCCACCTGTCTTATTTGCTTACATATACTAGAAGAGTCCCCTGAAATATCAGGATAAATGCTGGAGCATTCATCTTGGCTGCCCCTTTGATCATCTGAAGAGGTAACACTCCTCGGACTACTCTTCTCCGCCCTCGTACTAGCTATACCTTAACGAGAGGTTAAGTTATGTACCTTCTTCGTAATTTACTGTCCTCGAGCAGATATGTCTCCTTGGACAAGCCCACGGCCCAACATCTCAAATTGGGCCTTTGACCCCTACAGTAAACATTTCTTAGACTTATCTATCTAGCTTTGTTGCCAAATTTACATAAACTCTTTTTTTTTTTTCTTTTTTTTTCTGAAGAATATAACACAACCAAAAACCTATAAACAACAATTTACATTTAACACAAAGAATATAATCAAACTTATTCATAATTTTAAATTAAGAAATTAACACAAATTATAAATTAAGATATAAATTTAGAAAAAGAACAAAGAATAAACCTGTTTGTTTTCTCTATCACTTTGAGAGATGAAAGTGTAAGTATGTAACCAAAACCTGAACCAATTATTATAGAAGAGAATAAATGAGTACAAAAGTTTAATATTATGAATTGGATTAGAACGTACGTAAGAAGTTTTTATTAATTTTTTTTGAAGTTAAAAATAGCTTAAACAAAATGAAAAAATAATACGGAGTAATGAAGAAAGAATGCATACCTGTCATGGGATTTAGGCATTCACATATTGGAATAAACTTCACTTCAAAAAGGATATATATATATATATATATATATATTATAATATATAGGTAGAGTTTCTTTCGATATAGAATTTAAATCCTATTGGAATTAAGATTTATAATCAATTTGTTTGTTGCTATCTCATAAATCTCATAAAAGGTGGATTAAAAAAAAGGTCATATGAATAGAAAGAAAAAGAAAACATTTTTTTTTTATGGAAAAAATGAAACTTTTCTTTTTTAACCAAAAAAAAAAAAGAAAGACAAACGTCTTTTTTTTGAATACGTTGCTATTTTTTATTTTTTTTTACAGGTGTAATAGCGAGAAAGCAGTTGGTCAACAAATGGAAATAAATGAAGGTTTTACTGCTTACAATCACATTAAATTTTTTTAGAGATGGGAAGTCAAATCTTATTATGATATCTTGTGCGCGAAATCAGAACATTTATATCATAGAGTTGAACATTTATATCATAGAGTTGTATAAGAAATGGTGCCACTTCTATTAATTCACAGTTTAAGATTTGATTAAGAAAAAATATAAGTGTTAGTCCTCGGGTCTAGTCCAAGGTTGGTTTACAAATGAATAGATTCTTTTCTCTCTTTTTTCTCCTTTTTCTTCCTTCTTTTTATTTATCTGGATCTTGCACTTAGAGGGCTAAGATTGCCCTCCTAGAACTCTGTTCCCCTCTAAAACATACTAGCAAGTTTTACCCTATAATCTTAGTTGTGCCACCATTATTCATAGTCATTTCCTCTTTAATGTAGAGGGGATGGCTTTTATACCCTTCTTTTTTCATCTTTCTCATACTCTGTGCCAAGTCTGCTTCCTTTCCTTTTTGATGTTTTAACTTTATGTGCTTCACATAACTAGTGCTCGTCCTCGAGATCTGAGGTGTATCTTCGGAAATAACCTTGACTACCTATTTAAATTAGATTTGGGATCCTCGTCCCCACAACGGGTATTGTTTTTTTTTTTTTTTTTACACGAAGTAATATAATTTAAAATTGAAAAAAGGAATAGATGAAGATTGTTGCTATTTTTTGTTTTTTATGTGTACTATGTTTTTTTTTTTTTTTTACAAGTAGTAAAATAATATAAATAAGAAAAAGTATTAGATGAAAAGTTTGAATTGTAATCAAATTAAAATTTTTTATCAACTTATAAATTATAAAAATAAAAGGATTAAATGAAGAGTTTGGATTGTAAATAAATTAAGATTTTTATTAATTTAGAAATTATAGGAGAAGAAGATAAGTACAAAAAAATTATATTTATTTTTTTAAAATACTAAAAAAATTTATATAATTTAGTGCAACTACTTGGTGCAACTACGGCTTTTAAGCCCAACTTTTAGTATATAGTATATGATTTTTAGATTTTTTTTTTAAAAAATATAATTTTCCTTCTCCTATAATCTCTAAGTTGATAAATATTTTAATTTAATTACAATTCAAATTCTTTACCTGATCCATCTAATCCTTATTTAATTATTGTACTATACTACGCGTAAAAAGAAAACATTTATATATAATAAAAAAAGGTAGCAGTGTGTATTATAAATTTTTTTTTTAAAAAGCAACTTGTATTATTAAAAAAAAAGCAGCAACGTAGAAGTCTAATGCATTGAAGAAATTTTTTTAAAATATTTAGATTTTAAAAAGAAAACATTTATATAAAAAAAAAGTCTAATGCATCTTAAATTGCAACAACGTAAAAGTAGTGTAATCTAATTCTTCTTACTTTATAATTATAAAAAAAAAAAATTAATGCATCTTAAATTGCAGTAATGCATACTACACTAAAAAAAAGAGGTTTAATACATCTTGAATTGCAGCAACTAATATTATATTGATATTAGATTTTTTGTTCATATCAACTACTAATTACAAAGATCAACAAAAACTAATTAGATAAACCCAATCCGAATCAAATATAACTCCCAAAACTAATTAGATAAAACAGGAATACAAAAACTTCTAATTAAAGTGAATTACAAGGAACAAAACAAAAAACTAATTAGGTGTGCGTTTGGATTAGGCGTTTGTAGAGTAAATGCTGCGTTTGGCGTTTTTGAGCCTGGGTCCCATGCATTGTTCATGGACTAGCAACCCAGGGAAAAATGCAGAAAGTGTTATACACAGTGTTTTCAGATTTAAAAATTTTTTTATTACAGTGTTTTCAACAATAAGTTGCTTTATCCACTTATATATAAATTAGATTTTCAAAATAAAAATTATATATATAATAAAAAAAACTATGTTTTTTTTTTTACAAAATAGGACTGTTAAAAAAAAGCCTCATCGTACGTGTGAAGCGCATGTGATGAGGCTAGTTTTCAAACTAAGTCTCTCACTCGGTTAAAAAAAAAAAAAATCTTTCTCTCTCCCTCTCCTAGAAGTAGTTTGACATGGAAGACACCACTACCACCACAGGCAAGTTCTTTTTTTCTTTTTTCTTTTTTCATTTTACATGCACTTGATTTGTCTTTCAAATATGCATATAATTTACACTTTACATGCACTTGATTTGTCTTTCAAATATGCACACAGTTTGGTTGTGTATTTTATAATCATTAGTAAGATTAAAATGAAAATCCATTATGAGTTTACGACTATCAAGATCTGTATATCCAGCCAACAAAAAGCAAAGAAACACTATTCTTGCAAATATATCATATAAGCAATGAATAATTGAAGGTAACCAATATAGTCATACATTTATTTTACATAATCAATTTGTATTAAATTACAAATTTATCTGCTTCAATTGTGTACATTTATTTTATAATAAATTGGTTTCAATAAACTAATCTCCTTGAATTATGAGTACTTCAACAAACCAAGATGCTAATGTTGTTTGCAATAAATTTGTAGTAAAAAAAAAAAAAAAAACTACAAACTTATCTACTTCGATTGCGCACATTTATTTCATAATAAATTTGTTGTGAAATACAAATGAAGGTAATAAACTTAGTCATGTGTATTTTTCATATCATTTTTCTTTGCAAGTACTTTTTAACATTTTATTTTTTTACTTTTCTTAATTGTATCTTTATTTATTTACTCAATGAAAATTCCTATAATCCAACTAACATATAAAATTTTAAAAGATAAAATTTTGTAAACCAAATCATTATCTTAAAAAAAAATGATTTTAATCGTTTGCACTATTTCATTATGTTTGCTTATGCAAAAATCTATATTAGTTAAGTCTACTTTATCTAAAAATAAGGTTATCAACAATTTATTATTTTCATATTGATCTTCAAGTATATTTACAACTTGAGATTAGATCATAGGGAATAATTTGATGAGATTTTATATTAGAGTTTAACTTGAAACTGTACTATCTCTTACTAGTAAAATCAGTTGGGAAAAAAAAAAAATATTTGCAGCTAAACAATACTTTAAGGATGCCTACACCAAAAGCTACAAGTTCTCTTTTTCCTCTCCAAGGTTATTTAACTCTATCATTTCTTTTTCTTTTTTCTATTTCATTATACACATATATTTGATAAGATCTTTTTTTTTTTTTTTCATAATACACCTATATTTGTTAGGGTGAAATTTGGTGTCTCCACCCTCGCTTTCAAAGAAAAAAAAAATCAATCCTCATGTAAGTCTCTCTACTTTTATTTTTTAATGTTTTGTAATTTATATTTTTTAATGTTTAATAATTGAGGTTTTTCTTAATTCTTAACTATTAAATTGAGGTTACCACTTAAATAAGCTTTCAAATATTTTTTTTATTGTTTTTAATTATTGAATTCAAGATTTTTTTTTTCATTTAAATATGCAGCGGTGATTACTTGAGCTTTAAAGCTTGATATATCATTTTGTAGACTCCCTTTTTATTTTTTTAGCCATCTCTTTTTATATTAGTTACATAGTTAATTTTGGACTTATATATGATTTTTTTTTAAATAACTTAATTTTACATGCATGCATTCATTATATAACTTACACGCATGCATTCTTATGTTAAGTAAGGATTTTGGACCCAATCCCAATTACCCATTTTTCTTCTTCTTGGAATGGGCCATCAAAGGAAGAGAGGGCTCACTAAGGCCCACTTAATTTACATGGTGAAGTAGGAATTTTGGACCCAATGTCCCAAACCCAACTATTGAGCTCAGTAATAAGTTGGGCTGCCAATGGGCCTAGAGCTCCAATACACAGAAGTTCGTGGGCCTTGTGGTCTGTACAACATTTGTAAGAAAGTAGCAGAGTTTAGTACATATTATTGCATGGCTCATTCAGATTGAATTTCATGAAATTAGATTTTAGTATTTAATACCATGGCTCAACTTTGAACACGTTACTTTGACGCTCATAGTTTTAATTTGAAGATACAATTGAATTGTCATTTTGTCACGTTTAAAGTTCTGCTAACAGTTAAGAGAGTCCCCTACGATCTCTAAGCCATCAACCTTGAATAGTCCACAGGCCATGACTAAAACAATTACACTTTAATCATATAAACGTTTACTACTACATATAGAACTCCATAGATTATTTTTACTAAGTCTTAATTGAGATATATTGGGGGTAATGTTGCTTAATTACCACTAATTACCTCTCCTATACCCCGTTAAAGTAATAATTTTTTGTATGGGTGCAACCTTTAGTCTTAATTGTAATATATTTTAAAGAAGAAAAATTCTCCTATTGCACTTATGGTGGTACATTTGTGTGAAATGATTTCATTTTGAAAGAGCAAGTAAGCATGAAAGACAAATTGGAGATGGTATAGTAGATGAGAAAGCCAGAATTTCAAAGTACAATTTACTGTGTTTCCAAATTGGCTGCTATTGCATTGTTCAAACTTACATTATTCAAAAAAGAACAAATAAATTCAACTTCTTAAAGCACCCTACGTTTCTTGGCGTTGAAACTCATGCATTAGCATTCTAAAATATTCCTTTTTAGTTGTAGTCCAATACAAAAATTCAACCTCTTCTCTCTCCCACTACTCCCATATTTGTATATAAATATATTGATAAAACTCTCTCTCCCTTCTGATAGAAAGAAATTTGTGCTACCTATACAATTTGAATTGGAGGAAGAAAGAGATCAAGTAATTAACCATGTCAGGTTCGAATAGATGGTTAATGGGTTTAAGATTTGTTGTTTTTCTATTCCTTGTACTTTTGGCAATGGCTTCAATGGGAGATAGCATCAGAGAGTTGAAGGAATGGGACTTCAAGAGCACATATGAAGGACAACTTCCTAGAGGGCCAGTGCCTCCTTCAGGACCTTCTCCATGCCACAACAAACTCAGCCCTTACAATCAAAGTGAATTCTCTCTTCCTAATGATTACATAATTTGCCCATAGCATTGGATATATAGCACCTTTAATTTTTTTTTTCTTTCTGTTTTTTCTTTTGTATTTTGGAAACCTTGGAGAGAACATTATTTAGATTCATTGACTTATATCTCTTTGATTAATAGGTCAGTTGAGACTTGAGAGTTAGCTTGTGCAGTGGTTAATTGAATTATTGTACAACTCCCTTGAAATTAGTGGGACTCCAAATATAGAAAGATAGTAGGCAACTTTCATGTTCATTTGTTTGTTCTTTCACTAATAACTTGCAAATAAGCTGCTCTTGTTTATCCTGTTCTTTATTCATGGTTATGGGTTGTATTTGATTCACCAACTCAATAAATTTGACCCAACTCGATAGCTCGGGTTGATTATGTTGGATTAATGAGTTGGGTTGAGTATATATATTAAATTTGTTCTCTATACTCATTTTAAACTTCGAAACTTTGCTTAAATTGTTAGTTCCATTTATTTTGATATTTTGAGGCTTAGTTCTGATAAAATTGAAAAATTATACTCAAATATATAAACTGTAATCATTTATCAAATGACGGATTTAAATAGTTGAATGAAAATCCAAAATTTTTTCTTAGGCATGACAAAACTATCTCAACAATTCCTATGTATTAGGTTGGATTGGTTTTTTAGAGTTCTCATAGGTTATTAGATTGGGTTGAGCTGAAAATTTCTCACTCCAAGAATGTAGGGGGTAGAATTGAAAATAATAAGCTGCTTTAATTTATTCTGTTCTTCATTCTTGGTTTATCACAATATGATACAATCACGATGATTCAGCACTTGACATTGAGTTTCCATGTTCGTACTGCCATAATCTTCATGCCATTGTTTCACTTAGCAAGAAGCCTTTAAAGGGTCCAGCCCATCTCGCCCTAGCCGAAGACCCAAGCTGGGAATGGTTGAGATGGGTGCATCCGATTAGAGCCCAATATGTTACATGAAGCAGGCCCAAGCTGCAACTTTGAGCCACTGGCTTCTTTCAGCTATAATGAGACTTCCTCAGTAAATTATGTGACTATATATATATATACTAAATTCCAAATATTTTATTAATTAATCCTTTAAAAAATAAATAAAAAAACTTTGATTTTGTTTTATTTATTTATTTTAACCAGGTTCAATCTTTTTATTTTGGATAGAAAGTTAGAACCAGTTCAATCATTTTATAGTGCCCAAGCATGGTACACCAAAAATTCTCTTACAACAAGATATTTTAGGGCCAATAGGAAAGAAAGTGGAATGGTGGTTGTAACTTGTAATTACTAATTTCCAAAATTCCACCAGCTTTATTTTTTTGGCAACTGGAACCCAATTGCAGAATAAAAAAATAATTCCAATTCAGTTGTTTCTAAAGCTTCCCAAAAATAGGTTATACTTATCGGGACATCCATATTTGGATAGGTTGACTTTTGCATTACTTTAACCCTAATGAATCAACTTGCATGTTATATCACATCTAAGTTCCGTTTGGATACCACTTATTTTGCTAAAATTTATTACTAAAAATTTATAGTAAAATAATTTTGAAACTATGAATAGTGCCGTTAGACTCAGGATTTACTGCTTATTGCTGCGTTTTTCAGTACTTGGTTGGTCTGTAAACAGTGCCGTCGGATCTAGTAAAAAAAACGCAAAACGCAAAATCATTGCTTGGCAAACACACGCTAAGTCTTAACTTTTAATGGGTTCCAGTTAGCTCAAATGATACAGTTTTTAAGGATTGTATAAGAGATCTGGGATTCAATTTTCGCCTACATCAAAAACTAATTGGTGTTTTGGTCTGATAATAAAGAATTATCATCAGGAGCGAACACCATAGGTTGAAACTTTCTATAAAAAAAAAAAGTCTTAACTCTTATGAAACATATTTGTGGACTAAAAAAAAAAAAAAAAACATATTTGTGATCTTCCAAGATCATGCAATATTGTGTGGTCTTTTGAGCATTTTCTTGTAATGCATTTGAACCTTTTCCCATCTCTTTCCTCTCCTTTTTTTCCTGGGCTTTTTTTGAAGAAAGATCATGCTGACCCTTCTGGTTCTTTATAGAGAAATAAATCCTTTTATTCAGGGGAAAATTAAAACACACACACAAGTGTGAGATTTTGAGGTTTGATTTTGGACATGATATATTGATATGTGTGTTTGTATTTTGTACACCACACAAATTCAGTGATACAATTTTGGACACCGCCCACCAATCCAACTAATCCATGTTCAGCAGATCTTAGGGGAAAAAGTATTAGGTCAAAATGGCCAAGTATCATTCATTGGTAAATATGTATGAATCTACTACTATTTACAAAATAATTAAGGATCTACCATTTTTTTATAACTTGAACTTGTAAAACTTGAGTTCCATGCAAAATTTTTTATGGACCCTGAGTTTCATAAAAAATAACACAACAAATTTGAAAGTTATTTTTTTTCAAAGAACTCGAGCTTCTAGAAATATTTAGCAATTTCCCACCTTTGTGAAACTCGAGTTTATGGAACTCGAGTTTTACAAACTTGAGTTTCACAAACTTGAGTTTCAAAAAGATGGTAGATTGTTAAATATTTTACAAATAATGGTATATTGCTAAATATTTTGCCAAACAGTGGTATATGACCATTTTGGCCCAAGTATTATTGGTGAAAGCATGCGAAATTCGAAAAGTGATAAATTTTGTGCCAACTTGACCTTAGAAGAAAATGTTAAAATTACCATCAAATTTTTTTTTTTTTTGAAAAATAAACACATACATAGGAGAGGAAAATGAGTTTTAATACAAAAATACATCACAACTCTACTAAAAAACCATGGTAATTTTTTATAACAAAATGTCAGGTTAACAAGTGCCCTTAAAGAAATTTTTAATAAAAAATTTCATAAATGTTTTGATATCACTTTTATGAAAAATATAAAAAGTTGTTAAAAATATTAATAATTTTTTTGTTTTCCCATAAAAAATTTCTAAAAAGTAATTTTTAAACCAATATCCTTATCCTATAACAAAATAGATACAAAAGATTAATGTGATTTGTGTCATAGGCTCATAATATTTGGATTTTTAAAAATTAATAATAACACAGTAATTTATAGAATTCATGCAGTTTTATCGGAATATTAGTAAAGTTAGAATAAAAGGGAAAGAAAGTCAGGTAAATGAAAAAAAATTAACAAAAATTCTAAAAAGACCCATGCCATTAAATATATATTGCATGTCCGTTAATAAATGTATTAATATATATTTCAAAAGCAAAAAATTAAAAAGAAAAAATATATAAAAATAACTGAGATGTATATGGTTGATGAGGCGCATCTAACTGACTTATAAATGATTACTTTCACCAAACTAACATGTATGGTTCTTAAAAAAAGACATATGGGTCACGATAAGCGACATGCTTAAAAATAAATAAAGTCACATGTCAATAATTTGCAAAAAAGAAAAAAAGAAAAAGAAAAGTTGCAAGCCTACTTTTAAAAGCACGAATTTTCTAATCTAGTTTTGGTCGAAACGTGAATTAAATAATTTTATATTCTTATCAAAACATCACGAGCCGACATGAATGATGCCTAAAGTCCCTTAACTACAAAGCATAAGAATCTCAAAAAAACAAAAACAAAAAAAAAAAAAAAACTACAAAGCATAATCACGTGTTGTCAATGTCGGACAGTCGGAGATGCCACCCCTTCTACAATTATTGTACGATAACAATAAATATACATACCAATAATGAAAAAAAAAAAACATTTTTTAGAGGGACAAAAAAAAAAAAAAAATTTCCCATTAAAAAAAAATATATATATATATATATGCACATAGAAATGAGATTGTTCATGTGGTGGCGATGTTCTTTATAACCGTTTATATATGTAATTTGAATTTCACTTCTCCCTCCATTATTATTTATTTATCTCAAAATAATAATGTAGGTAGAAAGGCTACCTTAGATTTGAATAATTACTTTATTTATAAGAATTTTGTTGTGAAGTTCACACAGAGTAAGTAAGAATGCATATAATATTTTCCTTATATATATATATATATTTTACTTTTATCTTATTGATTAAGGGACCATTTGTTTCAATAAATTCACACACGACTTTTTTTAAAATTTCACTTTTTGTTAGGTATAATTTTTGTGAAATAATTTGTTTTTTAAAAAAATTGAAAAATAAATTGTACCAAACATGCACGTGACTTTCCCCAATGAAATCCAATCACTTTAGTTAATTTGCACAAGGAAATTAGAAACTCACAATTGTGTGAGTCATGATCATGATTCCAAATGTTATCTTGTAAACATAGTTCCTAGCTAATATATGGGACGAAATACGTACATTTTCATTTCATGTATTTTAAAATTTTAACATTAAAAATTCAGCATAATAAAGGAAATGGGAAAAATATGAATATATATATATATAGATATGAATTTTTTTAGGAGGATACTTATGTAAAACCTAACTAAATAATTTTTTTAAATATAATTAGGTTATTTTAAATGTCTGGTTGTGCTTTCAAGCAAAAAAAAAAAAAAAAAGTGAATGGGGGAGATGATTTTTAATATATTTATTCATTAATTTAAAATGAAAAAGAAGAAGAATGAACAGAGTTATTTATTTAAAAAAAAATCTGTGTATATAATTTATAATAAGTTAATAACACATATTATGAAATTAAGATCTAATATCATCTAAATCATAGAAAACTCTTAACAGATCAAAGAAAAAATAATCAAGATTATGATAAAAGTATGAAAATGTCGATGCATGTTAAATCTAAGTAGTAAAAGATGGAACTAGAAATATTGATTTTGTTAATTTCGTCTTTTATACTGATACATATTAGTACAAAATTATATAATGATACATAATAGAAAAATACAATTAATTTTTCAATCGGAATATTAAAGTTTAGTCAAGTTCAAGTACAATAAGAAAAATGTTTTTTACATTTAATTATAGAAACCATTTATTTTTAGGCGTTTGATATTTGTCACAATTTATATATAAAAAAAAATACATGCATATTACATACGATATCATATGGTACTTAAAAAAAAGAAGATATAATCTGATTTGAAACTTATGACTTTCACTTTATGATAATTATTATTTATTATTAGATAAAGATACCAGCTCATTTATTTTTAGTGTATTAAAGATTTGAACTTATATCCCTTATTTGTCAAAAAAAGATTTTATCAGTGAAACTAATTGAAATATAAATTACATGTAATTTAGTAACTATGCTTGTAAGACAAAATTTCAAACGAATTTTACAAACAAAATTTGAAGGCTAACATTCCTTTTATCAAACTAAGGATCAATGTCTTGTTAGTACTTAGCATAGTTAGTAAATATATATTGATATAGCTAGTACTAGTGCCATATATACGTCAATTGAATTATAGGGTTTTAGTACTAGTGCCATATATACGTCAATTGAATTATAGGGTTTGATCAATGGAAAGTTCATATATTCCCCGTGATTGATGCAATAATATTGCACTCCCATCAATTTCCTCTCCATTCAGTTTGGTATAACAGTGGCCAAAATAATTAAAATATGACACCCAAAATAAAAGGATATGTTTCACTCAAATGTTCTTCTGTCAAATATTTCCGCCGAATTCCGTGTTGAAATGAACGACTACCTCTGGTTTGAGTGTAGGAAAAAAGAGCATTCTCTCTCAGCCAACATAAAGTACAAACCAATAGTTTACATTCATGTGAAAACAATAGAGGAAAGGACGACTAACTGCACCATTGGGAATGATTTTGTTTTTGAAGAAACTGAACAATTGCTTAATAGTCTCACTTTCTTCGTCCCACTTGGGAAAATAATGAAGGGCCACACTTAGCACTATATGCTTGAGAGTGAAAGCCAAAGTAGGTTGTATCTGGTGGTGTACGCATTGCTGCACTTATGTCTGGTCCATCATCATTCTCTTTCAATCGCTTCGACCCCATGTTGGTGATGCAATATTGCATTTGTACGAGCAAGTATATGCTTCATCAATCCCTTTTTAGGGTATAGAAGATGACAAATGGACATTTCAACAAGAAGATTTTTATTTTTATTTTTTGAGTTTTAAATAATGCCAAACATTGGAATAATGATTAAGAAATCTTCGATGACATCTCAATCATTGCTAAGATGAAAACAAGGTGAAATTTTTTAATTATATCATCTAACTTTGATGCATAATTATTCAATTCAATCATTTAAGGGTGTTTTTTTCTTCAATTTTAGTTTTTTTTTTTTTTTTTTACTATAATTAGTTTTCAATTTGATCTTTCTGTTGAGTTCTGTCCAATTTTGTTGTTTTGGTTTTAATATTTTTTTGAAACTTTTTAAAATGAGGTCATTTTTATAGACTTAATCATTCAAATTGGACAGAATGATTATATCGAAAATGAATATAAGTTTAAGAACTTAAATGAAAAATAAAAAACTAAATTGAAAACATGTAAAAATTAGAATGTGTAATTTGCAATTTACTCAAAAATACATATATAATATTTCAAACTATCAAAATATTTATGGGAATATTGGTTCGTCTCTTTTGTAAAGTAAGAATAAATAATAAATTGATTTTTTTATTTATAATAAAATTTATTGACTGCATAGCTAGTTTGAATAGTATCATCTGTAAATGGATAGGTGATTGGGGGGTGCTTTTAGCTATTGCAGTCCATTTCTTTTTTGGTTAATTATTGCAACCCATAATACCCATTTCACCCACTCCAAGATGCTTTTCAGGTGAGTGTTTAGTATTAATTAAACACGTGTTGACTGAAATAATGAAGTTTTAAAATGCAAACAAGAGCTATGCCGTCTATTTTAGAGCACTTGCAGTAGTGGAGCTAAAAAGCAATATAGCTATTTTAGCTCCACAAAAATGCAAAAAATGGCCACACAGCAGTGACTGTAAAGCTAAATTTTTTTAGCTCCAGCCTCCCCCCTGAATGTATATTTAGAGTCGTACGATAGTGTAGGTAAAACTAAAAAACTAATATTTTAATCTTACTTTTATTAAAATAATATTTTTTTATTCTTTTTCTCTTTACACGGCAGGTCTCCTTCAGCACAAAATCTTCTCTCATTCTCACCCTCTCTTCAGATCAAAATCTTCTCTCATTCTCACAAAACTCTTCTCTCATTCTCATCCTCTCAACGCCGCCGGTCCGAGTCAAAGCTGAACGCCGCCGGTCTGAGTCGAAGCTCAACGCCGCCGGCCTAGTCGAAGCTCAACGCCGCCGTTGAAGCCGAAGCTCGATCCGATCCACGCCCACGCCGCCGTTGAAGCCGAAGCTCGATCCGATCCACGCCGCCGTTGAAGCCGATCCGATCCACGCCTCCAGCCCACCCAACCCGACTCGCCTCTCTGATGCTCTGACCCACCAACTCCGCCTCTTCTCTCTCAAAATCTGACCCACCAACTCTGCTTCTTCTTTCTTAAATCTGACCCACCAAGTCCGAAGCTATTCTTGCTGATCAGGTGAGTTTTCTCTGATTGCAGGAATTTTTGTTTTTGTTTTTGTTTTTAAATGTTAGTTTGGGAATTTTGTGTGTGCAGGGAAGGCTAAATTTTTTTTTTGTTTCTGTTTTTGCTTCTTGCTGATTTTTAGTTTGTTGAAGAGTCGACGGCGGCGGCGGCGGCGGCAGCAGTGGCATTGGCGCCGGTGGCAGTGGCGGCGGCTGCAGTAACGGTGGCGGTTGCAACAAGTTGTTTATTGTAATGGAGATATTATTTTATTATAGTGAATATATTATTTTATTGTGATGTTTATATTATTTTATTGTGTTAAAAGCTATAATAGATCCACTGCTGCAGCATGTGTGTAGGTAAAATAGATAAAGTAACTTTTAGTGGAGCTAAAAAGCTAAATTTTTAGCTCCACTACTGTGGATGCTCTTACCCAGCTAAAAGCAACTATTGATTTGATAGATGTCCATTAGTTTTTATTTTATTTTAATAGATGTTTATTAGTTGAAGCTTTTTTTTTTTTTTTTTTTTTTGAGAAAGTTATTAGTTGAAGCTTAGAAAGCACTTCTATATTAAAACATAAATTTTATAAAGTTACAAATGCTTAGGGCTTGACAAAATTTTATAATATTTAAAAGACATAAAGTTTTGGTCTTGCAATTATGACCAATAAACCACAAGCGATCCTATTTGTATTTTTATTTTTTGTAATAGGTTTTCTACCTTCTTTATGATATATATTATTATTTTTAACAAATGTTATTTATTTAGAATAACAATTGAGCAAATTAAGAGGAATATAAAATATCCCAGAAAAAGTTATGGTAAAAGAAAGATAAAGAGGATTTGTTGCAACCGTGCAATATTTGCCATCCAGGGTAATGTGACAGCAAAAAAGAAGTGAGTTTTTAGATATTTATCATTTCTCTTTGGCTTCCTCTGTCTCACTTTATGATGTGTTATTATTCAGATGTGGATATTGCATTTTAGCAATGTAGCCGTGGACGTAGGACAACCTTTATGTTACATTACATTGGTTTTCACTGCAATGCTCAGTGGTTGAAATTTGAGTTGTACGATTTCACGGTTATTATAGATGTAGGCCCAACATACCACAATATTAAATTGATTAGTTAATGAGGAGGGCAGTTTGTGGAGAAATTATAAGTTATACAGACAAAGGATATAGTTTACCATTTTATTAAAAGACTCGTACCTGTTTAAAATTGTTGAGTTAAAAATTTTAAAATACTAACTCAGTAATCTTAAACAAATAAAATTTTTTAGTGAAATAATAGACAAATAACGTAATCTACCGAAAAACTGTATAATTTATTCAGCTGTCACTTTGGTTCAAGTGGTTGTCGGTGTTCACGGTGTCAAAAACTATACGACCCTTTAGACTGTATGCTACGTGCCTTAGATTTACCCTGTACCTGTTCTGTCAAAGGACAAGGTTCCTCCAGCGTGAGAGGAATCTCCTCTTTTCTATGCGTAAATAAAGCTATTTACGTGTTTTATTTAAATAAATTATATAATATATTTAAAAACTTACGTAACAAAGGACGTATAGGAATAATTTTTTTAATAATTGGAAAAAGTTTTTCTTAAACTAATTTGGAGAAAATTTTGTTCTTTTTTCTGTTTGACCGAAATGAATTGAATTATGTAAGCAAGACTATTAGTTCTGTTTTAGCTAAAACTTTGATATAGTGTCCAACTGTATTGGGCCCTATTAAAGTGTTTACAAGTAAAAGCCGTGGAGTTAAACAGTAAAACCTCGTACCTAGTGCATATTGTGAAAGGTCTTTGGCCTGTCATTTCAACCACATTAATTATAAGCCTTGTCGCACTTGGACCCGCAAATGGTAATGGAGCAACGAGTGCTAGCCGGGCACCATATACAACTGATGGTTGATGCAGCTTCACGTGAATGCCAAATTTTGGACGTGGAATGGAATTAACCATTAATTGATAAGATTGTTATAACAACACAGTGACAAATTTGTAGTTTCTCCAAAACACTTGAACGCCTTGAATGGTAATATGATTTGGTCACACACTAGTATTCGTGTTAGATAAATTTTTTCCTTTTTCTGTTTGACCGAAATGAATTGAATTATGTAAGCAAGACTATTAGTTCTGTTTTAGCTAAAACTTTGATATAGTGTTCAACTGCATTGGACCCTATTAAAATGTTTACACGTAAAACCCCCGGAGTTATACAGTAAAACCTCGTACCTAGTCTATATTGTGAAAGGTCTTTGGCCTGTCATTTCAACCACATTAATTATTAGCCTTTTCGTACATGGACACGCAAATGGTAATGGAGCAACGAGTGCAAGCCGAGCACCATATAGAACTGATGGTTGATGCAGCTTCACGTGAATACCAAATTTTGGACGTGGAATGGAATTAACCATTAATTGATAAGATTGTTATAACAACACAGTGACAAATTGTAGTTTCTCCAAAACACTAGAACGCCTTGAATAGTAGTGATTTGGTCACACACTAGTATTCGTGTTAGTTTGGAGTATAGTTAGGCCGGTCCTTCCACTATGCCAGTTAGGCAATGGCCTAAGGCCCCTTAGTGGAAGGAGGCCGCAAAATTTTAGAAAAAAATTGGTGGCATATATATATAGCCTAAAAAATTAAACTTTGCTCCAACATATCAACAAATTATTTTTGGCCCCTAATGAATCTCAAAAAAAAAAAAAAAAAAATGAAGAAGTAAATAAAATTTGCTCCATCCTTTTGACCCAATAACAAGAAAAAAAATCCTCTAGTCTAAACAAAATCAAGTGTCCCAAAAATAAAGTCGTTTAACCTCTAGACAAACTAACATTAACTATAAGCTATGTCTAAAAAAATTACACACAAAACAATTACAAATCAAATATCCCAAAAATTTTTACCCATACCGTTTCTCTCTCTATCTTGCTCTCTTAGCTCTGCCTTAGCCATTTGCATAATCTTGTTCTTCCTCTCCACTAATCACTACTAAACTAATTTAAATCCCTTCCTTTGGTGGCTTGGCATCGCATCTCCACTTCTTCTTTGTCTAATCTATTTTCACACTAACACACTAGTAGAATTGGCTGAGGTATGGTCTTCTCCTCTCTAATATGAGTTTATTTTCCTCTCTCTTCTATGATCTAAGATCTGATATCTCTTTATTTGACACACTCTCTTTGCTGCTGCTAGTCTTGACTCTTGTGTTTTGGGTTCATTGCTTTTTTCTTTAATGCAGTATTTTAAATATGGGTTGTGCTTGACATTGCTGTTAATAAGACTTGTGGGCTGGCATTTTGGTTTTACTTTTACTGTATATATTTTTTAAACTTGGGTTTTATTTTAATTATTTATAGGATGTGTTTTATTTTTATTCCAAATCCTACGTTTTGGACCTTTTAGTTGTGTATTACTACAACAAAAGACTTCAATTCAGAAAAAAAAAAACATTGGAACACACGTGTAACTAAAAGAAAAAAAACAAAAGAAAATAATAATACTAAAGGATTATAAAAAAAAAAGGCATAAACCCTATTTTCGTCTCTACATTTTCACGCGATTCTCATTTTGGTCCCTAACTTTTTTTTTTCACCACTTTTATTTCCTATTCTAGAAAACGCGTCTCGTTTTTGTCCCTACCGTTAGTGCCCTAACAGCCCCGTCCTATGTGGCAGACGGAATGTTTAAAATAATAATAAAAAATTTTATTTTGACATTAAAAAATGCCACGTTAGCATTTAAATTAATTTATTAATTTTAACTAAATAAAATAATTAAAAACAGAGTTAAAAACCAAAAATCACATGAATTGGGATCTAAACGTGTCTTGAACAAGAACAACAAGAACACGAACTCAAATCTAATAACACAAACCCAGAAATTAAAATCCAAAAATTAAAAATCTCAAAATCACCATTTTCTCAAACCTAGCAAAATCATCAAATCCTAAAGCCTCATAGTATTAAATCAATCCAAAAATACAACACAACCAATCCAAAAAAAAAAAAAAAATCTCAAACTCAGAAAAACCCATCTCAAGCAAAACCCAGCAAACCCACCTCAAGCAAACCCAGATCCGATGGAACGAGCTTCCCGTCGGAGAAGAGCTCGTCGGCGGGGAGCATTAGATTCCCTATCACTGAAAACTCAGTCTTCGAGTTCACGAGTTGAATCGCCAGGCATATGACTTGTTCCTCAGTTTCTATAAAGTAATTCCTCGGAGAAGGCGAAAACACCGAGTTCCCAACGAGTTCAAACTTCAGCCTCGGCAAACTCTCTCCCTTTACCAACTTCGACTCGTTCACGCACAGCTCAAACCCCAAAGTTGGACTCGGCACTGTTAGCTCCCTCACTCGCCGTCTGATCGCCGTTACAACTTCACGGTGAGCTTGCTCAGCTAAAAACGTCAGCGTTGTACCGGAATCAACAACTGTCCCGCCGTTACCGTTGTCGTTAATGGACCAGACGGAAGGGTGAATCCGTAATTTCGTATCGTTGACGGACACACTTTTGATACCAATGTAGTAAAACGACGGGGAGAGAGGATTTACCACTAATGACGTGAACAAGTGGAACGAGCTTTCCGTCGGAGAAGAGCTCGTCGGCGAGGAGCATGGCCACCGGATCTGGGTTTGCTTGAGGTGGGTTTGCTGGTTTTAACCGGCTTGAGATGGTTTGTTTGAGATTTTTTTTTTGGATTGGTTGTGTTGCATTTTTGTATTGATTTAATACTATGAGGCTTTAGGATTTGATGATTTTGCTAGGTTTGAGAAAATGGTGATTTTGAGATTTTTAATTTTTAGATTTTAATTTCTGAGTTTATGTTTTTAGATCTGAGTTTGTTGTTTATGTTTTTAATTTCTGGGTTTGTGTTCTTAGATTTGAGTTTGTGTTCTTGTTTTTCTTGTTCAAGACACATTTAGATCCCAATTCATGTGATTTTTGGTTTTTAACTCTGTTTTTAATTTTTTTATTCAGTTAAAATTAATAAATTAATTTAAATGCTGACGTGGCATTTTTTTATGCCAAAATAAAATTTTTTATTTTATTATTTTAAACATTCCGTCTGCCACGTTGGACGGTGCTGTTAGGGCACTAACGGTAGGGACAAAAACGAGACGCGTTTTCTAGAATAGGGACTAAAAGCGGTGAAAAAAAAAGTTAGGGAACAAAATGAGAATCGCGTGAAAATGTAGGGACAAAAATAGGGTTTACGCCAAAAAAAAAAAAGCAAAAAGAAAAATTATCCCTTTTGCATCTCAAAAAAGAGATGTTAAAAAAACTTAAGTACAAAAATTTAATTAGATATTTTGTGTCTTTTAAGAAAAAAAATTTTAAATAAATATATTATAATATAAAAATATTAAAAATTTTAATACATAAAAATAAAAAAATGCCCTTTTTAATTGTTCGCCTAAGGCCCCAAAATGTCTAAGCCGGCCCTGAGTATAGATGTGCTTCATATTCTTGTGATTTTGAGACTAGTGGAAACATTTTCACACAAAAATCCACTATTAATCATATGGATTATGATTACTGTGCGTGCCAAGGAAGAGGCTTCTGAATTGGGCCTTGCTTGGGCTAACAATTTACTTAGAAGATGAGTTTAGGATTTCCTACACTGGGTCGTTCACCGTGCTGAGGCCCAACGGTATTTCCCCTTTTTCTCTACTGTTTACACTCTTCTCCTTCTTGACCTTCGTAACTTCACCCTCCTCTCATCCTCCCCTTTGGTTGCTCTTATTTATAGCCTCAAACGAGTGGGAAAGTCATGATTACTTTTAGGGGTAGTGGGATAGGGGGTTCAATGTCATTGTTGCTAAGTGGGTGTTTTAGTTAGGAGTGGGGGGTGGTAGGAGCGGCATTGGAACTAGCTCCTTACTACTGGAGGGATGTTTGGTAGCGACTCCTTTAGGGCGGTGCCGGACAAATTGGCCACAATGCTCCTAGGTGAATAAACCTCCACGGGGACGCTTTCCACCGAACAGTGATCCGTCCATCATCTAATCGTGTATGAATAACTGAGGTTTGCACAATGGACGTTTTGCCGGTCATAATAACAGTATGACTCCTGGACACTTAATCTTGCTTGACTCGGCCCAGGTTAAGGCGAAAGGGCCGGGCTTACGAACCGCTTGGCGAGACTGGATTCTAACACTCAAGGCCCAAAAGGGTCTAGTCTCGGGTCGTACAATAGCCCCCCCTTGATTAGTACCTGCTTGCTGGGGACGAATCAAGGAAACCTGAGGACAGAAGCTACCCTAAGAAGCTAAGGGATTCGACACCGAAAGGTTTAAGGGAAACTTTAATGCGCCCAGAAAAGACGCGCCATGCCAGACTGCTGTTCCAATCGCCATCATTGTCTGACGGTTCGCAAACCGAGGCGGCGCAAGTGTGGCAGTTGAAGTGAGGAGTCGTAGGGTTTTCCCGCTCCATTTTCATTAAATAACGCTTATCTTTGCTCCTTTGGCACCTATAAATAGTCCACTTCGAATTATTCCTATACTTTTACATTCTTCAGTCTCTGATTCCCCTTTCTGTGGTGCATTCATCTGTATGGTTATCCCTTAGCCCAGAACACCCTTTTCCTAGAGTCCAAAGTAAGTTTTCTGCCCCTTCTTCTCATTTTAATTTCTTCGTTTAAGCTTCCTCCCTCAACTTCCAGAGTTTAGGATGGGTTTTGCTCACCTGTTAAATATTGGGGCGTCTTTAGTCTCTTTTAGGCAGACATTCAACATCCTAGAGGATGTGGATGTCGCATACTGCCACGAGAGCGAAATCGCTCTCCACAGAAGGTCCAACATTGCTTTCTTTCCCTTGATGGCAATCTTGGAGGGGGAGGGGGGGGGGGGGGGTTAGGTTTCTTGTGGAT
The DNA here is from genome assembly GCA_033629205.1 of Lithocarpus polystachyus. Lineage (NCBI taxonomy): Eukaryota > Viridiplantae > Streptophyta > Magnoliopsida > Fagales > Fagaceae > Lithocarpus > Lithocarpus polystachyus. Next base: position 2,306,324 of record CM066162.1, on the reverse strand, counting down.
CCCCACTTACTCAATACCCTTAGGTTTTACGGGTTGTGCCCGGATCAACTTCCTCCAAACTTTTACCGGGTAGTTAGTTGTGTCACTAGGTTAAATCAAACATACAGTCTGCAATTGGACCATCACGACATAAACCACATGTACAGTTTGTGTGGGAATAAGAAAACAAATTATTATTTGAAGGTCAGGGATATGCGGGTACACCTAGTGAAATCGTGTTTTCTAAATTTAATCGCCAAATTTGAATGCTTTTTCACGTTTGAATTTTACAATAATCGAATCTATTTTTCTACATTGATAAAATCTATTTCTACGTTAATAAAATTTTCTCTCTGCACATCATGTTTACTGTATATTCGAATCTGCTTACTGCATTCATAAAATCTTTTTTCTGCATTAATTAAAACTGTTCATTGTTTTCTCATAAAAATTGTTCACTGTTTTCTGTATAAACTATTTCTACGATTTTGAATAAAATTATTTTCTATTCAGCATTATTTAAAAAAAATTTCACTCTCTTTTTTGCTTAAATTATTTTCTGCTCACTATTTAAAAAATTGTTCACTATTTTCTCATAAAACACCTAGTGAAATCATGTTTTCTAAATTTAAATGCCAAATCTGAATGCTTTTTCACGTTTGAATTTTACAATAATCGAATTTATTTTTCTGCATTGATAAAATCTATTTCTACATTAATAAAATTTGCTCTCTGCACATCATGTTTACTGTATATTCGAATATACTTACTGCATTCATAAAATTTGTTTTCTGCATTAATTAAAACTGTTCATTGTTTTCTCATAAAAATTGTTCACTGTTTTTTGCATAAACTATTTCTACGATTTTGCATAAATTATTTTCTGTTCAGCATTATTTAAAAAATTGTTCATTCTCTTTTCTGTGTTAATTATTTTTTGTTCACTATTTAAAAAATTGTTCACTGTTTTCTCATAAAACACCTAGTAAAATCGTGTTTTCTAAATTTAAACGCCAAATTTGAAAGCTCTTTCACGTTTGAATTTTACAATAATCGAATCTATTATTCTGCATTGATAAAATCTATTTCTACATTAATAAAATTTTCTCTTTGCACATCATGTTTATTGTATATTCGAATATGCTTACTGCATTTATAAAATCTGTTTTTTGTATTAATTAAAACTGTTCATTTTTTTCTCATAAAAATTGTTTACTGTTTTCTACATAAACTATTTCTACGATTTTGCATAAAATTATTTTCTATTCGGCATTATTTAAAAAATTGTTCACTCTCTCTTCTGCGTAAATTATTTTCAATTCACTATTTAAAATTTTTTTCACTGTTTTCTCATAAAACACCTAGTAAAATCGTGTTTTCTAAATTTAAACGCCAAATCTGAATGCTTTTTCAGCATTTTGAATTTCACAATAATCGAATATATCTTTTTGCATTGATAAAATCTATTCCTACATTAATAAAATTTGCTCTCGGCACATCATGTTTATCGTATATTCGAATCTGCTTACTGCATTCATAAAATCTATTTTCTGCATTAATTAAAAATGTTTGTTGTTTTCTCATAAAAATTGTTCACTGTTTTAGGAACAAGCTTTTCAAAGCTCCACCCTAAGATTCAGCAAAAAATGAGACTTGCCATTAGAACTTTACCCCCTGAAATCCAACAGAATATACTAACCCATAAAGCCATAACAAGTTCTTATGATAGATGGATGTACCTTTTCAAAGTATTAGTCTCTACAACATTTATCAAAGCAGAAGACATGACAGACGACATATGGCTATCTCATAAAGTTATATGTTATGAAAGTTTTGGAGAAGCAGACAGAGTTTATGAAGGAACAGGAGATAGATACAATCTCTATCTAGGATTACTTATCAATATGGAGACAGAAGATCCAGTAATTTGTGATACTTTATGGTTATCTGAAATGCTAGAAGCAAGGTTTATCAGCAAATTAATCATAACTTCTGGAATTCAGATTAGTTTATTTCCCAAAGTCATCCAAGAAGTAGCCGCATATATTGGAGGACTTAATTATACGAAGATCACTATCTGGAGTACTCTTCCAGCTTGGGATAGTAGTTTTTATATGGAAGCTTGGCCAGTACACATTTTGGTTCTTTTTCATGATTGGGGTTGTATCCTTGAATACAACTGGTATACAGGAGATACTTATTTACCACTTAATGATCCAGATGCTCTGGCTCAAGAATGGTCTAATTTCATGAGTAATAAGATTTATGAGATACCAAAAGAATTAGACAGAGGCTTCCACTTATATAGTTACACAAACAGGATAGCCGTATATTGTCCAATACCTTCAGCAAGGAGGCTTTTTGGAAAAAGAAAGATTGTTAAGGATCCTAGAATGATATAGATTGAAAGACAAACATATAGATCACTATTCATTGGCGACAAATCACTATTTCACTGTTGACAGATCACTATTCACCAGCACGCATGAATAGCTTCCAGAAAAATCAAGACAATCCAGATAGATACAGACAGATGTTCAAAAGTTACTCTTGTTTACTAGCATGCGTAAAAAGAGATCTGATAGATTCTCGAGATCTGAAAGATTCCCAGACAGACATAGACAGACTATTAATCATCAGTACTAATTTCCATACCACCGACAAATTAACTTGAGTTAAATTTACCTACTCAGGTTACTTTACCATGGTTCATTTCAACTATAAAAGAAATAGACTACGAAGACAGAAGACAAGTTTCTAAGTTTCTAAGATTCTAAGCTTTTAAGTTCCAAGTTTTAGAAAGCCTTTTGTAATAGCCTTCCCTCTCCCTCAGAAAGACTTTTGTACTCTTTCCCCTTCTTGTAATCTTGTAACCTTTCTCTTCAGACAGTTTTATTTTCAAGCTTGTATCAAAGACAGCACTTTGTTTTCAAGTTTATCAAAGACTGAAGTTTTTATTCAAGATTTTACTAGTTTCTGTTTTCAGATTCCATACTCTATTTTAACCTTATTTTGAATATATCTATTTTACTATTTACTCTCTTTATTATCTATTTTATCATTTTTTATACTTTCATATTAATGCTGTGCTCTCTTCTGAGTAGTCATTGGTATTAGAGCATTCGGATCATAAAACACCTAATGAACATGAATAATTTATGCAGAAAAAACAGTGAACAATTTTTCAAATAATGTTGAACAAAAAATAATTTTATGCTGAATGCTAAAAATAGTTTACGTAGAAAACAGTGAACAATTTTTATAAGAAAATAGTGAACAGTTTTAATTAATGCAGAAAACAGATTTTATGAATGCAGTAAGAAAATTTGAATATACAATAAAATTATATATCACCAACTGTTGCATGAGTAGTTTTTTGAAGACACGTCACCAACCTGCTGCTGTAGCACTAATTGTAGTCATACGAACCACATGCGCCAACAAACGCCATTGTTTCACACGTGCTGCTCAACAGCTCGGCACGATTTCACACACTGTCCAGTCATACCATCCACATTCACGTGAATACTTAAATATATGAATAATCGTACCCTGGTGCCAGGGACATAGCACTGTGTCAATTAAGTACGATGCTCTGTTCAAGAACACTACAACTACCACCCACATCTTCAAATCTTACTGTGACATTGGGAAAATTTAAAATCCTGTTCATATAGTGTTTTTCCAGCCTGTATTGACATGACAAGCCCTAATAACTGAAATTATAATGCTTGGAACATAAAATGGGGTTATAAATGCACCACAATAATAATCTTATTTCTACCCCACTAACTTAATAGATTGATTAAGCTATGATTCGCAACGCCTCAACATCAAATCGTACAATGCGAAACAAGTTTGGATCTACTTCAACAAATAGATTATCACAAGTTCCAGTAGGTCAACAACTACGGACATACACAGACCACTATGGAGGGAAATGGGTTGGAAAGAAGAGAGATTTCCTCAATATGCCAATATACACGTACGAGAGTCTTGGAAGCGTTGGGCATATCATGGTCGGAAAACCTACAAAACTAAGTACAGATACCACCGTAATAGAGTCTACCATAGCAAAATCACCATGGTCAACCCTATACGAGAAAAGGTGTGAGTTAGAGGTGTATTGTCGATGGCAAGGGTTACGAGTTCCTAAGGCACGCTCCCTATACGAAAAAGGTGTGAGTTAGAGGTGTATTGTCGATGGCAAGGGTTACGAGTTCCTAAGGCACGCTCAGCCGAGTTACCTAGAAATGAACCTGCCAACATACTTGCTCGTCTTGAACAAGAAACAATCAAATGCAAAGGTGATTAGACCCTTTTCATGGAATCCAAAAAGCTAGGAAGCATCTAAAGGGGAAGGCGCAAGAGCGAGTTATCAAGTCTATTAATGAAGTTACTGCATTAGATGATGAAAGAGATATTTCAGATTTCTCAGATTCAAGTAATGATGATTTCCAAAAATTGCTACCTACGAACATTAGACGCTGTTGTTAATGTCCACCATTGCTACACTAATGTTCACAGTGTTGCATGTGCTACCTACGTTCTTTGATTTTTCCTACGAACAGTTTTAATTAATGCAGAAAATAAGTTTTATGAATGCAGTAAGCAGATTCGAATATACAATAAGCATGATGTGGATAGAGCAAATTTTATTAATGTAGAAATAGATTTTATCAATGCAGAAAATAGTTTATGCAGAAAACAGTGAACAATTTTTATGAGAAAACAACGAACAGTTTTAATTAATGCAGAAAAAAAATTTTATGAATGCAGTAAGCAGATTCGAATATACAATAAACATGATGTGCAGAGAGCAAATTTTATTAATGTAGGAATAGATTTTATCGATGCAGAAAAATAGATTCGATTATTGTGAAATTCAAAGGCCATGTTTGGTAGACTGTAATAGGTGCTGTAATGTAATAGTTATTCCTATGGTATTGTTATTCTTTAGTTTGGTTATGTTTTTATTATAAGGAATAATTATTCCTTATGAATAGCTATTCTTTAAAATGAGGAATAACTATTCCTCTTTCAAAGGTTGTATTAGCTATTCCTTAGTAAGTGCAATAATTTCAAAACTTAATATATTTCTAAATAAACAAACTTTCCATATACATCTAACAATTATAAAAATAAAAAATCATAAAAAATAACATATATCTCTCTTAAATTTAAAAATAACAATTTTTAAGAAAATATAATTGTGTGAGTAAGAAATTTCCTAAAATAAATGTTAAGATACATTCTAATATTATAACTCACAACCAAACTAATGAATAGGTTTAGTTATTACATTACAACACATTTTATTCCTAGTAATAAAGATTACAATTCCTGTCGTAATTTCCATTCAGTGTACCAAACGTACCCAAAATGCTGAAAAAGCATTCAGATTTGGCGTTTAAATTTAGAAAACATGATTTTACTAGGTGTTTTATGAGAAAACAGTGAACAATTTTTTAAATAGTGAACAGGAAATAATTTACGCAGAAGAGAGAGTGAACAATTTTTTAAATAATGCTGAACAGAAAATAATTCTATGCAAAATTGTAGAAATAGTTTATGCAGAAAATAGTGAACAATTTTTATGAGAAAACAATGAACAGTTTTAATTAATGCAGAAAACAAATTTTATGAATAGAGTAAGCAGATTCGAATATATAGTAAATATGATGTGCAGAGAGCAAATTTTATTAATGTAGAAATAGATTTTATCAATGCAGAAAAATAGATTCGATTATTGTAAAATTCAAACGTGAAAAAGCATTCAGATTTGGCGTTTAAATTTAGAAAACACGATTTTACTAGGTGTTTTATGAGAAAACAGTGAACAATTTTTTAAATAGTGAACAAAAAATAATTTACGCAGAAAAGAGAGTGAACAATTTTTTAAATAATGCTGAACAGAAAATAATTTATGCAAAATCGTAGAAATAGTTTATGCAGAAAATAGCGAACAATTTTTATGAGAAAACAATGAACAGTTTTAATTAATGTAAAAAACAGATTTTATAAATGTAGTAAGCAGATTCGAATATACAGTAAACATGATGTGCAGTGAGCAAATTTTATTAATGTAGAAATAGATTTTATCAATGCAGAAAAATAGATTCGATTATTGTAAAATTCAAACGTAAAAAAGCATTCAAATTTGGCGATTAAATTTAGAAAACACGATTTCACTAGGTGTTTTATGAGAAAATAGTGAACAATTTTTGAAATAGTGAGCAAAAAATAATATAAGTAGAAAAGAGAGTGAATAATTTTTTAAATAATGCTGAACAGAAAATAATTGTATGCAAAATTGTAGAAATAGTTTATGCAGAAAACAGTGAACAATTTTTATGAGAAAAAAATGAATAGTTTTAATTAATGTGGAAATTAATTCATATTTTGAAATTAAAATCTTTATATTTTACAATGCTTCTGTGAGGACATAGTTCTAATAGATTGGGTCCCTAAGTGAGATAGACTCAGGCCTAAGACAAAACCAAAATCCTTGCAATGAATTTGTAGAGAGTGGGTCAGAGAAACTGAGCTTAGAGTAGGATTAACAATGATCCAGATAAGGTAAGAGTGAATCAACAGAAACAGAAGGATGCTATTATATTATAAAGCTGTCCCGGCTTGATCCGAGGAGGAGTGTACTACAGTTGTTTTGAATGTCTATAACTTGGTCTCTCTCTTTCTCTTTCAATTGCCTCTCCTTTTCCTCTCCAGATTGTTCAATGCCCTCCTTTTCTCGCCTTTTGCACTATTTATAAACCAGTTCCTCTCACGTGCCAGTTAGGTTATTTTTCTTAATACTTGTCTCATCAGCCTTCCCTTAAAGTCTTTACATGGCAGCTGTAAAGATTGGGAGTCACTGTTCCAGATATCCCTTATTCATTAATGCGGCCATAGGGTTAGCTGCAGGATAATAAATGCGGTGGCAGTAGCTTTTTACATAATGTTTCATTGCTTCCACCTGCCTTATTTGCTTACATATACTAAGAGAATCCCCTGAAATATCAGGATAAATGCTGGAGCGTTCATCTTGGCCGTCGCTCTGATCATCCGAAGAGGTAATACTCCTCGGACCACTCTTCTCCGCCCTCGTACTGGCTATACCTTAACGAGGAGTTAAGCTGTGCACCTTCCTCATAATTTATTGTCCTCGGACAGACGTGTCTCCTCGAATAGGCCCACGGCCCAACATCTCGAATTGGGCCTTTGACCCCTACATCTTTTATTTAAATAAATAAAAACAGAAAAAAGCTACTTATTTTTATGTTTATATTTATGTTTATTTATTGATTATCAAAAAAAAAAAAAGTTATAAGGAACTCGAGTTTACTAAACTCGAGTTCCTTACAAGGTACTCAAGCTTAGTGAGCTCGAGTACCGTAGAAATAAACATAAATATAATTTTATTTATAATAGGTACTCGAGCCTAGTATACTCGAGTACTCTGTTGCATGGAACTCGATTTTACCAAGCTCGAGTACCACATTATTTTTTTTAATCGCACAAATTCCAGCTCAGCACCGCCACGGTGGCAGAATTGATGAGGAACTCGAGTTCCATAAACTAGAGTACCATTTGGAACTCGAGTTTCTGAAACTCGAGTTTTAGAAAAGTGGTACATTTCCCTTTATTTCCGAAACAGTGCTTTTTTGCTAAAAATTTCTGAAAATTGTGGTATTTGGCCATTTTGGCCAGGTTCCTCCAGCATGAGAGGAATCTCCTCTTTTCTACTTGTAAATAAAGCTATTTACGTGTTTTATTTAAATAAATTATATAATGTATTTAAAAACTTACGTAACAAAGGACGTATAGGAATAATTTTTTTAATAATTGGAAATTTTTTTTCTTAAACTAATTTGGAGATAAATTTTTTCTTTTTTCTGTTTGACCGAAATGAATTGAATTATGTAAGCAAGACTATTAGTTCTGTTTTAGTGAAAAATATATGTTGTACCCGGCATATATGCCGGGTACACCATATAAGTGCTCCTGTTTTAGCTAAAACTTTGATATAGTGTCCAACTGTATTGGACCCTATTAAAATGTTAACACGTAAAAGCCATGGAGTTATACAGTAAAACCTCGTACCTAGTCTATGCCGAGTACACCATATAACTGCTCCTGTTTTAGCTAAAACTTTGATATAGTGTCCAACTGTATTGGACCCTATTAAAATGTTAACACATAAAAGCCGTGGAGTTTTACAATAAAACCTCGTACCTAGTCTATGCCAGGTATATCATATAACTGTTCCTGTTTTAGCTAAAACTTTGATATAGTGTCTGTTTGCATTGGGCGGAAACGCGTTTGCGTTTCCGCGTTTCTAGCTTATTTTTTTTTAAGCCCGCATGTGTCACTGTTCATTGGCCATGAACAGTGATTCTAGGCCAATGAACAGTGACATTTACTGTAGCAAATAGTAAAAAAATATTTTCTTTTTCTTTTTTTCAGTTTTCAGTCTTCAATTTTCAGCAAAATAAGCGGTATCTAAACGCATACATAGTGTCCAACTATAATGGACCCTATTAAAATGTTTACAGGTAAAAGCCGTGGAGTTATACAGTAAAACCTCGTACCTAGTCTATTTGTGAAAGGTCTTTGCCCTGTCATTTCAACCACATTAATTATAAGCCTTTTCGTACTTCGACCCGCAAATGGTAATGGAGCAACGAGTGCTAGCCGGGCACCATATACGGCTGACGGTTGATGCAGCTTCACGTGAATGCCAAATTTTGGACGTGGAATGGAATTAACCATTAATTGATAAGATTGTTATAACAACACAGTGACAAATTGTAGTTTCTCCAAAACACTAGAACGCCTTGAATAGTAATGATTTGGTCACACACTAGTATTCGTGTTAGTTTGGAGTATAGTTAGGCCGCCCTTTCACTAGGCCAGTTAGGCAATGGCCTAAGGCCCCTTAGTGGAAGGAGACCTCAAAATTTTGGAAAAAAATTGGTGGCATATATATAGCCTAAAAAATTAAACTTTGCCCCAACATATCAACAAATTAATTTTGGCCCCTAATGAATCTCAAAAAAAAAAAAAAAATGAAGAAGTAAATAAAATTTGCTCCATCCTTTTGACCCAATAACAAGAAAAAAAAATCCTCTAGTCTAAACAAAATCAAGTGTCCCAAAAATAAAGTTGTTTAACCTCTAGACAAACTAACATTAACTATAAGCTATGTCTAAAAAAATTACACACAAAACAATTACAAATCAAATATCCCAAAATTTTTTACCCATACCGTTTCTCTCTCTATCTTGCTCTCTTAGCTCTGCCTTAGCCATTTGCATAATCTTGTTCTTCCTCTCCACTAATCACTACTAAACTAATTTAAATCCCTTCCTTTGGTGGCTTGGCATCGCATCTCCACTTCTTTTTTGTCTAATCTATTTTCACACTAACACACTAGTAGAATCGGCTGAGGTATGGTCTTCTCCTCTCTAATATGAGTTTATTTTCCTCTCTCTTCTATGATCTAAGATTTGATATCTCTTTATTTAACACACTCTCTCTGCTGCCGCTAGTCTTGACTCTTGTGTTTTGAGTTCATTGCTTTTTTCTTTAATGCAGTATTTTAAATATGGGTTGTGCTTGACATTGCTGTTAATAAGACTTGTGGGCTGGCATTTTGGTTTTACTTTTACAGTATATATTTTTTAAACTTGGGTTTTATTTTAATTATTTATAGGATGTGTTTTATTTTTATTCCAAATCCTACGTTTTGGACCTTTTAGTTGTGTATTACTACAACAAAAGACTTCAATTCAGAAAAAAAACATTGGAACACATGTGTAACTAAAAGAAAAAAAAAATAAAAGGAAATAATAATACTAAAGGATTATCAAAAAAAAAAAAAAAAAGCAAAAAGAAAAATTATCCTTTTTGTATCTCAAAAAAGAGATGTTAGAAAAACTTAAATACAAAAATTTTATTAGATATTTTGTGTCCTTTAAGAAAAACAAATTTTAAATAAATATATTATAATATAAAAATATTAAATTTTTTAATACATAAATATAAAAAAATGCCCTTTTTAATTGTTTTCCTAAGGCCCCAAAATGTCTAAGCCGGCCCTGAGTATAGATGTACTTCATATTCTTGTGATTTTGAGACTAGTGGAAACATTTTCACACAAAAATCCACTATTAATCATATGGATTATGATTACTTTAAACTAAAACTCACAAACCAAAGGTACAAATTCTCACAAACAACCAGTACAAAAAAAACTAAGACACTCTTACAAGCAATGCTCACAAAACACAAGCAAAGTATAAACAAATTAAGTTACAAAAAGCGTTATATAAAAAAAAAAAAAAAACTCTCAAACCTCTCTCACACACAATAGTTTCAAAACCCTATTAATACATCCAATAATTCGTTCAAACTCATATAATAAATAAATTCATTAACTCGTATGCGCAAGTATCTTTCAATCAACCCCCCACCCCCCCCCCCCCCCCCCCAAAAAAAAAAAAAAAAAAAAAAAAAAAAAAAAAAAACTACCACATAAACACCCCACACAAGAGGATTGCTTTGGACAGAGCCCTCACCTAGGACTAAAATATCCAAATCAATACCTATTTATTAATTTATAAGGCTTGAATTTTATTTTTTAATAGACAAATTAAGAATGGCCAATAACCTCTTCAACAAGGAAAACTATTTCCTTCCTTAACAAGGAAAATCATTATCTTCCCCACCTTTCGTTCCACACCTAAGAAACTAAATCCAAATAAAGATTTCGAGGCAATTTGTAATAGAAATACAATATATTTGATGTATATTGTAATTTGTTGGGCTCATCTTAAAACTTATCAAAGTAGTAGTTATGGACCTTATGGTTGTTTTATATACTAGAACGAGGGTCGCCAAGCCCTGAATCAAAAGCTTCACCGTTAGGTTTTAGTACTTGTTGGACATATTTTTTGATGCTCTTGTAAGCTAGCTTGTTATTTTCTCCTCTTTGTTCTCCGCCTAACAGTCCTCCCCACTATCCACCTCTTTATAAATTTGTTTAAGTTTGCCTTATATATTTTGTCAGTTCGTTTAGACCCCTTAAACCCAACAGATTAACCTAGAGAATTAGCCAAGTGATTAACTTAGGTAATTTAATTAAAAACTAGGTTAACACAGATAAGCAAAAATAACAAAGCAGCGGAAAATAAACAACACAAAGATCTGATGACCCAGGAAACCACACCGGTAAAAATCTGGGGAGGATTTGACCTAGCTATCCTCAAGGTAAACTGAATCCACTATGAAAGAATTGAAGTTTACACAATAGACTTAGACCACTAACATCTTATTGCTACCCAAGTGTAGGAAACTTACTACCACGACCCCATGATAGCTCCGAGATCCACGGACTCCTTCTTTCTTTATTCTTTGCAAAACAAAAACACCATCGTTTGTGATTTTGAGACTCCACTCAAAGGTTTTGGATCTTCTTAAATGTTGATCTTGTATGCAACAACTTCTACAACACCGGATCTTGAGATTCTTCAAGGAATAACACCGGTGGAAGACTTTAGAGAACTTTTGGGTACAAAACCCTAGATCTACAAAAGAGGCACAAGATGCACTCTAATCTCTCTAAAAAACTCTGAAAACCCTCTCTAGGGTTAGCTTATGATGTCCTTTAAATACTGGAAAAAACGGCTCGCGATTTGGGCCTCAAACGAATAAGTTATGGCCTTTTTACGTTTGCTAGTTTTGCTGATTCGCGAATTTCGATCGATCGAGAATCAATCGAGTACCAATCGAACGGACCAGATTGTAACTCATTTTTCTTCATCCCGAACTTGAGTTTTTTGCCTTGGGCTTCAATGTAGACCATTATAAACTTATAAGACTGAGTTTTTGTCATAGTTTGCTAACATTACAAACACAAAACCTAACAATCTCCCCCTTTGGCAATCCGTGACAAAACACAAATACAACATAATGCCCAAATACAATAAAATGCCCAAATACATCACAAATCCCAATCTAAGACTCTTAACCTAGAAGTTGCCAAGAAGAGGTAGAAGGTCTTGATTAGAATGCACCTGTCTTTCCTGAAACACTCAACAAACACATCACCGCATGTGTGGAAAGAAAGACATATAAACAATAATATGAAACAGAATATAAAAACAAAAATAAATTCTAACTCTCCCCCTAAGTTAGATACATCAAAAAGTTTTTTATATTCTCCCTTTTTTAAAAATAATTTTATCTCCCCCTAAACAAGACAAACAGGAAACTCACATTTCATCTATTTCTCCCCCTTTTTGTCACGTATTGACAAATACAACTCAAACAAAGAGTAAAGTGACAATAAACATGAGAGAAAAAAGAGAACCAAGGGAACATAAAACAGTTTAGCTCTATAGAAAATAGAGAGAACTCCCCCTATGAAGAGCAACAACTCCCCCTATGAACATCAAAGAAAAAAAACTTTTCTCCCCCTATAAAAATAGGAAAAACAAAATAAATTTTGGGAAAAACAGTTTTGGGGAAAATTTAGGAGGTGGGGAAAATAAAGACACACAAACCAAACAAAAAAAATGAGTTGAAGATACACATGAAGAAAAATATTCTCTCTTTCAATAAATACAAACTTGACACTATGTGACCCATAAACAGTTGCATGAGTAGAGAAAATATTTGCACATTGATTATCCATCATATCTCTTAAGAAAAATATTTTCTGTAGTTCACACATCAAGAAAAATAGCATATACTAAAATGTACAAAGGACTCAAAAATTAATCAATCAATTTGCAATTCAAGTCGAGTACCCAATTTAGCAAAGTGTATGCATGTTATGTGTGAAAACAATGAGAGATATGACTGCAAAACTGCAAGATGGATACAGAAAACAATGTAACTCATGTGAATCCTAAACATAAATGATGCAAGAAAAAAATTTGGACAAAAACTTAGAAACTGAAAATTTTTCAGTTTCGATCGATCGAGCATCGATCGAATACCAATCGAGTCAGACAGATTGAAACCAAAATTTTTAATCGCAATTTCGATCGGTCGAGAAACAGTTTCGATCGGTCGAAATTATGGAAAACTCAAATTTTTGAAAAACAGAACAATTTAATGCAGAAACTCCTCAAAGTATAGTGATTCATGAATGAAATGCATGAGTATGAGACTGAAAGTTTTTCAAAAACACATGAATACAGCCCAGATCTTCCAAAATTAAGATTTTCAATCAATTTGTCCTTAAAACTCAAATTTTGCATCAAAATCAAGGAACATATAATCTTGGATGGCCACAACAAAATCACACACAATAACATGTACAAAGTTTAGCAAAGAGTAACTTTGTGTAGTGTGTGCAACTAGCAAAAGCTTGAGAGACATGTGAGGTGATATGTGAATAGTAATTAATCACAAAGTCTACAAAATTCATCACATAAATTTGAAAGAGACTATCACCTAAAGAGTTACATCATATAACTCTCACATCTCCTAGAATAAAAGCTTGCAATCATGTAAGTTTCTTGATTTGCCTCATTATTCAATTTAATTGATTAGAAACTTAATAAAAGCCGGGATAATGTACACACCAATTTTATGAATTGTGAAATTATTATAGTCCAATAATGTACACACTAATTTTAATTAGATGCTACACCTTATGTTCTTTTTGTGCATGTGCTACACTTTCTCGAGCACAAAATCTTACAATATGCACTAAGGTGTTCATGATTGGCTAATAAACAGTGGTGAGATGGTTATTTATGCATTTCTCAATAAGACCAAGTCCGACAATCAAAGGCATGTGACTTCAAGATTAAGACAAAGTGATCAAAAACTATAAACATCTTTCCCACACAACATGCACTACAAAGATTTCAGCTAGTAAAGTGCAATAAATAAGCTCATCTAAGCTAAACAAAGTACATAAACATGTTATGTAAAGATAAATATGGCCAACCTTAATTATAAATCCAAGATATATAATACAAAACACATAAAAATATTTTTGGTTTAAAAAAAATTTTATGACCAAAAACAAAAAGCACACTTTATTCTAAATGAATAAAAATGCAAATGTAATGCATGACAGTGCTTAACTAAGCTATAGAGGGTACACAAACAATAAATATCAATTTCTTAATTAACCCATGAGTACATGTACAAACTAGTACATACTCAAACAAAATCAAAAAATAGCTTAGGACTTATAGAACACGTGCTATTCAAGTTTCTCTACAATGTCAAGCATGTTCTAAATCAAGAGAGATATCATAATTCATGTAATTCTCAAGAAAAATAAACTAGACACAAAATAAAATATTTTTGTCTTTTTGAAATTTTTCAATATTTTTGGATTTTTAAAAAAAAAAACAACCTAAAAAACAAAACAACCAAAAACAAAAACAAAACATGTCCACAAATAATTGAAAGAATTAAAACAGGGACAAGTCAGCAACTCTCACCTTAAAGAATCTTTTCTCACCCATATAGCACGAGTTTTCGGCTTTGTAGGTGAAAATCCATGTGAAGCAAAGTGTATTTGAGGAATTACACCAATCTTCTGAGAAAGACTAAAATCCTGCAAATTCCTTTCACAAGCCAACAAGTTCAAATTTTTCAAAAGCATATGAAACAATTTATTTGGACTTATGGCAGGAGAAATATCATCACATATCCTAGATTGAAACACAGAATGCTTAAATTTCAATTTATGACAATTAGGACGAATGTGACCGGAGACACCACATAAGTGACAAACAGGAACAAATTTAGGAACATCAGTATTCCTAACAGCAAATCTAGTCTCAGATTTTGGTTTTTGCCTCAACAAAGAACAATTTGGCCTAATATGACCAACAACACCACAAAGGTGACAAGTAGGCACAAAAACAGATTTCTTATGCTCTCTAACAGTAGGTTTAGACTTAGGTTTAAAAACTTCAGCGTCTACATCAGAACTTTTACCTTTGTCTAACCTAGTAAAATAAGCCTTTTCTTTATTATTCCTCTTGAAATGAGGGATATAAACTTTTTCAGCTTTAGGCTTAAGAGAAACAGAAACACTTTTGTTATCATCAGCAGGCTTGGTATTAGTCAAATTTTCAATTTTAGCCTTAGATTCAACTAACTCTTGTTCCAAGCTTTTCATCTTCTCATCTTGAGAGGAAATTTGATTTCTCAAAAATTCATTCTTTTTATTAGATTCATCTAATCTAACAATCAATTCCTCTTTTTCAAGATTAGCCAATTTTAACTCTTCCTTAAATTTCTTAGCAATTTTCAAAGACTTAGATAATTCTTTACGAAGAGTTTCAAAGGCATCAATAAAATCAACAGAAACAACAGTGTCCTTTTTATTCAAATCATCACAATCAAAAACAGTAAGGCACTTAAAATTATCCATGATAACAGGGATCAAGGATCAGCTCTTAGATCAAAAGATCTAACACAAAAGAGCTACCTGCTCTGATACCACTTGTCAGTTCGTTTAGACTCCTTAAACCCAACAGATTAACCTAGAGAATTAGCCAAGTGATTAACTTAGGTAATTTAATTAAAAACTAGGTTAACACAGATAAGCAAAAATAACAAAGCAGCGGAAAATAAACAACACAAAGATCTGATGACCCAGGAAACCACACCGGTAAAAACCTGGGGAGGATTTGACCTAGCTATCCTTAAGGTAAACTGAATCCACTATGAAAGAATTGAAGTTTACACAATAGACTTAGACCACTAACATCTTATTGCTACCCAAGTGTAGGAAACTTACTACCACGACCCCATGATAGCTCCGAGATCCACGGACTCCTTCTTTCTTTATTCTTTGCAAAACACAAACACCACCGTTTGTGACTTTGAGACTCCACTCAAAGGTTTTGGATCTTCTTAAATGTTGATCTTGTATGCAACAACTTCTACAACACCGGATCTTGAGATTCTTCAAGGAATAACACCGGTGGAGGACTTTAGAGAGCTTTTGGGTACAAAACCCTAGATCTACAAAAGAGGCACAAGATGCACTCTAATCTCTCTAAAAAACTCTGAAAACCCTCTCTAGGGTTAGCTTATGATGTCCTTTAAATACTGGAAAAAACGGCTCGCGATTTGGGCTTCAAACGAATAAGTTATGGCCTTTTTACGTTCGCTAGTTTTGCTGATTCGCGAATTTCGATCGATCGAGAATTAATCGAGTACCAATCGAACGGACCAGATTGTAACTCATTTTTCTTCATCCCAAACTTGAGTTTTTTGCCTTGGGCTTCAATGTAGACCATTATAAACTTATAAGACTGAGTTTTTGTCATGGTTTGCCAACATTACAAACACAAAACCTAACATATTTAAAGTCAAGTAACCCCAATCAGCTCACCTGTGTCTCATGGTGTGTGAATGGCCTTTGGTGCTTTTTTTGGTGAGCTTATTGTTATTAGTTTATTGGATTTTAAAAGTAAACTCGATAATTTTACAATCCTCTCTTAGAAATAAAAATAAAAATTTATACATATGTCATATTAGAGATATGATAAATTGAATAAACTAAATATAAACTTTTCTAAACAAGCATGATCCCCAAGTGTTAAAAATTCCCATCCCATTCCCACGTGGAGCCCATGATACAGCTAGGGTTCACTCCCCTTTTCTTTACTTAGCTAGGGAAAAAAAAACCCTTCTCATATTAAGCTCAAGCAAATCCGTGAGGTGACAAAAGCAATAAATTAAGTATATATGTGATAAAAATTATTTGGTAGGTTGTTTTTAATGAAAATTGGTAAGTATTGGTTTTCTTTTTGTTAGAGGAAGGTAATAAGTATTACTTGAACTCTAAAGATGATTTTTTTTTTTTTTTTTTTACTTTTCAAATGATCATAATTTTCTGTCATAATTTTGATGTGTCAAATTGTAATGTTTATTATTTTTATATAAACTCATTACTTACTATATATCATATTAGAGTCATGATAAAAGTTGTAACATAAAAATTGTATGCACAAATTTTCTATACAATAGATTATAGATCCCGTATAAAAAAGAGTGTGGAAGCAACCATTTCAAAAGCTGAAATAGAATTCTCAGAAAAAAAATAAAAATTTCAGAACTGATATGCGGTTTGAAACCCTACCACCCCTCTTTTAATACAAATATATGCGTAAACATTTTTTTTTTTGAAGGAGTAAATATGCTGCTTAAAACTTGTTTTAATGAAAAATACAAAACCTTAATTAGTCCGGCAAAATATTTAAGTTGTTTGAAGAAATATATGTAGATTCTATGGTAGGTCCTTAATTAATTTAGGCTCATTAGTTGGTTGACTTATTGGTAGACAGCTGATAGCTTGACTTTGGATCACGTTTTTAGTTCTAAACAACGCCTAACAAAAACTTGAAGACGTTTCAATAACAAGTACAATTTAACGTGTATATGTCGGCTAACCCATTTCTCTTACAAGCA
The DNA here is from genome assembly GCA_033629205.1 of Lithocarpus polystachyus. Lineage (NCBI taxonomy): Eukaryota > Viridiplantae > Streptophyta > Magnoliopsida > Fagales > Fagaceae > Lithocarpus > Lithocarpus polystachyus. The sequence goes on along the minus strand of CM066162.1, from coordinate 2,288,885 downwards.
GGGGGAAAAAAAATCATGTACATCTATATATATAATAATAGGTGAAATTGAGAGAAATTTAAATTAAAATTTCAAATTAGAATTCTAATTTTGCTTCATGTGTCCTTAATTTATTCATTTTTAAAGAGTTTTATTTTTTAATTTTAGAATCAAATGTGGGACCACATCATAAATATTCATCCAAGTGAGTTATAAAGTACAAAAATTAAAGAGTTTAAAATAAATGAATCTTTTAAAAAAAGTGCTTCACAATAATTTAAAAAAAGAATGGAAAATTTACATTTTATACCTAATAATATCCTTACAAAATTTTTTAAAGAGTTAACAAAATATAAAAATGACTATTAATAGTATTAAAATTATATATAAGAATTATATTATGTATCTTATTGTTTATCTTTTAAGTGTTTCCATGGATATGCATAAAGTTACAAGCTAGTTTGTTTCCGTGCAAAGCTACATAAAGATTTTCAAGGAGAATCAAGCTCCACTCCCACAAGCTTTATTTGGATGATGTATTCCAATTCAATTTAGTTAATTAATAAAATCATTTATCTTTTTCTCAAAAAAGAAAGGAAAAAATGCAACAATCATTGCCTTTTCGATTAGGCATTGTTGATGTATATAGAAAAGGAGCAAATTCAATGTTCTATCTCTTTTTTGTTTTGACCAAGACAATCATACTTTCTTTCAACATTTCATTTTAATTTAAAAGAGATTCAAAGCCTTTTATTTTAAATTTTTAAAGGAATAAGCAACGTTTCAATTCTAGGACTCAGTGTTTTGTCATTTTGAAAGAAATTCTATGAACTTTATATAATTATATAAAGCCTACTTTTTTTTAGTGAAATTACATGTTTGTGGACACGTTTTGTAGACCAAGCCCAAGGTATATGGAATATTGGCCCAGTTGGCCTAATACAATAAATTTGTAGAAAGTGGGTCAAAAAACTAGGCCCAAATGAGTTAGACATCGGTCAGCTTGGGTTCAGGAGGTGGTAAAGCAAGGACGAGTAGGGTAGAACGGAACAGACTTGCTTGTTCGAGGAGGTCCTTTTATGTATCTTGATAACAGCAAAGTGCAAATATCGTTTTTACCATTTTCCCCTCCTTCCCTTTTGGTGCAGGTTTCTTTACCTTATATAGCTCCCCTTGGGTCATCTTGATCCTACATTTGTTAATCATCTGAGTCTTTACTTGAGTATTCGTCCTGTCAGACACCCTCTTTAGTTTTCTGTGAGTTGCGGTAGCCAAGGCAGCATTGTTCAAGGGTCCCCTTCACATAAAAACGGCCAGAAGGGTAGCTGCAATGCATTTAATGCGGTGGTAGTAGCTTTTCCTTAGATATTTCGGGTTTCCTTCCTTCTCATGTGTTCATGAGGCACGTTCCTACCGCCGAGTCTTCTACGAGGACTACTTTCATCGTTGGAATACACGTTTGAGCAATATTTATCATTTTCGAGAGTAAATTCCTCTTCGGACCTCCTTCCACCCATCTCGTATCTATGAATCTCTTGACCGAAGTCCTTCACAGCTTTTTATCCCTCTTCGAACTTATCAGCATCCTCGGATCAAACCAAAGGCCCACTATGTGATTTTGGACCCTTACCCCTACAATAGCCCCTCAAAATTTCGGTTTTTCCCTCTCACCCGATGAGAAAAAAGCGAGGTTTTGATTTTTTTAAGAGATGTGCCCATTTGTTCCTCTGGTTCACACATATGAAATTACCATTCCGCGCATCACATGATTGCTACTAAAGCTTCGGTTTTTGCAAGGCGTCATTAATTGCTCCAGGCGGCATTCTGTTCCCCGCAACCAACAGCGAGGCACTAATCCAATGGCTGACATTTCCCCTTGGGTTTTGAGCGGGATAACTCCCACTCAAACCTGCCCCCTATAAAAGCGCCCGGAGAAATCATTTCCTTCATTTCTCAATTCTTCGAGCCCTCCAGAAATCCCAAGTGATCAAACTCTCTAAGCTTGCCAGACTACCATATTCTTTGCATTTTCCCTTAAGAGATCCTTAAAGGTCTTTTTAAAGACCCAAGGATTCACACCCATTCTAGCTCTTGTAAGTTTCTATTTCTTTGCACCTTTCCCTTCTCTTCGACCTTTTAATTCTTGTTCCTTCATTTGCCAATCTGAGTTGTGTCCTTTAGGTTTGTCTAGATGGGTAGATTCAAGTATTTAGTGGACTCTCCTGCCAACATAGAGACCTTTAAAGAGAAGTATCACATACTGCAGGGAGTAGCCCTGCGATACTGTTCCATGGAACAAATAGTGACACATAGGGGGGACGGAGAAGTCGTTATCCCCATGATAGCCTTCATAGAAGGCGGAATGACTCTCCCTATGGGTAGGATAACACGGGACTACCTCTTCAACCATAGAATATGTCCCCACCAATGTGAGGCCAACCTGTTTAGGATCTTAGGCAGCGTTGATGCTTTCAATGAGCAATTGGGCTTAGGGCTCACCTGGCATGATGTGGTCCACATGTACGAGTGTCACCACCTCAAGACCGCGGGGTATTACCTCAAGTCCCGATCAGATATTATCAGGCTTATCTCGTGCCTCCCTAAATCCAACAAGGGAATGAAAGACGATTACCTAATCGCTTCAGGACTGTGGCATGATGGCCTTCATTGCCCAGTTCGAGAGGGAGAGCCAGGTGGGGTACCTTAGAGTTAGTTTTTAGCCGAGTGCCACGTACTTGGGCCCCTCGGCTAGAACTCGAGGGCACTCCCATTCCTTGCGATGCCACAATTTGGGAATCTCAGAGGGAGCATGCCACCCGTCTTGCCGAGGCCTTAGAACAACCGCTTCTCCTTCCCAGGGACATGGAGGGTCTGAGGCGTACAAGACAGCCAGAGCTTTTCATGTCACTAAAGAGGGACCTTGCAATGGTAAGCTGCTTAGCCTTGCCTTTCCTTTTGTTGTTATATCTCTTTTCGATGTAACCTTTACAATCTCTTCACTATTCTAATGTAGGTTACCCAGCAAGTTTATGTGGCCGAGGAGTGGGTTAGGAGTGCCCGCGATGAGGTCAAGGAAGAGGCCCACTCTCGCCATGAAGTCGAAAAAACCCTGGAAGGTCTTAGGAAGGACCACACCGAGCTGGGGAGGAAACTGACTGTCTTAGAGAGGGAGCGTCAAAGTGTTGTGGCTGGCTTAAAGAACGCTGAGGACTAATGCCAACGACTACACCTGACGGAGATAAATTTGGCCACCAAGAAGCAAATGGTACTGGAGCTGAAAATTGAACTACAAAAAGCCAAGGATGCAGCTTGGGTGGCCAGGGGAGTAGCTGAAGCTGTGGTGAAGGCATCCTACGAGCGTGGGGTATCCGATACGGAGGCGCACAGAGGAAGTTGCTGGCGTGTGTAGGGACTACTGCATTGAAGTATGGACAGAAGCCCTTAATCGGGCAGGAGTTCCTGCTAATTCTGAGCTAAGGCACGTTGGGAATGCCTATTTCCCTGAAGATGTCTGAGAGCCCCCAGCAACGCCTACTCCTCAGGATGCTTCTCCTTTGCCCCCTCCTGAGGGACCCTTAGCCCCCCAAAATTCTTCTCTCCAAGTTGAGGCGCCCGCAGAGGTGAGCAAGGGTAAGGAGATCCAACCACTAGTCGATGTTAGCCAATCCGAGGATACCCTCACAATCCAAGATATGGTCTCCAAGGCTAAGGAGGCTGAAGAGTCCAAGAACAAAGTTGCTGACACTAAGGACAGCTCCCATTTAGCCACGACTTAGTTGTAGGATATTTGTTTTCTCCTTTTTTTTTTTATCTGATATGACTGTACTTCGTTTAAGTCAATGAACAGATCTTTCCCTTACTCTGTGTTTCTATTTCAGATGTTTTCCAGCTTACTTACCATTTCATGTTTGTTTGGAACCGTTGCCATTTTGTCTTTAAGAGAGATTAATCACTATGTTTAATCGCTTAGAAAAACGGTATAGTGATAATTTTCCCAAACCTCTCCGAGATGAAGGCCAAATTTAACTGAAACATGGAATATACTTTATAAAACTTCCCAATATTTATATGATTTGTTGTGGACTCAAACTTATTTCCCCAGCATTTATATGTTAAAAACAATGTAGTGTTAATTTCCCCAAAGCATCTGGTCTGAGGACTTAGACATGACTTAGGTTCTGTTTAATCACTTCTAAAAATGATGTAGTGTTAATTTCCCCAAGGCATCTGGTCCGAGGACTCAGGCATGACTTAGGTTTTGTTTAATCACTTCTAAAAACGATGTAGTTAGGGCTGTAAACGAACCAAGCCGATTGTGAACACCTCGGGTTCGGCTCGATAAAAAGCTTGTTTATGTTTGTTTATTTATAAATAAGCCAAGCTTAAGCCTTAGTTTTCGGCTTGTTTGATAAACAAGCCAAGCCTGAGCAAAAAAATTTGTTCGTGAACAAGCTCGTGAACAATCAGGCTCGATACAACACAAGCCAAGCTTAAGCTCGTATATAGCTTGATAAAAAGCTTGATATATATTTACTAAATAAACTAAATATTTTTATATTATATATGTTTTAATAATAAAATTTTTCATATGAGATAACTTTTCAATGTTATTACTTTAAGATTTTTTTTTCTTTTTCTATTTTTAAAAACATTTCTAATAATAAAAAAAAAAACCGGAGACTTCACTTAATTCACACTTTTTTCAATTTTCACTCCTACCTTCTAGAGTTCTGTAGCTACTACAATTGTACATCATGCAAACAGCTGGACTTCACTCCACTTCTACCTTCTAGAGTCCTCTAAAAACTCTAATAAAGTAGTACTACAATACTTAATAAACAGCTGGACTTCACTTTGTTGTCTTTTTATATTATTTTCGTGTGTAACGTGTGTTAGCTTTAGTCATTTAGTTACTCTTTTTGTGTGTTAGCTACTGCTAGTACAGTTTAGTTTTTTCTCAGTTCTCTTTGCCAAAACTTCACAATTTAATTTTATCATTGAACAAAAAAAAAACCCAATTTAGTTTTATCCCAACTGAGATTTTCAGCTGTCACTCAAGCCCATCTTGGAAAGACCGAAGTTTTCGGCCTAAAACTCTTAGGCTATCTTGGGAAGACCGAAGCTTCTCAAAGAAGCTTCAATTTTTCTCTCTTAGTCTCTTTTCCCATCAGTTTCTTTCTTTTTCCCAAATTTTCAGAAAGAATTGATCAGCTCCTTCTCTCTCGTGAGGCCAAAACATTTTTACCAAATCTGCCCTATATCTCTTTGCAACAAATGAACAAGTCCTAGATTTGGAAGAGTTAGATGCTAGCAAAGAGGTTTAGAGTCCGGTGTTTACCAAATCACCATGTAATTTAAGGGTTCTAGTGGGTGTGCAAAGAGCTCCGACAACAGCTCTAGTTCCGGTGAAGTGTTTGGCATCACTACCATCTTCGCTCTCTACCTCCATCCTCCAAGACGTCATAGCCTTCTCTCACCATAGGTAAATTTTCTTGTTTAAAAATTTTCTATATATTTTTATAGTTGTTTGCACTGTAGTTTTTTTGATATTGCAAAATCGTTTTGATTTTCAAGTTATGGTTGTTAGTAGATTGTGGTTGTGAAGTCTGGTATGTAGTTTGGAATGGGTCTGTTCGTTTCTTTTCTTGAGGTGCAGAGTCCTCTATAGTTAGCTACTAAAAATGTTATAGTTTCTTTGTACTTAGCTTTGTTTTGTGCTATAAAGTCACACATGCATTTGATTTGTGAATATACACTTGATTGAGCAAGCTATGAATATACTTTCCAAACATGGTCATGTTTCTCTTTTTCATTATAAATTTTTCCCACATTTCACATGATCCATTTATCCTAAATTTAAATCATTTTTCCGGTAAAAATTTTATGATGTGATTCGCAGTAAAAATGAGTATATGAATTCACTATGTTGTACATTCCCTATAAAAAAAATAAGAACATAGACATTCTGCTATAGAAAGACCCACTCTTTAGATGCTTTCATATCAAGCACATGAATGGTCATTGTGACTGGGGAATAACCCATGCTATATCAGTGTTTTTCATCATCTTTTAGGCTCAAAAATCATAGCTAGTGTTTAGTGATTCCTCAAAAAAAAAAAAAAAAAAAAAGCTAGTGACCCTATGACCCCGCAGCAAATGTATTCATCACAAAAAGGAACTTCTTTTTTTTTTTAGTTAAATCTGTAAGTTTATATTAGTTTTTATTTGTACCCATTAATGACATTATTTAGTTATTTATTACTAAAAATTTACCACATCAGCTGAATATGAAATTTTAAGTGCATGTTAAGTGTATTGTTTAGCATGTCTGTGTCTTTTTTTTTTTCATTAAATGTTTTTTTATAGTTCCTTTTTTATTTTATTTTTAATAATGTTCTTGAAAGCTTATATTTGCTTTTACATGCAGTTGGAAGGATAATGAGTTGAAGGATTTTTTGTTGTGGATGTTAGTTGTTTGTGTTTGCAAGAGGGTGTAAGGTATGTGCTTTGTTATTTGATATTGGTCTTTCATATCTATGATTTTCTTATATTTGCAGAGGGCATGTTACAACTGTAATAATGTAAAGTTGATTTTCTCTTAATTTACTGAATATTGATTATAATTATCATCTTCCCCTATAATTTCTAATGTCCTTTTATTATTTTTGGTTGGTATGCAGTTTGTTGGTTTTCTGATTTGGTGCATATTAAAGACCTTGAGGTGGAATATATTTTGATCTGGTGCAGAAAGTGAAAGACCTAGATTTGTGAATGATAGATGGTCTTTTGTTTTCAAAAACTAAATATTCTTTTTGTTAATGGCATGGTGCATATGATAACTTAGTATATGGTGATATGGATACTTTTGAAATGCCATGTCAAGAGGGTCTTTCTTTTTTTGTTTGAAGATTATATATAGCTGCACAGATGACAAGTATATTTGTGAAGGAAGTATGAAGATTATATTTGTGAATTGTATTTTGAACAAATATTATAGCTAGAGACAAGGAAGTATGAATGGATAGATTTAATTATGTAAAGCATTAATTTGAGCAATTGCTAATCACTAGTGGAATTGGAAGCATGAACAAATGAGTATATTATTATTATTTTTTTTTTTTTGTTTACTTGGTTGTTTGAGATTTGAGCACTTGATAATGCAATTTTGTTAGATCCTAAGAAAAAAAAGCTTGACTTGAGCTTGAGTTTGAGCTTGATGTTGAGCTCGAGCTTGGCTTAATAAATTAATCAAGCCAAGCCAAGCCGAGCTCAAGCTTTAGGGTTTTTTCCCAAGCTCGAGTTCAAACATTATATTTAGGCTTGTCTCGAGCTCAAGCCAAGCTTGAGCATTTTATTTTTACTGACGAGCCAAGCTCAAACAGGCACTACTCGCTTGAGCTTGGCTCGTTTACAGCCCTAGATGTAGTGTTAATTTCCCCAAGGCATCTAGTCTAAAGACTCAGGTATGACTTAGGTTCTGTTTAATCACTTCTAAAAACGGTGGAGTGTTAATTTCCCCAAAGCATCTGGTCTGAGGATTCAGGTATGACTTAGGTTCTGTTTAATCACTTCTACAAACGGTAGTGTTAATTTTCCCAAAGCATCTGGTCAGAGGACTTAGACATGACTTAGGTTTTGTTTAATCACTTCTAAAAACGGTGTAGTGTTAATTTTCCCAAAGCATCTGGTCCGAGGATTCAGGCACGACTTTGGTTCTGTTTAATCACTTCTGCAAACAGTGTAATGTTAATTTTCCTAAAGCATCTGGTCTGAGGACTCAGGCATGACTTAGGTTTTATTTAATCACTTCTAAAAACGGTGTCGGGACGTGAGAAGTGTTTACATAGCCATTGAGTGCACATTAAAGGGAACTTTCATTAATAATAATACCTTTTTAGGTTATTTACATTCCAAAGCTGTGGTATCTGCCGTCTGTCTAAGTCTTCGAGGGTGTACGCTCTTACACCAGCCATGGAGGTGATGTGATACGGTCCTTCCCAGTTGGGCCCCAGCTTCCCCCATGCAGGGTTCTTTGTAGCTCCAACAACCTTCCTCAACACCAAGTCTCCGAGCGTTACTGGTCTTGGCTTCACATTGGTGTCATAGCCCTATTTGAGCTTCTGCTGGTAATACGCCAGTTGGACCATTGCATTTTCTTTCCTCTCTTCAATGAGGTCCAAGTTCTTTTCCAATAATTCATCGTTGTCGCTCGGATTGAAAGAGCTCGTCCTTAGCGTTGGAAATCTAGCTTCCAAAGTAATAACTGCTTCGGTTCCATAAGTCAGCGAAAAGGGGGTTTCCCTTGTTGACCTATGGGGTGTGGTTCGGTATGCCCAGAGGACATGCGACAGCTCTTCAACCTATTTCCCCTTCACGTCATCCAGTCTCTTCTTGAGACCAGCCACTATGACCTTATTAACCGCCTCGGCCTGCCCGTTTCCTTGGGGATAGTTTGGGGTAGAGTACCTGTTAGTGATTCCTAGGTCACAACAGTATTCCCTGAAAGCTTTGCTATCGAATTGAAGGTCGTTGTTTGAGATGAGGGTACGAGGGACTCCGAATAGTATGACAATGTTTTTCCAAACGAATTTCTTGACGTCCACATCCCTAATATTTGCCAGTGGCTCGGCTTCAACCCACTTAGTGAAGTAGTTGGTGCCGACCAGTAGATACGTTTTGTTTCCTTCTGCCTTGGGAAAGGGCCCACAATGTCTAAGCCCTATTAGGGGAATGGCCAAAGGCTGGACAGAGGATTGAGAACTCCCCTTAGTTGGTGCAAGCTCGGTGCGAACCTTTGACACTGGTCGCACTTTTTTACATATTCATGTGCCTTCCTTTGCATTTTTGGCCACCAGTAGCCTTGAGTGATGGTTTTGTGTGCCAAAGACTTACCTCCAGTGTGGCTGCCACAGATCCTTTCATGTAACTCCTCAAGGAGTGATTCTGTTGCTTTAGGGTGTACGCACAACAATTACAGTCCGGAATAGGAACGCTTATACAGCTTCATGTCCTCAGACAGCCAGAATCAAGGAGCCTTCCTCCATACCTTGTCCGCCTCTGACTTCTCCTCGGGCTTATACAGTACGACCCGAGGTAGGCCTTGCGCTGAGGAGGTTGTAAGAGTGGCCAGCGAATCAGCATGCGAGTTTCCACATCCAGGGATGTGCAGCAGGCTGAAAGATTCAAATTCTGACCGCAAATGCCTAGCCTAAGTTGAGTAACCTTGTATTCTCGCGTCCCTTGCTTCTAGTTCCCCATTCACCTGTCCTATGACCAACCTAGAATCCGAGAACATTTGTATTGCCCGTCCGCCCATTCTTTGAACCATGGACATTCCTTCCAGTAGTGCCTCGTATTCAGTCTCGTTATTCGTGGCCAAGAAACCCAATCTTAGTGACTTCTTGATGGTGATTTTTTCAGGAGAGACCAGGACTAGACCTATTCCAAAACCCCTTTGATTTATTGTACCGTCAACATGCACCTTCCAGGACAAAGGCTCTTGAAGAAAGAATGTATTAATTGGCATCCCTTCCCCATGCTGTGTCATCTTTGCTTCTTCCAATGGGGGTTTAGCAAACTCGGCTACTAGATCTACAAGGACTTGGCCCTTGATAGAAGTGTGCGGCATGTACTTGATGTCAAAAGCCTCCAAGATCGTACCCCATTTGGCAAATCTTCCTGTGTGGTCAGTGCTCCGGAGCAGAGCCTTGAGCGGGAGTCAAGTCAGGATTACAACCGTGTGTGCCTGAAAATAATAGGGAAGTTTACGTGTAGCATGTACCATTGCTAGGATGGCCTTCTCTAATGGCAGATAGCGGATCTTGGCCTCATGTAACGACTTGCTCACATAATAAACCTGCCTTTGTACGCCGTTGTCTTCTCGTATCAGTACCAAACTCACATCATGAGGAAACCACAACAATGTAGGCGAACAAAACTTCATCCACCTCAGGAAAGGACATGATTGGTGACCGAGAAAGGTACTCCTTAAATCGCTGAAAGGTCAGTTCACATTTGTCGGTCTACTCAAACCCTTTCCATTTGTTCATCAACAGGAAGAAAGGTCTGCATCTGTCCGCTCATCGAGAGATAAAACGACTCAAGGTAGCGATCATGCCTGTAAGTTTCTGGACCTTCTTAGGATTCCGGGGTGGCTGTAGGTTGTTAATTGCCTTAATCTGGTCGGGGTTGACTTCGATTCCACGATGAGTGACCATGTCGCCCAAAAACTTGCCCAATCCCACACCAAATGTGCACTTGGCAGCATTAAGGCGCAGTTTGTATTTCCTTAGAATTTCAAAAATGTCTCCGAGGACTTTCACATGCTCGGACACAACCTTACTCTTTACTACCATGTCATCTATGTAGATCTCTATATTCTTGCCCAACTGCGGCTCAAACATTCTATTCATCATCCTCTGATAGGTAGACCCCGCGTTTTTCAGTACGAAGGGCATCACTTTGTAATGATAGTTTCCGGTGGGAGTGACGAAAGCGGTCTTCTCCTGATTGTCCAGGGCTAGAGGTATCTGGTGATATCCCTGAAATGCGTCTAAAAAGCTCATCCGTGGGTGGCCCGCAGTCGCGTCCACGTGCTGATCTATTTGAGACATAGGAAAGGGATCCTTCGGGCATGCCCTATTTAGGTCTGTGAAATCCACACACACTCGCCACTTCCTACTCTTCTTCTTTACCACCACAATATTGGCTAGCCACTCAGGGTAGAAAACTTCTTTGATAGCCCCTACCTGCTTGAGCTTTTGTACCTCGTCCTTAACGGCATCTGCATGAGTCTTGGACGAAGGCCAAGGTGGCTGCCTTTTTGGGGTGACAGATGGATTAACGTTTAAATGATGGCAGATGAAGCTTGGATCCACCCCCGGGGCTTCGTACACATTCCATACGAACATATCAACATTCCTCCTAAGGAATTCTATCAGTTCTTCCTTCTCCAGAGGAGGCAACTTAGCTCCAATTTGAAAGAATTTCTTCGGGTCATCAGCAATAACAACCATTTCTAGATCTTCACATTTCGCCTCCTCGCCTGATTCCTTGATAGGCAATCCTGGAGCCTTTAATTACTATAAGCCCCTTATAGCCGAGGCCGAGGGTTCAACCCCGGGCTAATGCGAGATGGCAGCCATTAGGCATTGCCTAGCTGTGGTCTGATTCCTAATGATCTCTCTAACCTGGCCCTTTGACGAATATTTCACCTTCTGGTACAGTGTCGAAGAGACGACTCCTAAGGCGTGAAGCCAGGACTTGGCTACAATGGCTGGCTACAATAAGCATCCACCACGATAAAATCCACTTCCACGACTTCGGAGCTGGTTTGTATAGGTATTCTGATCTAACCCTTCAGGATGACAATCTTCCTATCAAAGCTTACGAGGGTGGAATTGTAGGCTGTTAAGTCCTCGAGTTTCAACTGCAGCTCCTTGTATAAGTCGGGATACATAATCTTCGCGGCACTACCCGGGTCCACCATTACTCTCTTTACGTCGTACCCCCTATCCTAAGCGTGACCACCAAAGCATCATCGTAGGGTTGTATAGTTCTGACCTTATCCTCGTCCGAAAAGCCTAGTACTGGCTGGATATCAGCCCTGGCCCTCTTCAGCCCTGCATTGGAATCTTTGGCAAGCTGCCAGGCCACAGACATAACTCTGGAAGGGCATGAGCCGGTCCTCCCCAGAGCAGCAAAAATGACATTTATCATTCCCATGGGAGGCTTAAAGAATTGTCTCTCGAGGGCTTTGAGCTTGTTTGACCCCCCCTAATTACTGGAATGATGCAAGAGTTGCTTGAACTTTCCCTCTCGGACCAATTGGTCCAAGTGATCCCACAAATTCCTACAATCTTCCGTAGTGTGCCCCTTGTCCTAGTGATAATGGCAATAAAGACTCTGATTGCGCCTCGCGGGGTTTCTCGTCATCTTGGTCGGCCATTTGAAGAACGGCTCTTTTTTGATCTTTTCAAGGACTTGGTGCACCGGCTTCCGGAATACAGCGTTAAAAAAATGGGCACATCTCTTAAAAAAATCAAAACCTCGCTTTTTTCTCCTCGGGTGAGAGGGAAAAACCAAAATTTTGAGTGACTATTGTAGGGGTAAGGGTCCAAAATCACATAGTGGGCTTTGGGCTTGAACTGAGGACGCTGATAAGTCCGAAGAGGGATAAAAAGTTATGAAGGACTTTGGTCTAGAGATTCATAGATACGAGATGGGTGGAAGGAGGTTTGAGGAGGAATTTATTTTCCAAAATGATAAATATTGCTCAAACGTGTATTCCAACGATGAAAGTAGTCCTCATAGAAGCTTCAACAATAGGGATATGCCTCATGAACACATGAGAAGGAAGGAAACCTGAAATATCTAAGGATAAACTGCTACCACCGCATTAAATGCGTTGCAGCTACCCTTCTGGCCACATTTATGTGGAGGGGACTCCTGAGCAGTGTTGCATTGGCTACCGCAACTCACAAAAAACTAAAGAGGGTGTCTGATAGGATAGGTACTCAAGTGATGACTCAGATAATCGACAAATGTAGGATCAAGATGACCCAAGGGGGGTTATATAAGGTAAAGAAACCTGCACCAAAAGGGAGTGAGGGGAAGACGGTAGTGATCAAACGATATTTACACTTTGCTGTTATCAAGATACATAAAAGGACCTCCTCGGACAAGCAAGTCTGTTCCGTTATACCCTACTCACCCTTGCTCAACCACCTCCTGAACCCAAGCTGCCTGTTGTCTAACTCATTTGGGCCTAGTTCTTTGACCCATTCTCTATAAATTTATTGTAGGTGTAAACCCTATTTTCATCCCTACATTCTCATGCGATTTTCATTTTGGTCCCTAACTTTTTTTTCCATCGCTTTTAGTCCCTATCCTAGAAAACGTGTCTCGTTTTTGTCCCTGTCGTTAGTGCCTTAACAGCCTCGTCCTACGTGGCAGACGGAACTATTAAAATAATAATAAAAAATTTTATTTTGGCATTAAAATATGCCATGTCAGCATCTCATTTAAAAAAAAATTAATTTATTAATTTTAAGTAAATAAAAAATTAAAAAACAGAATTAAAAAAAAAATTACATGAATTGAGATCTAAGTGTACCTTGAACAAGAACAACAAGAACACAAACACAGATTGAAGAACACAAACCCAAAAATATAAGAGCACAAACTCAGAATTTAAAATCCAAAAATTAAAAATCTCAAAATCATCATTTTCTCAAAACCCAGCAAAATCTTCAAATCCTAAAACCAGCAAAATTAACTGACTACCCAAATTAAGAAACTTCACAAAAAACCTAGCAATCCTTAACCATTTGAAACTCAAACTACAATAAAAAAACGCATGCCGGTCCAGTAAGGCTCAAATTCCAAACCTCATATTCAAGAGAAACACGGCAACCTCTTCATTCTAACACAAATCGGCGATGATCACGAGCACCTTCTCGGCCTACACCTCATCGACTCTCTCCTCTCCGCTCTCTCCAAAGTTAACACCCAATCCATCAATGGTGGCTTCGCTCTCATCACCGTCGCTCTCGGCAAGTTCTTCTGCAATGTCAGACTCGTCCTTGCTCTCGTCGCAGGTGGTGGGTAGATCTAGGTTCGGCCTGGGTTCCTTGCAATGGGACAGAGGAAAAGATCAGAGGTGGTGGATCTGATGGGTTTGGAGGTTTCATATCGGTGGTTTGAGTTAAGTTTCAGATCTGTGGGTCATTGATCGTTGGGTTTCAGATCATTGAGTTTTGTGTTGGTTTAAGTTGATTTTGTGTTGGCTTCTCAGAAAGATAAGAGAATCGTACTCTTTCTTTCTTCTATTTTCTTTGGTGCATAAATTTTGGGTTTAGAGTCTAGCGTTTTTGTGTTTGGGGGCCATAATTTCTGGGTTTGAGTTTTGTGTTTAATGCTTTGGGGGTGTGGGGGTTTGATTTTTCGGATTTGTTCATGTTTAATTTTTTGTTGATTTTCTAGAATTGACTTCTTAGTGTTTTGAGAGTAATTTTTAAATTTGAGTTTGTGTTTGGTTCTAATCTGTGCTCTTATGTTCATGTGTTGATGTTTAAATTTGTGATCATGTTCTTGTTCAAAATGAATTAGATCTAAATTGATATATTTTTTTTGTTTTTAATTTTGTTTTTGATTTTTTTATTTAGTTAAAATTAATAAATTAATTTTTTTTAATTGAGATGCTGACATGGCATTTTTTAATGCCAAAATAAAATGTTTTATTATAATTTTAATAGTTTTGTCTGCCACGTAGGACGGGGCTGTTAGGGCACTAACGACAGGGACAAAAACGAGACACGTTTTCTAGGATAGGGACTAAAAGCGGTGGAAAAAAAAGTTAGAGACCAAAATGGAAATCGCGTGAAAATGTAAGGACGAAAATAAGGTTTACGCCTTTATTGTATTGGGCCAACTGGCCCAATATCCTATACACCTTGGGCTTGGTCTACGAAACATGTCCACACAACATGGTATTAATTTCAATCTTTAGTATTTACATATTTATTATTAATAAATTTAATATTAGTTACTCAATTTCTCATTGTAAAGTTTTATCTTCTTATACACCACTGTAAGTTTTTTTAAAAAACCTTCTCCCCTTTTCTCATGTGTGTGTGTTAAAAATACTTAGTATTCTAAAAAAAAAAAAAGTTTTATCTTCTTTGTTAGATATTCTATAATTTAAAATACTTAATTTAGTTGATTTCTATTTGACAAAAAAAATAGTGATTTGATAGTAATTGTGGAAATAAATTTACACATCTTACTAGGGGTGTCCACGAGTCGGTCTGGGTCGAGTTTGTGCCCAACCCGAGACCGACCCTTAGAATCGGGTTGAGGAAATCCTGACTTGTCGCTGACTAGTGAGGGAGTCGGATTGGCGTAGTCGGATTTGCGTCGGAAACACGGTCGGTTCGGTCGGAACATCCATGGTGAAAAATCCAGCCAAAATAATTAATTTCAAGCGAAAAAACTCCAAATCTGGTGGAGATCTCGCTAGATCCGGTGAGATATCACTAGATTTGGACGAAATATCACTAGATCTACTTGATAAGTCGCCGAAATATGAAAATTTGTTGCTAGAATCTGAAAATTTGAAGTCGGAATCTGGAAATTTGAGGTCGAAATCTGGAAATATGTGGCCGGAATCTGAAAAGTCTCGCCGGATTCTCGAAAACTCGATTGAATTTGGAAATTTCTACTGGAATCTAGAAATTTTTTGCTGGAGATTCTTAGTACATCGGTCGGGTCAGGTTTTTGGGTTTCGGGAAATGGAAAACCGAGAACGACTTGCCAGAGTCGGTTTTTGGAACAAATGACCCACCGCCGACCAGTGACATGATCAGGTCGGCTGGTTTTCAGGTCGGATTCGGTCGGACCCTTCGGGTGGGTCGGGTCATCGGATTGGATGGGCAACCCTACATCTTACTAGCTATTTCGAGGATGGATAGTCTAGTGATCATTTTTTGGAATAAGATTAAAAAGTCACAAGTTTGGTAGCTTAGAAACTGTAGCAATAATTTTCTAACTACTAAAATTTCCAATCATTCCAAATCAAGCAGTTGTCTAGATTTGACATTTCATTTCTTTAGGAAATGGTACTCTTGATATGTAAATCACATTTATTTTATGTCAGTTTGTAAGGCTTCTTTATAGTAAAATTGGAAGTAATTTTAGATTGATGGAAAATGACTATATATAAATGAAACTTACCATAAATGAGTGATATGAGGGTATTACAAATTTTACTACGTAAGTTTTTACAAATTGACTATCTAACTTTCATATATTAAACAAAAAAATAATTTATTATATAGTTAATTTGACATGAATCACATTATTCTAATCATATTTTATTATACAACACTACAACAAAATGTATTTTCAGTGATGAATTTTAGTGAGGAAAATTTTTTCGTCACAAAAAAGTACCATATAGTGACGAAATTTATATTTCGTCACTATTTATAAAAAAAATTAGTGACTTTTAGTGATGAAAATTAAATTTCGTTGCTATATGTTGTGTTGAACTAAAGGTGCCAAACAAAAATGTAGGCGCCAAACTACATTCATCTACAGTGACGAATTATTTCGTCACTAAAAGTTTAAGTTTTTTGTGACGAAAATTTTCGTCGCTGAATGTGACAAATAATGACGAAAATAAGTCGTCACTAAAAATAGGAACATAAAATTAAATGGGAGTATCAGTGGTGAATCAGAATTTTCGTCGCTAAAGGTAGCCTACAGTGACGACATACAAGTCGTCACTAAAAGTTTAATACTTAAAACACTTTAGCACCCCCCCCCCCCTTTTTTTTTCTTCACTTTTCCCACTTTATTTTCCCTCCCTCACCCGATTCTCTCTTTCCCTCACTCTATCCCTCATAGCCGCTTCACCCGATCTCAGCCATTGCCGCCGATCGAGCTTGAGGACGCCGATTCTGACGCTTCAGCGCGCCGGCGACCTTCAGCTCGAGACGATTCAGCGCGCAAGACTTCAGCTCGCACCATCCGGCGATGCTTCAGTCCTGCGCACCCATCCTACGACCCTTCGCCTTCCACCCAACCGGCGACCCTTCGCCTTCCACCCCCAACTGGCAACCCTTTGTGTATTGGGTATTTTTTTCATTTGAGTTAATTTTTGTTTAATGATTCTAGTTCCTTTAGGGTGATTATATATGATCCAAATTTGAGTTTGTTTTTCCATAATGTTGTTACTTTAATTTTTTTTTTTATAAATTTTTTATTGTTCTAGTTGAAACAGCAATGGGTGATTACTTATGTGTTTGCTCCAAAATAAGGGAAAGATTACTTGTTTGTTGTGTTGCTTGGTTGATTTAATTGAAAATGTTAAACAATTGTTTGCTTTTTAGTAGAAACTTAAGGCAGTGTTTTATAGGATTTGGATTCATTCTGGACTCTATGATATAATAATAATAATAATGTGTGTTATTCTTTTGCAAGTTTTAGTGATATAAATGTGGGATTTTTGGTGAAAGCTTTTGTATTAATAGTTGGTATGTTGATAATGGTTGTTGAATAGGGGAAATCTCCAGTTAAACAGTGTTAGTTGCACCATCTTTATGTTGGTGTTGAATTGGGTGAATCTTCACAATTACGTGAATTGTTGGTGTTGTTTCTCTAAAGAGTTGTTCAGTTGAATGGTTGATTTTTGAATCTGATTTTTCCATTATAATACAAGTAGTGTTGTTTCTAGATTGTGGCTTTTGTTTGCTAGTTTTCATGTGGGGTAGTGATTTCGAAGAATTAGATATTTGTGCTGACATTTGGTTGTTTACAAGCTTTTCAATCTCCTGTAAATATCTTTCTTCATTGGCAGTTTCTATTATTGTCTTATTTGCTTGTTTAACTTTTCTTTAACTTTTGTACTTATAAATTTGACTTTTCTTTTGCAGAATAAATGCACATTGTTTGCAGTAACTTTGGATTTTTTCAGAAAGTTGTAAACTTAACTTGTTCAAAGTAAGTAAATTCTAGTTAAAAACTTATTACACTCTATACTTGTGATGTTGAAAATTGAATTTGTGGTGGTATGTTGTGTTTGAGCAAGTGGGTGGCTTGCATGGTGTTATAAGGTGGTTTACATACAGATTGCGAGTGTTTTTCATTTCTTGCAAATGTGAATGAGTATTGTTGATTAGATATGATGAATAGTATTTTATTTGATTTCAATATTTGTAAAATTCTATACTTGTGATGTTGAAAATTGGTTTTGTGGTGGTATGTTGTGCTGGAGCAAGCAGGTGGCTTGCATGGTGTTATAAGGTGGGTTAAATTCATATTGGGAGTATTTTTAGTTTCTTGCAAATGTGAATGACTATGCTTGTTTAGATGTGATGAATAGTACTTTAATTGATTTCAATACTTTAATTGATTTCAATACATGTAAACACTCTATACTTGTGATGTTTGTGATTGGTTTTGTGGTGGATCGTTGTGTTGAAGCAAGCGGGTGGCTTGCAAGCCTTGCATGGTGTTATAAGGTGGTTTAAACTAATATTGAGAGTGTTTTTAGTTTCTTGCAAATGTGAATGACTATGCTTGTTTAGATGTGATGAATAGTACTTTAATTGATTTCAATATTTGTAAACACTCTATATTTGTGATGCTTGTGATTGGTTTTGTGGTGGGTCGTTGTGTTGGAGCAAGCGGGTGGATTGCATGGTCTTATAAGGTGGTTTAAACTAATATTTGGAGTATTTTTAGTTTCTTGCAAATGTGAATGACTATACTTGTTTAGATGTAATGAATAGTACTTTAATTGATTTCAATATTTGTACACACTCTATACTTGTGATGTTTGTGATTGGTTTTGTGGTGGATCGTTGTGTTGGAGCAAGTGGGTGGCTTGCATGGTGTTAGAAAGTGGTTTAAACTAATATTTGGAGTGTTTTTTGTTTCTTGCAAATGTGAATGACTATACTTGTTTAGATGTGATGAATAGTACTTTAATTGATTTCAATACTTGTAAACACTCTATACTTGTGATGTTTGTGATTGGTTTTGTGGTGGGTTGTTGTGTTAGAACAAGCGAGTGGCTTGCATGGTGTTATAAGGTGGTTTAAACTAATATTGGGAGTCTTTTTTATTTTTTGCAAATGTGAATGGCTACTCTTAATGCATTGTTAGAAATGTTTCTTATAACATAGTTAATGTTTTTACTTTACGATTTTAATGTAGCATTATTTTAATATTTGTGCAGATTTCTTATTGGTGGTTTTTAAGGGATTTATTTTTGGTATTACTTGAAGACATATGAGGACATCTTCTGTTAGTTCTAATTATACTATGCTACACTTTTTGTATTGTTATAAAACATCTTGAGTTATTGTATGTGTTGCAAACAATTATTGTATGGAAGGAGTTTGAATTGAATACTTGTTTTATTTTTTACTTGTGGAATGTATGGATTTTTTTTTATAAATGTGTTATTGAAATAAATGTGTTATTGAAATGGGAGGTTTTAATAATGTAATGACAGGTTACAGGTTATTATCAAAACCATGAAAAAAATAAAATCAGAAAATAAGTTTTAGGGACGAATTTTTTTGTCACAAATATAGCAAAAAGAAATTGTTTTAGTGATGAAATATTTCGTCGCTAAATATAGCAAAATTTTGTAAGAAATCGTTTTAGTGACAAAAATTTTTGTTACTATATATGTTTAGATTTTTTTGAAAATAGTTTTAGTGACGAACTTTTTCGTCACTATATGTATCCGAACATAGTTTTAGTGACAAAATTATTCGTCACTAAATATGATTTAATAAACTAAAGTGTGTTTAGTGACGAAATATTTCATCACTGAATAGTGTTTTTAGCGAAGAAAACATTTAGCGACAAAACATTTTTGTCACTAAAGTTTTTTTTAAAAAAAAAAACAAATTGGACTTTTAGTGACGAAATTTTTCGTCGTCAGGACTTTTAGTAATAGGGTTTCAGTGACGAAACTCATTTCATCACTAAATGTCCGATTTCGTCACTAAAGGTTCTTAGTGACGAATTTTTTCTTCACTAAAAATACATTTTGTTGTAGTGCAATTTGAAATAACTTTAATATTAAAGTAATGCAAACATGCATGAATTAGGTCGTTCTTATAGGGTGCATTAAAATGTCAACACAAAGCTTGCGATGTAGGTTCCATTTTTCATGCATAGGGTGCATCCAAGAGTTCTGGGTTGAGGGGAAGAAATAGGAAATGATAAATCCAACGAACACATGCATAATCCTTCTTATATAATTTCCTTTCAAGTGGTGGAAGAATAAAATGTAAATATTACTTCTGGTTCATATCAATTTTTTTTTTTCCTCACATAAAAACGATATGAAAGATGAATCAATTTGAACACCTCAACTTTGAGAGAAGCAACAAAGTTGAACAACAAAATAGAAATTAATAATGGAGGATTTTTTTTTTTTTTTTATACAAGATAGAATTCTACTTTAGCCTAATGTAAGTGTATATCTGTGTGTGAAGCTCCCTTCTGGAGACTTGAACTCCGGCCCTTGACTCCCAAACTCTACAAAAACTTATACTTGTGGAGTGACCATCGCACCAAAGGCGTGCCGTGGTATAAGGGAGAAAATTAAAAGCAAAGCACTCGTTCAGCAAAAGATGATGGTGGGTTTTCATTGATTTCTTAAAATTCATTAAATATTCATTGATTTCTCTCTCTATCAATGTCCTATCACTTTTGGAAATCATTTTATGGTGGGTTTTCCGTTCGCCTTACTTCTTGTTAGAAAATAATATCAATCAAATTGATAGTTTTATACTTATTTGATGGTGGGATTTACACTTAAATAAGTTTAAATCCCACCATCAAAGCGTAAATGATTTATACTTTTGATAGTTTTATCGCACCAAGCGTAAAGCAAAGCACGCGTAAATAAGTTTTATACTTATTTGATAGTTTTTTAAAAATAAAGCGTAAATCCTATTACCATTTATCAGATTAAGTTATTAATGCTTCCTCAAAAAAAAAAGAAAAAGATTAAGTTATTAATGAAATTTTTGTTTTTGTTTTTTTTTGTTTTTTTTTGTTTTTTTTGGTATAGATAGGATTCGAATCCAAACTCTTTATTCAATAATAATGAACTATTTTATCAATTAAGTTAACAACTTACTCGTTTTTCCAATAATAATATAAACAAAAAAAGTAGAGAGGGGGTCGGTTCCTAGCTATATATCTAAAATTATACTATTTCTTAAAAATTTAGTAAAATAATTAAAAATTGATACTTTATTTCTTACAAAAGAACGTGTTGTTTAGATCCCAAATTTTAATTAATTAACTTAATTCTTAATTCAGGTAGTTAATTATTTATGGTTTGAATCACAATATTTAATGGACAAACCAATTAAAATCGTAAGGCATATAAACCATAAAATCAAGCACATAGAGACAACAAATGCTTGCAGAAGAGTGAAAACCCTAGTTAAACAGTAAATACTCACAAAACTTCACATACATGTATCTAGACATCATATTTGAGGTTCTCGCTCTTGTTAGCAACTGTAGATTTCTGCATTAAGTTTTCTAAGTAACTTGTTGTGCAAACTATTGCCACCCGCAAATCAAACCAGGGACGGACCCAGGTGGGGCCCAAGGGGGCCCGGCACCCCTGGCCCATAAATTTTTTTTTTTACTTATTATATATTTTATTTTTGGAGTTGGACCCTCTTTCTAAAATCTTAGGCCTCCCTCTTCCCGAATCAGCGTAGCTATCCTAGCCCAACTAACAACAATCTAACCTATAAATTTAACAAAAAATAATAAAAATATTCACAATGGTAATTGTATTTTAGTAAAAAAAAAAAAACTATTTTACCACCAAAAAATCATGTGTTATTGGAGAAACTAAAACTAAATTTTTTAAAATTACAATAAACTGGTATAAATACTAATTGACTGTAGCTAGTTGTTAAAAATATAATGCAATATTTTATTAAGATTATCTCTCTCTTCCTTTGTTATTTTAATGAGTTGTTTATATTATTTTAAGTGAAGTAGTAAAAAAATAAAACATTAGATGTTGGATGTATTGTAAAGTGAGGTGGTAGAATAGATAAAGTAGTTTTTTGAGATGTTAAACACTAAATTTTTTAGCACCATTACTATGAAGGTCCTAACTTCAAAAAAAAAAAAAAATTGCTAGCCAACCTAGTTTTTAAAAAATACATTATTATTATTATTATTATTATTATTATTATTATTATTATTATTATTATTATTATTATGTCTTTGTCAGTAGATGATTGCATTTTAATGTATTAAGAAACAACGATTTTGTGTATTTATAATTTGTTGATACTTAATACTATATGGATCCTTATTTGGAATATTTTTTTTCTTTGTACTTTGACCCCTCTCACTTGAAATCCTGAATCTGTCCTTGAATCAAACCATTGGCTACTTCAACAATTTCTTGAAGATTTTGATGTGGTCTTTATGTTTCAGCAACAACATCAAACACACATGTAGTGATTAGGTGTTTGGAACAATGAAAGCCTCTCAAAGATGCACGATTGGAGAGGCCAAAAGACAAAAGTAGATCTTAGATTTGATGATGTGTCACTTTCTCCTTAAAGAATAAATAGGCAACCAATAATTCTATATGTAGAAAATTTTCTTACATTGTGATTTCTTACATATTAAAAAAAAATCATTTATTAGCTTCGGAATGAAGTTGGTTCCTCATAAAATTATAAAATATTATGAATCAATAATTTTTCAAACTGAAATATTATCACGGGACCTATTTTGGTAACAATATTTTTAAATTTATTATAGTTTTCTGCTTATATATATCTATACGAAGGAAATCACATTGGAATCACTAATTTTTTTTTTGGCATGGAGACCTTTTTGCTCCTTAAATATTTCGATTTTCACATTGTAAGTTAAATTTTTGAAGGGAAAAAAGGTGTGTAGTAAAAAATAGAACGTAATACAAAAGCGCTACGTTTGCAATAATATAAACAAAAACACAAGGGGCTTTACCAAATAAACAAAACAAAAACCATTTTAACTTTATATCTTTAAAATTCATTTGATAACTCTAAAATCGTACCATAATAATTGATATTTTAACTAATGGGTCTAGAATCGAAAATTCTTATATTTCAGTAATATTATTTATTTAATGAGAATACTTAGGATTCAAATATTTTTTTCTTATTATTGTAATTATTAAATTCGTAACTATTAAATTCATTGGTTTTCAAGGAGAGGATAGAAGAAAAAACCTTTTCGACTGCAAGCAAAAATAATCATTAAACGGCGGTACACATATTTTTCTAAAGAATAATAAGAATTTATCAAAATCATTTTCGGTCGACTTTTTTCAGTAGTTCACAATATCCATCAAATTTAATATTCGATTTGATCACATAACTATATGAGTATGACCTCCAACTTTGTGCAATGACAGTTATTGCCTGCCAAATGAGCTATCCTAGAGTCAAGTTTTTAAGTGCTGAGTAGGTGATTAGACTAAAAAATAATAGTTATGGTCTGCTTAATTTCTTTCCATATGGTCAATGTTAGCTGTTAGGTGAAATTAAGTGAATTCGTTATGGGGTATATTTTAAATTAGGTTTATGCTCTAACCTCTTATCGAATTTTCCAATTAAGCTCTGGCAAGTAACTCTCATGCAGTCAAATGATCAGACAAGGATACTCACTCACGTAGTTAATAAAGAAAAAAAAAAAGAGAGATTAGTTCTTGCGTGGAAGCAACACATTTACTTGTTGAAATAGGTTAGAAAATGAAGGCAAGTGTAAATAAACAAGCCTGTCTGTAGAGGAAAACAACATTTGGTTTTTTAGCCACATCAATTTCTCTGTCAGACGGCAATAAATGGATTTTTTAATTTTTAATTTTTTTTTGGAGAAATTCTAATGTTTAGAGAATTAGAGACATAAAAAATTTCACAATTATTAAGATGATAAGTTGTGATTAATATAATATTATTTTCATATTGACTGATTGGCCATTGTTAATTCGGCAATTTTAGCATATACCAATTATAACATAACATTTTATCAGTTATAAAAAAAAAATTGTAAAAATATTTTTGGTTTTTAGATTTATGCATTTCTTTATTGGCTGCATAAGGTTCACTACTTTATCGAAGCTAATTCTCTGACCCACAATTTAACTGCTTGGACATCTTTCATTTATTTTTGTTGGATCTATTCCCATTCGTCTCTGACATATCTCCTTTTATTTGGTGCCAGGCAGGGATATGGGCCGGGAGGAAGGATAATTTGCCACTGATCAGTATGACTAATGGAACTTAAATACTAATCCACCTTATAATCTAAACAAACACATGCTAACGATTTTAGAATTATTAACAATGTGTACATAGGAATATTTTTGGATGAAGGATGGCTCTTCAACAACCAACAAGTCCCAATTACTGTGAATCTTAGGCACCCGCGGATCACTGTCTATTGGAATCTCCTTTTTTGTGCTTTTGGAAAAGTATAATTTGTGACATTTTTGTAGTATAACTAATAATATCTTTAGCGTTTTTTAAAAAAGTAACACTAGATATACGATATTTTTTTTTTCCAATAATTGTTAATATGATCTGTTATAATTAAAGCAATATCAATTTATTCGGATGACCGTTGATATCATGATATAATGGTCATCACTTCAAGTCATATTCAGTGAAAACTCTTGCGTCTCTCCTGTCTCTGTACAAAATAGAATCGATGATAAGTGGGGGAAGATGGTAGATAGGACTGGTAACATGCATGTGAGAGGTAGGAATAGGACAAAAAGGCAAAGCCCAATTTCATTTTTGCTCTCATCAGCATTTCAGAATCACACGAGCCATCTAACCTGACTTCCTACGCTTTCTTTCTCAACCCCACTCTTTCAGTCTTAGTCATGATTCATGCTTTCCGCCCCACAACTTTTCCATCTACTCTCTCTCTCTAGTTTTAAGGACACAATTACCCTTGCACTCTCTTTTCTATTTTACAAGGAAGGTTGTTGTTATGGTGCAAAGGCGAGCACATGCACATACCCTCAGCTATTTATGTGTCACCAGTGAGTCAAAGCGTTTCACGTGCCACAGGTTGCAGTTGCAGATATACAGACTCTCACGCGCTTTAGTTTCCTCAAGATATTTTGTTTCTTATCTCTATAAAAACAAGGTTGGTCCTCACCGTAGAACACACCTCGATCGTATAGGTGGTCATTCAGAATCAGTGTATCACTGGCCTCACGGACCAGGTGATTACTACTTCTTCATCTGCCTTGTTCAAACCAACTTTGTACTTTCCTTTTCCTTTATAGTTAAACAAATAGTTTTGATTTTCTTTGGCTTGATTTGGACCATGTCACTAACATGTTATTTACTGCTTTCTGAAGGTTTCTAAGGTGACAGTTCAACCAAGATCGAAGTGTGTTCAGATGGAGTATTGGTGTGTGGATCCATGCTATGCTTTGTCAAGTGAGTAGTCTTTTTGCGGATTAACCTTTGCTTCGTTGTCTGTTCGACCTTGAACATATTAGCCAGTCAGTTAATTAACACTATAGTCAGGAAAACCCTAATCGAAATCACTTTTTTGTTTTGTATTATTTATAGAAAGTGAACCAGTTTTTGGTTCCTACGCTTATGAATTTTCC
This sequence comes from Lithocarpus polystachyus, assembly GCA_033629205.1. Taxonomy (NCBI): domain Eukaryota; kingdom Viridiplantae; phylum Streptophyta; class Magnoliopsida; order Fagales; family Fagaceae; genus Lithocarpus; species Lithocarpus polystachyus. The sequence goes on along the minus strand of CM066162.1, from coordinate 2,263,714 downwards.
TTATAGATGAAGTGAGTGTGATTAGTATCATCAGCTTACAACTTTTTGGGGTTCGAGCTGATAGCCCAATCGTACTGACACCTCTCTGGTCCAAGGTGTCTAGGGTTCGAATCCTTGATGATGAGCAGCATGACCAGAGTAAATAGTTCTGATATGCATGTATATGCGTGGGACTGTTTCTTAGGTGGTTAGACACGCTTTATATGACTTAGCTGCACTAGAAATTAGTAATATTGTAATTAAGGAATACAAGAGGTTTAATTACTTTGTTAATAATAATAGATAACTCATATTTCCAATGATTTCAATATTTAGGAACATACTTCTGTTATTGGATCAATCAAAAGCATATATAGATTTTGATAAATGGGAGAATAAGCTGCTGATTCCCTTCTTGTAATCAGAACATTCAGATGTTTTTGGATATCCAGATTTGGCTGTGGTAGAATATCTATGGAAAAAGTTTTAGGTTTCGATCCATATTAGTTGGAGGGTTATGGATTAATATTAGTGATTTGGTGCAAAGCAATCAAGGGAGTTTAAGGCATGAAACTAGTAGCTCCATCATAGAATATTTATGGTTATCTAATCTATGGCACCTATATATATATATATAGATATATCATATCTACTTAATTAATCGTTTACATAGGATATTCAATATTGTCTCTTTTTTTTTATCGACCATATTGTCTTATCTAATATATATTTTGTAGTAATAAATGAAGGGTTAACATGAAGTAGGTATGGTAGATAAAATTGTGTGAACCGCATATTGAGTAGGAGGAAGGGTTGAAACCAATAAGTATTAGTGATTTTGCATGGGTCTATAGGATAGCAAACCATAAAAGAGAAAACCTTACCGATTCATCCAACGACCAATCGGTGAAGGATGAGGGGGCACAAATCTTTTATAGCATTCGATCGCAGACCAAGCCCATTGATATTGGGGCGAATTGTGAAAATCCCTCACAATCCCTCCCTCACAATGCGGCTCCAACGATTCGAACCTATGACCGGGCTCTGAAACCACTTGTCAGACTGCGTGCTTTATCGATCTATCTAACGACCAATGGTGAAGGATGAGGGGGCACAAATCTTTTATTGCATTTGATCGCAGACCAAGCCCATTGGTATTGGAGCGAATTGTGAAAATCCCTCATAATTCTCTGATGGCTGAATAAGAGATTTGTGTTCAATCCCCGTCTAAACCAAAAACTAATTGGTGTCTTGGTCTGATAACAAAGAGATATCATCAGGAGCGGATGCCATAGGTTGAAACTCTCACTCAAAAAAAAAAAAAAAAAAAGGTACCTGCCCTAATTTAAAAGAGAGAGAGCCTTTATTCTTTTTGGTACACAAAGTTTGGAGGAAGAGTGTCAATGAAGATAGTTTATAGGCATTAATCCCAAGGCTTAACTAAATGATTTGTTAGTAAACTCTAGGCTTTAATTAGAGGAAATCATTTAATGGCCTGGTGAACTTCTTTCTTATTTCTAAAAAGGTGTATAACAGCAATGAGAAGTATCTCTCTCTTCTCTTCTGTTCGTTTTATGTGGTTAAAACATATTATCCATTCATCCAACAAGACAAAAGCATTGAGTACTTTCAAGACTTATCTTATTTGGTAGGTTGATTTTTCTAAAGGTCATATACATTCTCAGTGGTAAATAGAATAGGATAACACATGCAAAATATATAAAATCTCACTCTTTCTGTCTCTTACACCAATATGTATAAGAGAGAGAGACGAATGTGGTTTGACTAGGTAGCAGAACCTCTGGCTGGTAGTAAACGTGGAACTTCTACGTGGGTGGATACTAGCTCATAACCCACCAGAAGAGTTGAAAGACAGACCAGTTGACTGAACACACAGTACACACACCTTCCCTCTTCCACCTAAGAAATAAATAGAGAGCAATATTATGTATAGCTGTATACTGTGCACAAAATTTTTCATTTACTATTTAGAGTGAAAACTTTTTATTCAAACATTAGTTTCAAGTAGACCAACACTAATCATAACAGATCAGTTGTTAAAAAAATTATGAAAATTGATATATATATATATATATATGAAACTAGTTTTGATTAGTCTATTTAAGATTTCATAATTAAGTAAACATTTTGGAACCAATGTTTAATTGTTGTAATAAACTTATTGATAACTAAAAGTTAAGTTTATGGTAGATTTCAATTAGTTTAATTTGTAAAAATTTTTATTATTGAATAAAAAATTTAGAATTTAAGTTCTACCTATATAAAAAATTGATTAATATTTTAACTTAATGATAAAATTAATCATTATAAAGTAAATGCTATAGTTGAAATTAAACTTCCGTGTATTATTTAAAGAAGAATTTAGTACAAATTACAAAAGGTTGCTTTTTTTTTTTTTTTTTTTTTAAATCAAGAGTTGGGTAACATATTTACTTTCGTGGTTATATATGGTCTACATGCTTAAATATCCGCCACATTACTTTTTTTCTTTTTTTCTTTTTTGAATCTTTCATCGATTGAGCCTCAGTTACTAATTAAATTGTAAAAGGTGACCCTACATTACTGTTTGTGAACATTGATATACCCGTCACTCTAGTTTTTTCCTTCCTAACTTCTAGGGACCTTCAAAAAGTGGTTAAGTACGTCATAGCTAGAGGACTGGACACTCTCGTTTAGATTCTAGGCTTTTCTATCCTATACTTTTTGCAGTCCGTACACTCAATTATCAATGAGTTCAAATTTGGCGGTATCTGTGATCATGCTCCATACTTGTTTTGTTTGATATTAGGGACATATAAATATATATAATTTTGTGCCACATTTTGTTATGGGAAAGTTACAAGTGGTGAAAGCATCTCTGTATAATTTACTATCACACTTTCATCAATTATAACTCTTTTTACGAAAAATTGTGGTATAAAATTATGTATTTTTATACGTTCGTAGCATTATTTTTTGTTTGAGAGATATTATTTTTGGAGAACTTTCTGGTAAAGTAATGGTGATAAAGCTTGTTGCCCTTGCCAAACCCAAAAGTCATAAACGGACACAGGCCAAAATTAATTATTTTACATTGATTCGAGCTAGAAATACACACGTCGAGGGGACCAATATCTTGTTTTTTTGTGGTTAATGAGGGGACCAATATCTTTACTTCTGTACGAGTACTGATCAATTCTTTAGTTTTCTTTTTGGCCCATTAGATCGAGTTGTGAGTTCAAACCATCTTTGTTTATGTTTCAAAACTCATGGTGTTACGTGTAATTTATCAAAATTTTAAAATATTGGTCATAGGATACCACATGTTAGTTTCCATTTGGATGAGCTATTTAGATTACTTATTTAGTTGAAAGTTTGTTTATACGTTCAAAATGTGAAATTCTAAGAAATTGTACATAAATAGATTAAGCTAAAAAAATTTTAGTTTGTGATCAACCATACCCAGAATATTAAAGACTAGCCAGTGGTAAGGTGGAACTTACAACGAATGTGAGGTGTAAGCAAAAGGGACTGTTCATTTGACAAGGATTTGCATGGAAACATCACTTTTGGTCCTTTTATATGTTTCGTGAACCACAGTCAGAAATCATCACCAAGAAAGTTAAAACAAATTAAGACCCAATCAGGTTTGAATCTCTCTACATATATGACTTCTTCTTATTTATTTATTTTTTGGTGTGGTAAGCATATATATGTAAATATATGTATAAAGCTTTTGCTAAAGAAGGTACCCGTAGGTCAAGGAGAAATAAATGGTCCTTTGTGTCAACAGTCTTTCCCTTTCTCAAAGATAAATTCTGTACAAAAGCTCTTACTAGTTTCATAAACTCATATACACATCAGTCAAGAGCATATTTGACACAGAGTAGTCTCATGAGTTGGTTTCCTTACAAAAGTTCTATAGACAGGTTACAAATATCTCTATAATTAAGGGAATAGAATGAGAATATATTTTTAAGAAATATTTCATATAGTTAATTCTTATTGGGAAATTGCCTCAAATTCTAATTGTGACTTGGAAAGTTAATTAAGTTTCCTAGTTGAAGAAGGAAAAATTAATTTGGGTTTCCTTATTATAGAAGGAAAGACTATTGCTTTGGCGTGTGGAAGGAAATCTATTCCTTTGTTAAAAAGGTAATGTATTCCTAGTTCAAGAGAGAATAAACTCCTTGTTAAAGAGGTAATGTATTCCTAATCCAAGATGGAATAGCAAAAGAGTCTAATAAATAGATAATACTGTAAAAAATTTGATGAAAGGGTCCTCCCTATGGAGAGAGGAAAAATAGAGTGTGAAACCAAGAGAGAGAAAAAAAAAAAAGATTTTCGCTTGGGAGGAACGCAAGAAGGAGGAGAGCAGCAACAAGGATTGCCGCAAAAGAGACAAGAGAAAGAGCAGCCAAGAGGGAGCTGCTTAGAGAAAAAGAAGACAGCCAAGAGAGAGCTATACGTGGAGAAGAAAATAAAAAGGAGAAAGTAAAGTGTTACCGCATTTGAAAGAGATAATTAGTGTGTGTGAGAGAGAAAAGAAAAACAAAAGAGATTTTTCTTTAGCCGTGAGACATACACATGAATTATTATAATTGATTTGATAATAGTGAAATTATTTAGAGTTTGTCTCGTGGTTTTTCCTTTCAAGAAGAAAGGGTTTTCTACGTAAATATTTGTGTTCTTGTATGTGATTATTATTTTGGATTGCTAATATTGTTGATAATATTATTTGAGATCCAACAATTCTCCTATGAGTTTAAATAAAAGGATTATACTAATAACTAGTAGAAAATGCTATTGCACTATGTTTCTTTCTCACCAATTTTTTTAGTAGTGGGGTGAATATTTATCTTTTAATAAAATAAAGGTAAAATATTGAATTTTTTATTTTACTTATATATAATTTACAAAAAAATAATAATAATAACAGTGAAGTTCACAATAGTAAAATTATTTATTAAACATTTTTCATTCTTTTTTTTATAAACTCGTACAATTTTTTTTAAATCATATTTCTTTACCTTCTATATATATATATATATATATATATATGTAGGAATGAAAATGTGCAGAGATTTCAAAATACATAGCCAGGCCAACAAAAACAAAGCCAAGTACGAATTAGGAACCTTTTGTACCCAGTATGGCTTACCCTCAGTAGCCCCTTCCAAAAAACATAGACACAGGCGGCCAGAATCCCCTGAGAAGCATTATAAAACAAAATCTAGAAATTCTAGATATCACAGGAAACAAGGATATGGTAATCCCAGAGACGGTGATTATTATAAGAAGAAACCTTCTAAATCCAAACCTCCAAGCAAATATGAAAAGATCCCAAAAGCAAGAAATCAGAGAGTTTGAAGAAAAACTCAAGCAGGAAGTCTGCTCTGATTTACCCACAGCCTTTTGGTATAGAAAGAAACATGAGGTAGCGCTTCCCTATACCAAAGATTTTAGCGAAAAGAACATTCCAACCAAAGCTAGACCCATCCAAATGAACCAAGAACTCATGGATGTTTGTAAAACAGAAATAGAAGATCTCCTTAGAAAAGAGATCATCAGGAATTCTAGGTCACCATGGTCTTGTCCAGCCTTTTATGTCCAGAAAAATGCTGAGATAGAGAGAGGTGTACCCAGGTTAGTCATCAACTACAAGCCACTTAACAAAGTCTTAGAATGGGTAAGGTATCCAATTCCCAACAAGAAGGACCTTGTTAACAGACTTAGTAAAGCTGTAGTTTTTAGCAAGTTTGATATGAAGAGTGGTTTTTGGCAGATACAAATCAGAGAGTCTGATAGGTATAAGACAGCCTTTACCACACCCTTTGGTCATTACGAATGGAATGTGATGCCCTTTGGCCTCAAAAATGCTCCTTCAGAATTTCAGAATATCATGAATGAGATTTTTAATCCATTCTCCAGTCATGCCATTGTCTATATTGATGATGTACTCATCTTCTCAGATTCCATAGAAAGACACTGGAGGCACCTGCGTGCTTTTCTCCACACAATCAAGTCTAATGGTCTTGTTGTTTCAGCCCCAAAAATCAAGCTTTTTCAAACTAGTATAAGGTTTTTAGGTTTCGATATAAAACATGGTGTTATCAAACCTATTAATAGAGCCATCCAGTTTGCAGATAAGTTCCCAGATGAAATCCTAGACAAAACCCAGCTCCAGAGATTTCTAGGATCTCTCAATTATATCTCAGATTTCTATCAAAATCTTAGGCAGCAGTGCAAACCTCTTTTTGATAGACTTCAGACCAATTCATCTCCATGGACCTCAGTTCATACAAAAATAGTCCAGGACATTAAGAAATATGTCAAAACACTCCCTTATTTAGGAATTCCCTCAGTCAATTCCTTCAAGATTGTTCAAACTGATGCCTTAGACATAGGTTATGGTGGCATTCTTCTCCAGCGTGTCAGTCCCAATTCCCCGGAACAGATAGTCTGTTTCCATTCAGGAATTTGGACCTCTACTCAGATAAATTATAGTACTATTAAAAAAGAGATTTTATCTATTGTACTTTGCATCTCAAAATTTCAAAGTGATCTTTTGAATCAAAGATTTTTAATACGAATTGATTGCAAATCAGCAAAACATGTGTTAGAAAAGGATGTTCAAAATATTGCATCAAAACAGATTTTTGCCCGGTGGCAAGCCATTCTTTCAGTTTTTGACTTTGACATCGAATTCATAAAAGGAACTCAAAACAGTATCCCTGATTTCCTCACCCGTGAATTTTTGCAGAGTCCAAACCAAGATGTCGGGAAAGAAACCCGTCCCCCCAAAGTTACCTAAACAGCAAACTTCAGGTAGCACAAGTCAGGCAAAGAACCCTGGCCAGTTAGTTCCAGCATCCCCAGCCTTAGTCTCCACCAGATTTGTCACATCCACTATCCCTAGACCCAACTACAACAGACCAGTCCAACCCAGTTATAGTTCAGCTCTAGCATCCCCAGCCCCTAGGCAAATCTCACCCTACACAGTTGATGATCCTTTTGGCCCCATACAGTCCCAAAAGTCGTCCCAACCATTGTCCAGAAAAAATAGGTCACCCTACTTCAAGAAGCCATACATCCAGCACATCTCTTATATTGAACCCCACATAGTTCATATAAAAGATCCTCTAGCCTTGGCCATGGAAGTATTCCCAAAAGGATGGCATTTTCTCCCAAAACATCCGGAGAAAAATATCAAGTATTACAGGCAAATCCTCATTGAGGAAGAGTCTGCCAGAATTGAAGATATCATGAACAAAAGGGACCCCTCAGCAGTCCTTTATCATAAGTTCATAATCACAGGATTTATCAATAGCAAAGAATGGGGACAGCATCCCTCTTTGTTAAGAACTCTCAGAGGACTCAAGTCCGCCACAGGATCAAATCTCCATTACAGTTATTATGATTATATGGATGCATTTGAAAAGGTTCTTTTTTATCAGAATAAGCAGTTTGACCATTCATGGTTCATAATGTTTGATAAGAAGTTTTCCTGCACCGTAATTCCAGTATGGTTCCTTAAGTGGTGGGACATGTTTGGGTCAGTTCCCCAGATCTTCCCAGAACCCCTCCAAGATGCCCTAAGGTATTTCAGTTCAAGAAGCCAGACTCTAGTTACTCCTCATGGTGCTCAGTTTCCAGCAATTCTGCACATGACGGTCATGTACAGGATCCATTGGATCAGTATGTGGAACTATGAGATAAAAGGAAATCTTCTAGATAGAGAATTTTCAGTTAAATGGTGGGATAGTCTCAAGATCGACACCATCATCAGTCAAGTTCATCAGGATCTTCCTCCTCCAGTTCAAAGGACTATAGTTACAAGGTCTCAATCTAGTTTAGATTCTTTTGCAGGAAAGTCCAGCAAAGAATTAAAAGATCTTGCTCATCAGTTACTTCTCCAATCAGAAGAACTACAGTCTCAAGAGAGAGGTTCCCCTGCTTCCTCAGAAGCCTCAGCAAATTTTGATCCTAATGATCCCTTATTTCAGGATTCTCAGGATCCAAATGAGGCCTATAGGCTAGACAGCCCCTAAAGAAGATTCTGGATAGCACCAGTCACTATTCAGAACAGTCCTCCAGACAAGTTACTATTCATCCACATTACCAGTCAGCATGGATGAACAGTAATCAGCACTCAGCCGACACTACAGTAAGGGACAGAATACTATTCATGAATAGTGACTTTTTACTATTCATAAACAGTACCCGACAGCATCTTTCAGAGTTACTATTTGCTTTTGTGAAAAGAAATTCACTCAGGTAAAAGCAAATTCACTCTCCGTGATTTCAGCAATCAGTTGAAGCATCCAAGGTTCCCAGCATCCTATAAATTCAGACTCCCAGTTCAGATGAAGGCAGGACCAAAATTGCAAGAACCAATTTTAGAGTTTCCTCTCCTCAGTTATAATATTGTATCCCAGTTAGTTTTCTCAGCTTACATTTGTATTACTCCAGTCAGTCTTACACTTGTAACCTAGTCTTCCGCTCAGTTGTAACCAGTTGTAACTTGCTCCCCCTTTTGGATATATATATATATATATATATATATATATATATATTATAATCTATTCAGCGTATCTTATTACATTTTTCGATGAACTCCTAAACGTAGTGTTACTTGTATGCATACAGAACAAGGGTTCCAAATGGCCAAAATCAGAGTTAAGACATAAAGAAGGCAATAATTGAAGAAACCAGACTTTCATCGGTCCATAATGTTCTTCTTTTGCTCCATCTTAATCTTCACTCTTGCCCCAGCACAAGCTCTCAATGACTTCATACCATTTACTTTAGTATATCTTAACATCGATTACACCAAATCTCACGGTAAGTTAATTACCCCCCACCCCCCTTCTTCAGTCACATGATTGGTGTTGAAGTCCCTTAACGTGTGTTTGGCTTCAATATTTCTTCTTTTTTTCATCTCCTCCACGTCTATTTTGTTTCACGAGAGGGAGAAGAAAAAGAAAGTTGTTTGATAATTGATACATCTAACTTCAAATCTCTTTTCTCCCAACTATTGAGTTATAAAAAAAATCAAGCTAATTAAAAGTTATTAAATAGATAACATCATCAAAAAATTAAGTTAGTTATAACGCGTGAGTGAAGAAATCTATTATTGGCTCCTTCCCGTTAAATTGTAATTTCATGTAAACTATCAAAAGATCTTGTACAATTATAGTCCAATATGGTTGTCTAAATTTACAAAAAACACTAGGTCAGTCGAATAAGTTATAAACTAATTGATTTTGATAACATTCTCAGGGAAGAGAGAAAAAAAAAAAAAAACTCAATTATTTTCAAAAGGGAAAAATAAAAAAAATATTATGCACAAATAAAATGGAAATTTCCAGTATGTATGAACCAATTCGTTTATACACATGAACTATTAAATCTTTGAATCTTTTAAATATTAAGCCCCGCTCGCTCAAGTTTGATGTACTGGGTAAATTAGGTACACTAACCCTAGCTAACAAAGAGAATCTTAATTGGAAAAGAACTAGTACCTTTCTTATATATAAAAATGAATGATATAGAGAATTGGTATTTTTTTTTTTTTTTTGGAAAGGTAAGTGAAAATCGGTATTAATTGTATATGACAAATTACTGGTACATAAACAATTAAAGAGGAGCCTCTATTAGGTCAAAGATTTTGTGAATTTAAAAGGAAAGGAAATTGACAAAGATAATGATGGGAAAGCAAATTATGAACTAACATGAAGCTACGAATAGCACTGGGTGTTCGCAGTGCGGTGCGGTTTTGGACTATTTTTAGCACCGCACTTTGCGGTGCAGTTTAGCTAAAATCAAAACTGCACTGTACCTTGTTTTTGCGGTCACAAGTGCGGTGCGGTGCAGTGTGGTGCGGTTTAGAGTTTAGTCAAAACCATAACCGCACCGTACCGCATCTCATTTTTGTTTTTGTGGTCACATGTGTGATACTATAATGCTGTTTAAAGTCGATTTCCTACTTAGCCTAAAACTAATTTTTCCATTTTTTTGGGCCAAGTTTTAAATTATTGAGCTAGTTTTTCTTTATTTTGGGTTGTCTTTTCTAGTCAACACTTGCTATGGTTATTAAATTTTTTTTTTTGAAAACTAGGGTTATTAAACTATTAATAATATATTTAATATTAAAAATAAATAAATTAATTAATATATAGAGAGGGTACCATTTATGCGGTTTTCTTATTATAAAACCGCAAACTACACTGCACCATGCGGTGTGATGCGGTGCGGTGCACTACTACTTGCGTTACGGTGTGGTTATGCCATTTTGCAGGAGGTTTTGGTGCGATTTTTGCGGTTTGTGCAGTTTATGCGGTTTGGTGAACACCCGTAGCACTAGTACTTCAAGTGTAGTTAGTTTAAAAGGAAAGGGAATTATAAAAGAAGAGACTCGTCAATGTTATAATTTACATATAATTTCATTGAGTAATGCTACAGTCACAAATTATTTTACAACATTTTTACAAAATGTTGATGTTGCCATTCTCTTATTGGTTTTCATCTAGACCTACTATTAATATTAATTTTTTATTTACCAATAATTACTTACTACATTAGCTGTTAAGTCCTCGGGGTGTGATGTCGAATTCTATAAAATATATGAGTGTCTTCCTCATCACCAATTGATTTTGAGGTAAAGTGACACAGCTCAAAATCTAAAAAATGGTATCAAAGCCAAGGTCATGAGTTCGAGTTGCAGCAATGTTATCAAGGGTGCAATGTGGAATGCCAAAGAAGACTTGAGTGTGTCTTCCTTAGCACCAATTGATTTTGAGGAGGAGTGAGCCGAGTGACACAGCTCACGATTTTGACAATATAGAATGAGGTACGTTTTTTCGATGATGCATAGATCACACAACTTGTGAAAACCAGAATTCCAAAAAAGACTAATTAAAAGCTTACTTAATAGTTTCCTATTTAACTTGTATTAGTATTCTATTGTTAGAATTATGGTTAAATGATTAAATTTACTATTTCTTAATAGTTAAAGTTTTTTTTTTTTTTGTAAAATCAGTAATTTAAATTCACTATTTCTTAATAGTTAAAGATTTTTTTGTAAAATCAGTAATTTAACATGGTATCAAAGTAAAAAATCTTGAATTCATTGTCTCCATTTTACCTCCTATTTAAAATCTTAAAAATTTCACATGTTATGCCCTACTTGTTAAGGGGGAGAGTTTAGGCTCACATATGAAAGAGAATATCAAAATTATGGTTAAATGATTAAATTTACCATTTTCTAAAAATTTAAACTTTTTAGATAATTAATAATTTAACATTCATAAATCATTAAACAATGACTAGATTTGTAACTATACATATGTTTAATGATGAATTTACTAGTTCTTAACAATTAAAGTTTTTTTTTTTCAAATGTTTCTAAAGCAAAAGTTAGGGCACGTTTGGTACACTGTAATGATTACTACGTGAGAATAGGAATAAGTATTATAAGGAATACATTAAGTTGGAATGTAATAAGTTTTACTATTTATTAGTTTGGTGACCATATAGGAATAGAATCATGAATATGCATCCACAATTTAGTAGAGTATAAAAAGAAGGTGTAACTAAATCATTTTTAAGTCAAATTTTCTAAAATACACTTATTTTAGGGTGTTCAAAATAGAATCAATAATTAATAACAAGGAAATTTTATTTTCTTTCCTTTTGAAGATGTGGCAACTAATGGCTTTTTAGGAAAAAATTTTAAAAAGTTATTAAATAAGGTGAAAGAATAGATATTTAGTACTTTTGATAAGGAATAGTTATTCCTCATTTTGAAAAATAGTTATTCATAAGGAATAAATATTCATTGTAATAAAAATATAACAAAACAACTAAATAGTTAAGCTATAGGAATATCTATTACATTACGGTATTTATTACAGTCTACCAAATGTATCCTTAAAGCTTTGAGAATATATATTACCATGGCATCTTAACAAATGTTTTTGGGATAAGTAATTACTTATTTCAAGTAGCAGTAGGATAACCAATAATAAAAGAAAAAAAAAAGTTCATTAGGTACCAAAATTAATTGCATTAAAATTCAATTAATTTGTTCGAAACCAAAATGAATTAATAAAACATCTCTTTTTCTCCAAAAATATTAAATGTGAATAATTAAACTCCTTTCTCCATCAATTATTTATTTATTTATTTTACAAGCTTGGATAGCAAATTAAATGTTTTGGGCTAGTGGCAGTAGTATTAGGAATTTTATCTAGAACAATGCTAGAGATACAAACTATTTTACAAATTCTTTTATAAATTGCTAATGTGGTGAGTGATTATTGATAAATGAAAAAAGTGGTATTAATGGTGGGCTTAAATGAAAATTAATAAGAGGTTTGCCATATCAACATTTTGTAAAAATGTTATAAAATAGTTTGTGACTGTAGCATTATTCTTTTATGTAATGCAACTCATCTGTTTCAAATATCAAGTGAAAATTAAATTCTATTTCAATTTATTTTGTTCCAAACAAATAAATTGGATTATAAAATAAAATTATTTTTTTAAAAATAAATGTTGATTTCGCAATTCCATTTCCAAATCTAATTTATTTCATCTTAGTTAATTGAATTGAATTCGGATCCAAACTTCCACTCTTAGAAATTAAGTACTATATATATTATAACAAGTAGAGACTAAAGACTAGAGACTTGTATGTATTGTATTTATATAAATTAACATACATCATCAGAATTGTAATAAATAAAGATTATAGAAAGTCAAAAATATAAAATGGTTAAATAAAAGTGATATGATTTGTTTATTAAGACGCAAACATTTTTGTTTCAAAACCTAATTACTCTTCCAATTTGCATACATATATATGTTCGAAAGGGAATTGACTATGTTTACGTAAGTTTGAATGATGAGTGCTAAAAGCAAGGAAATGGCCTCTAGGAGATGTTTGGCATGTCATAGAACTATACCAATTATGAAAAGTATAACTTGTATTAATTTTTTTCATTCTTGTAAGGTTTAGAAAATCGGTTCAAAATTAGACCAGATATAATATTTCTAAAAAAAGAAAGCTTTAGATCTTTATTTTTCAAATTTGTATTCGGTCAAAAAATCTTTTACGGAGTAATTTATCATGTTTTCACATGTGTATTTCTGATTTTCTGGGAAAAAACTAGTTTTAAATTTTGTAATTCCACGTACTATTTCTTATCAAAATTGATTCTAACCTAAGGGGTGTTTGGTAAATCACAAAATCAGACCAACCAAGAACAACTTTACTAGTTTATTTGTTTTTAATTTAGTTTGGTAAATTCTCGGTTCAACAAACTAGTTCTTTCAAATAGATTCCCACCAAAATCAAAATTTTAAATTATTGTATTTTGAATTTGATTTTTAAATACATATTCCAATTAGAAATTAGTTTTCATGAGTTTGATTTTCATTCTAAACTGCACGTTAACTAAAACTTGTTCTGACTTGATTCTAGGAAAACTTAAACCTAATGTATATTAGTTTGAATTGGTTTTATTTTTTATTCAACTGGTATTACAGCTGAATAAATTTTGTGGTTTACCAAACACCTCTAAATCTAAATTAATTGGATGTAAAAAAAACCCAATTTAATTTTAAATTGATCTTTATTTTAGTTCAACTTATATTAAAACCAAATTAATTTTATGGTTTGCCAAACATCTCCTATTATGATATAAAAGGTAGTGTTTTTTTTTTTTCTCTTAAGAAATTGAAATAATTTATATCGTATCTGAAAATTATTAAGTACTCTCGAAATACCATAAATGCATACTTTCCTTCTCTCATATAAATAATAGGTCCTACCATGAATTTAATTAGTAAAATTTATTGTTCATATAAGAGAATGGAGTACACATTTATAATATTTCGAGAATACGTAATAATTTTCTTAAAAAAGTGTTTTATGCCTGCTTTATATATATCGAGATCCAGATCCTACACACCTATAGGACCCACAAACTGTGAAACACCTTTTCCGTGGTGAAAAAAACAATGATGCGTTAATCATGTATCACTTACTATACTAATTCTCAAAAAAAAAAAAAAAAAAAAAAAAACTTACTATAGTACAAAACTTATACCTTTTACCTCTTACCAAAAAAAAAAAAAAAACTTATACCTTTTCCCATGGAAGGATAAAACTTATAAAAGTATTTCAAAGTCAAGTACAAGGTGCTAATTTTTTAAATCCAAATTTCTCACTTCTTTATAATTAAGAACTAAGACGAAAAAATAGGTAGAAATAAATAAGTGCAACAACAACTGGAGTTTAGCTATTCTTTCTTTATTTATTGTTTACTAAGGAAGGTTGTTAAAGAGAGAAAGCACATGAACAATCTTTGTCACCTGTTAGTCAAACCTCCTCACGTGTAAAACGTAGCAGATGCACACCATTGGACAGATTTCACACGCTTTAACCCATTGAAGAACCCTTTTTTTTTGGGCCCAGGACTCTCTAATCTTATCTCTCTTTCTTTCTGTTTTTGTTTTTTTGCTTTTTGTTTTTTTTGGGCTAAACTAATCTTATCTCTATAAAATCGCTTGGAAACTTAACTCAGCTGCATACCCTATATGGGGTTGAGCTCAGTACTCTCTATCACAAGGGTACTTTCTTTCTTTCTTTCTTTCTTTCTTTCTTCTCCTTCTTCTTTTTCTTTTTATTCCTTTTTCTATTAGTTTTTTTTTTCTCATTTCTGGTTCATATATTGAGCTTGTTTAGGATGTTATAAAAGCTTACTCTTTGACTTTTTGTATATGTTTTTTCAGATGGAATATCTTAAGCGACATATATACCATGAAATCAAAGATGGTACAACCATGTTGAATATATGATCGGATGGGATATATGTGTTTTGATCAACGAAATACGGGTGAGTGAATTCTATGATATGGTTGTCAAGTGAGCAGTCCTTTTGCCGATTATAACCTTTGTCTCATTGTCTGTTCGACCTTGAACCTATGGTTATGACTAGAGTCATAAACCCTAATC
This sequence comes from Lithocarpus polystachyus, assembly GCA_033629205.1. Taxonomy (NCBI): domain Eukaryota; kingdom Viridiplantae; phylum Streptophyta; class Magnoliopsida; order Fagales; family Fagaceae; genus Lithocarpus; species Lithocarpus polystachyus. The sequence continues at coordinate 2,248,713 of CM066162.1, read as the reverse complement.
ATAATTTCTTTACCTAATATGATCTTTACAGAGAAAAAAACTTGGGGTTATTGAAGCTATATCTGCGCAACAATACAAGTGTGTGTGTGTGTGTGTGTGTGTGCATATTTTATGTGTTTTCATGGTAGGTTTAGCCTGTGTGTCATCAGGTAGGTGTAGAGGTTGTTAAAAGGATAGGTAAGTTTGTGCTTGCCTTTGATTTGTGGATACAACTTTCCCTATGACTTCGAGGTCCATTGAAAGTAAGACCGACCTCTAATTTTAACCTTTGAATTCTTATTTATGTCATCAGCTTAATTAAAGTCTAGAAGTTTTGACTTTGATCAGTTAGGTTGAGCTGTGTTTCTATCGAGTGCCTACTTCATGTTCAAGTCTTTGAAGATGTAGGTATATGAAGACATTTTTTATCTTGGAACCCATGTATTACAAAGAATCATGGTTAAGATAATTTGCGTGATAATTAATTCTAAACCCCCATAAGCCATATTAATTGTTCTATAATAGCATGCATGAACTAATTAGATCTTTGATTTATTCCACAGAAATTTAGTGGTGTCATACGAAATTTTTCAATGAAAAGAGACAAGAATTTTTGATTTCAAAGGTTCTTTTGCTGGAGATATCGCCTTCACTAGCTTAGATCGATAGAGCTAGCTCCAAAGAATTAAGATTGAGAAGTGTTGTAACTGGTGTGACAACACCAAAGCATCAGCTTTAAAGTTCATACAATTTTTTTGTAATAAATTTTTCATAAATAAAAATTTATGGATGGAAAAGTGATATATGTGTACAAATTTAGGTATGACTGTGTATGTACAGGAAATGAGGTTTGACTGGGTAGTAGAACCTCTGGCACTTGATAGATGAAGGAAATCTTTTAATAAAAATAATCAATATTAGAGGTAGCTTATTGGTAGCCATAAACAATCTATTACTTTATTTCCTGAATTCTTTGATCTTAAAAAGGATAATTCATTACATAGATGAGCAAGGCTTAAATACAGTATTTAGATATTGTTTTTTAGGTTTTTCTTTTAAAATTTTGTCATGTGGATTTTTTTTCATGCGATGGAAGTATATTTTTTAGTTAAGTAGCCACAAGGTTGAATCTTAAGAGAGGAACTTAAGGAATAACACCTAAAGCACTGTACCTAAGTTTTGTCCTATATAAATATATGACAAAACTTAGGTACAGTGCTTTAGACGTTGTTCTTTAGATTTTCCTCTTAAGATTCAGTCATGTGTTTACTTAACTAAAAAATACACCTCCATTCTATGAGAAAAAATTCACATTGCAAAATTTTAAAAGGAAAACTTAAGGAATAGCCCTTAAGTATTGTACTTAAGTCTTGTACTATAAATATATACCTTAAATATTAAAGCATGTTTGTACATGCATGTTACAAAGAAGATCTTACTTGATTCTTAGTCTATGCTTTATGCAATGTTCAACAATTAAGTATTGATGTTATTATATTATTAATGAGTTCACGTTTGTAGTTTTTTGTTTTTCAAATCTTTAAGGCTGTTCGCTTCACGTTTGTAGTTTCTTTAATGGTCCAATTGGTCGGAGGAGTGGAAAAATTAATGGAAGGATGGAAAATTGAGAGGATAGAAAAGATTTGGTTTTTTCTTATGTGTGTTTGGTTGGAGGGGTGCAAAAGTGAGAGGGTGGAAAATTTTTTTGTTTGGTTAGAGCGAAAAAAGAGATGATGAAAAATATAGTTTATATAAATTGACTATTATGTCCTTGCGGGAAAGTGAGAGGGGTAGGTAAGTACAATAAAATGAGAGTTTTTGTATAAATTACATCACTCAACATCTTTTCCTCCCCATTTTCCTCCCAAATTGGGAGGATAAAAAAATGTGAGCCCGGATAGATTATTTTCCTCCTCATTTTCTGTCTCTCTTATTTTTTCTCCTAAACCAAACGATGAAAAATGCCATTTTCTATTTTTCATCTGCCCTATTTTTTTCCCAACCAGACATACTTTAAGGCTGTTCGCTTCTCGACTGGAGAAGTATAGCTAGGTGGTGGGCCACTGGTCACCACTGCATTAGGGGCCCATAATGACCCCCTACTGCAGTTATTTTCTAGGTAGCCTCCATTTATTACTCTACAAAGTTTTCTGCATCTTGGGCACTGGTTTTACATATAAAGTTGGTTTTAGAAATATAAAAAAATTCCCCCCAGATTTTAGGGTAGCCTTTTATACTCTGGTAGGGTTAGCAGGAACAATAATACTACACTTCAACGAAAAATATATGCCAAACATAAATCGAAAGAAATTGTAAGTAGAATTCTACTTTCCTTTATGTGTAGTTTACAAGAAGCATATATATAGGACTTTTGCGACCCGGGGCGACCAACGTATTAGTCAAGTATGGGCTGCCCTGCTTGGATACCGTGGCTAGCGACCAAAAAAAAAAAAATATATGGGACTTTCTATAATTAGATGCTTGCTTTACTAATCCAAGTCCTATATATTAGCAGTCATTGACTCATTGGTGAACACTCGAATTTTTTAACTCTTTCTCAAATAATTGATACTCGACATGGAAATTTCGGAAGCAACAAAAGCTATTCTGATGATGTTACCTTTTCACAAAAAAGAAAATGACAACTAAGATTTCCTCAATGAACACAAAATAAAACTATCATTATTAAACTTAAGATGAACCCTATTCAATCCTAAATTTTGAGGTCGAGTGGACAATGAATCTGAGGTATAAGCAAGGACTACTTATTTGACAAGTCTTCCCATGGAATTTAACACCTAAGAGTTCTCTTGGAATACAAATGGATATCAGCCAAATGTTTTGAGGTATGATTGCTCAAGAGCTAAACATCTCCAAAGTAACTGTCCAAGACCATTCTCTCGCTCAAGGTACTCTCTCTCTCTCTCTCTCTCTCTCTCTCTCTCTATATATATATATATATATATATTTTTTTTTATTGGATCTTTGTAGCAAAAAAAAAAAAAAAAAAAGAAGATAGTTTTTTTTTTTTTTTTTTGTTACGAATAACGAATTTTTAATAAAATAAAGGTTTAGTTAACAGATTCCTTTAAAATCCATCTGGATGCATCACATATCAATATCCATAAATTAGCAATTCCACAACAAAGACAACCAAAATTCAAAAACTTACTTTTTAAAAATTCACCCTCTAGGATGTCACATAGCGGTGTCCACAATGATATATGGGTTTCTTCCATTTTAAGTTAAATATAGACAACTTTTCCCAACAAATAAGGGTAATAGATATGAAATATATCTTTATTTGGATTGTTATGTAACTATGGTACTGTAGTAAAAGACCAATGATTATTTAGCCTTGTGTTTTAGACAATTGTCTAAATGACTTAATACTGGAGTCAATTTCTATCTCACTCAGGGATTATTTGCATCTAAATGCAAAGTCTCATATGTGTATTATCTTGGTGACATTCTGGTTTATGTCCTTGTATACGTTAGGGACATTTTTGTTACCAACAATAGGTCCCACTGTATTCAAACTAGTAAAAGTTGATTTCAAAATTTGCTCTCTAGGATCTTGAAGCCATTCACTGCTTTCTTTTCATATTGAGGCTGCTTCCGCAATTTGGGTCTTAATCTTTCTCAAAAACAGTACATCTCGGACCTCTTAAGAAACTTGATATTGCGAATTCTATGGTTGTTCAAATCCAATTTCAACGTCCAACAAGCTTTCGAAACATGCTGGTAAAACTTTTGTCAATCCTTTATTTTATCACCAAATTGATGGTGCTCTTAATATTTTACTCTCACAAGGCTTGAAATAGTTTTTGTCATAAGCAAAGTTTGTCCGTTTATGCATAATTAATCTGAAACACTCTATAGACTGTTGTCAAAACATATTTTACGCTACCTAAAGCACACTAGTAACTATGGTCTCTCCTTCTCAAAGAATTCTCCTATGCATCTTCAAAAATTTTCAAATGCAGATTGAGCTGAGCGTGTTGATGATTAGAGATCCGATAGTGGTTTTGCAAGATTTCTTGGCCACAATCTTATTTCTTGGTCCTTTTAAAAGCAACGAACAGTGGCTCATTCCTCCACTAAATCCAAATAGAAAGCCCTTGCTAATGCTGTAGCCGAAAGAACCTGGGGTCTCACTTCCCGTAGTTCCTCTCAGGTGTGAAAATATTGGATTTATATCTCACTATTAATTTGGTCTTTCATGTACGAACTAAACATGTAGATTTTTTTCATTTTTTATTATGACAAATTTCCCTGCAAAGATCTTAAAGGACGTTTCATTTCTATGAAAGACCATATTGCTAAATTGCTACTATTATGACCAAATTCCTCTCCTCTAGTCATCTTATCTTCTTCCGTGATAATGTGAATCTCTTCTCAATTACAATTACTCCCTCAACCTCAAGTTAATTTGAGAGATTACATTCATTTCTATTCTAACTATCTCTAATCATGCATCTTTATATTTTACAAGTATGGACAGTAAAAGGAGACAATGTAATCTATTGGTAAATTATCAAAAGAAACCTAAAAAAGAAGAAGTAAGGTTGTAAGTTTTGTAACGTTAATAAGAAGAAGGTTATATTTGGTAACAGTTTTTGTTTTCTATTTTTAAAAATTTGTTTTTGGGAGTATAAAGAAAAAAAAAATTTCTTGTATTTTTGAAATAAAAAACATGTTTGGTTAGTTGAAATTTAAAAAAAAAAAGTTTTTTTGAAAATAAAAAAAAGGAAATACTGAAATATGTTGTTACTAGGATTTGAACTCTAGTACTAACTTATTAAATGAGACAGATTCATTAAATCAAATGCGTATTTTTATTGACTTTTAAAAATTAGAAATTAAAAATAGCCTTTTGCATGTTTTCAGCTTCCTTTACAAATTGAGTTTTGAGAACAGTTTTTGTTTTCTGTTCATTTTGGGTTGCCAATAAGGGTCATCAAATAGCCCACGGCCCACAGCCAGATCTAGAAACCTGATGGCCCACCTGGCTAATGGGCGGCCCAGCCCATTGTTATTGAGGCCCATGGGTAGCCCACTTGCCCAGTGGGTTAGGCCGTGGGCTAGTTTTTATACCCATGGGTACCCGGTGGGCTAGCCTAGTAGCCCAACCCGTTGCCTAGCCCATTGGCCTAACCCATTGGCCCAGCCCGATAACTCATAATTCATAACAAAAATATATAGGAAATGTATGAAGGATTGATCTTAAGATATTATAGAGGAGTTTCTTAAGAGAACTCTCTCAATCACTAAGATACTCAAAGTAATTGTGCTAAACTTAGGTTATTAAATATATATTTTTCTAGTAGTCTAGCAAATTTGAATTAACCATTTGACATTTTTTTTTATTAAAGATGAAAATAAAAAAACTATTTAAAGCCTTAATAAAAAAAATTAAATAGGTTTCCATCAACAAAACAAAAAATTAAATAGATTTGACTGTAAAAGAATTTGTAATTAAGTATTAAATTTTTTAATTCTTTCCTTTAAAAAAATAGATTAATTATTTCCTTATAAAAATAATAAAATAATATGCTAACACAAGCCCATGAGTAGCCCATTAGGCCCAACCCGATAGTCCAGCTCGCTAAAGACAAAATGGGATTGCCCATGGGCAGGGTCATGGGCTGAGGTTTTCTCTTTTGGCCCAACCTGACCCAACCCGTTAACTAGTTAATAGGCCATTATGCCCAGCTCATTGTGCCCAGCTCATTGTGCCCATAGGCCAAGTAAAAATAGGCCGAGCCAGCCCGACCCTGCCCATTGACGACCCTTAGTTGCCAAACAAGTTTTTTAGTCTTAAAAGAAAAAAATTGTTTTTGAAAATAGAAAATAAAGCGGAAAAACAGTTACCAAACATACCTTAAATATAGCTTAAACCATCTAAGAGCTTTAGTACTCAATGGCATTGCATGAAGTTATAATGATGACATTTAGGTTTGGAATCCAACTCCTTCGCTTAGATGTATTAGAAAAATATAACTTTAACCTAATTCATATTAAGAAAACAACAGGTCATTTGTTTAATATGAGAAGAGACGATAAAAGGAAAATATGAGCTGTCTTAATTTTAGTCAACCTCCTAGAATTAGTAAGAAATAAAGACCCGTAATCAACGCCTAATATCTTGTCAATTTAATGTCATTATTATTGCATAATAGACTATGGGTCATGCTAACGAGTGCTCTTAGGGCATTGGTTAAAAATCCATTTTAAGAAAGTTTTAACATCACTTTTATGAGAAATAAAAAAAATTGTTAAAACATTAATTATTTTTCTTTCTTTTCCCATAAAAACTTTCTTAACGTGAGTCTCAATAATAAATTAAACACACCCCTGAAAGGTGAATACTCCAACATTTTATAAAAATAAAATAATAAAAATAAACTACATCAAATGAGCACTAACGGTCTATTTAGTATAGTTCATGAGGTGACTTATTTTATAAACCAACTTATGTAAAGCTTTATAAATGCTCATTTTTTTCTAAGTGTAATTGTATTTTATTTTTTATTCAACTTATTTTAAAAAAAAATAAATGAATGAAAATAATTTATGTTTAACACATACTAAGAATTTTTATTTATTTATTTTATATGTGTAGTTGTAATTTGAGTTTTGATTAGTGTTATGAACGTGTGATGCATGAGTTAATCAAGAAACATATCATATTATATACTATATAATATAAATTTCTTTGAATGAATACTATATAATAAAAGTTGAGTTTTAGAAATCATATTATGTCCATGCAATACATGAATTAATCAAAAATCATTCCATATTATAATAAATGTTGGATACTAAAAATTCTTGTTACACCAAATTACTATCTTTCTATGCACTAAATGGCCACCATTTAAAAAAAATTGTAAATTAAATAATTCCCCAATAATTATGGATGGTTTCAAATTAAACCCTAAAATTTAAAATTTTGTTATTACAATTGTGATCTTTTTAAATCATTCCAATTCACACCATCAATAAGCCACAATTAACTGAAAGTGATAGAATATGACATAAAAATGAGATTAGAACCCATTTGAGCACCCAAAAGAAAAAAAAAATATCTATGCCAAATTCTAAAACCTCTACTATACGATATGAAAAATGTGAAATTATAAAATAACGGTTAGATATATTTATTTACACTGATCATAACATTCATAATAAAATTAATATTATATAATCTCATGTCCAAAATCATATACTATTTAATGAAATATGTATCCTCCACTTTGTGATTATGGCAAATGGACACTCTTTCTGATGGAATCTAGTGCATTAGTATTGGTATGATCGCACTCCTTTTTTATATATATTTTTTTCATTCTTTTCTCTCTATCTCATGTGGCATATTGTAAGTATATTAAAAGTTAAAATAAATTTAAAAGAAGCTTTAATTATTTATTTTAAATATTTATATTTATATTTTATTTTAAGATTTGGCCTTAAACGTGGAAACCCATTAAAAACAGAAAAGTGTGTTGAGAAAAACATTAGCCTTATGATTTCAGATAAGTCTTTATTTTTACAAAAAAACAAAAAGTTTTTAATAAAGTATAGACATTTTTTTTTTTTTTTTTTTGCTGGGTATAAAGGATAGACATTTGGGTAAGGACTTTTTTAGTTTTTTATAGTGGAAAAACTGTGTCACAAAAAATGTAAAAAGTTAGGCATAATATACGGTGTGTATGATTTTAAGCGGTTGTAAAGGTGATTCAAAAACAATCTGCAAGATTTTGTTGGTGATCGTGATCTCTGGGGTTACAGAGAAATTTGTCAAAAATAAAATAACCAAGAAAAAGCACTAAAAGCAAAGTGCTCTATGGCGTCCTATTGACCGAAATGGAAGGACGACGTCTCATCATGGATATAGAAGAAGACAAATTTCTCTGACAGACTTCTCAAACCCTAATTACCAAATCCCTATACATTACTGAATATCTCTCTCTCTCTGCCAAATTTAGGAGGTGCTTGTAGGGTCTATCACATGGGGAAAATACATGCAACGAAAATAGCATGTATATGTATTTGTCAAAAATAGAATAACCAAGAAAAAGCACTAAAGGCAAAGTGCTCTATGACGTCCTATTGACCGAAATGAAAGGACGACGTCTCATCATGGAAATAGAAGAAGACAAATTTCTCTGACAGACTTCTCAAACCCTAATTACCATACATTACTCTCTCTCTCTCTCTGCGCCAAGTTTAGGAGCTGTTTGTAGGGTCTATCCCATGTGATGGGAAAATACATGCAACGAAAACAGCATTTATTTTCTCTAAGTTTAGCTAGGGACTAGATATTTTTCCATCAATGAATCTGGTGCACCATCAAATAAACAGAGTAAAAAGCATGATTGGAATATGTAGCTGATTGATCCACATAAATAATCAATGGGAAATGTTAGTGCTTGTTACCGTTTCCTGGGTCTTACTAAATAAAGATGACAAAAAATTATTAAAAAATTGTCAAAAAATATAAAAAAATTGCTAAAAACATATCAAAAAGTTAAAAAAGTAAAATAAACATAATAAAAAATTGTAAAAAATTATTGTTAACGAGCACCTTACGGTGCCTGTTAACATAACCCATAATCAATTTTCTAGCCATAATAGTATAGGGCAGTTAGTCTTCCCAGTTCCCAACATCTAGGGCAGTTAGTCTTCCCAGATCCCAACATCTCTATGACAGTATGCAATTACAAAACTGATGAGACTATAGAACGATGATCGTTTCACATATGCATCTTCTCATTAATTAAAATTAAGGAATATTTGGATACTGCTTATTACTGTAAATTGAAAATTAAAAATATTATAATAAAATAATTTTTAAATATGTAAATAATGCTATAAGACCAAATTTTAAAGTTATTTAAAAAAAAAAAGTAGTTTGTGGGTCCTATGAACAGTGCATGAGACCCACTAATTTGTGAAAAATGCCTTGCTGGAAAATGCAAATGCGCTTCCCAAACGGAGGCTAAGTGTGCGATTGGATTGAAATGAAAAATTAAAATTATTTTACTATTCAGCTTAATTTTGCTACTATTTATAGGCACAATTGCACTTTTTGGCATTATTCATGAGCCACACTATACTATTTTAACTAAATTTTGCCTTTGTCTACAGTACTTTTAGCAATAATTTTTCAATTTCAGCAAAATAAGCAGTATCTAAACACACCTTAAGTTCTTCAAACTTTCTAAAAAAAATTTTTTTTCTTTTTTTTCTGTTTGGATGCCAAAAATAATTTACTGATTAAGTTAGTTAATTTCTCTGCATGTTCATCATTATTTTTGTAATAAGTGATACAAAAATACAGCAAAATAATTAGTACTCAATGCATAACACTTTCACTTTTATTAAGTGTGAGAAAAATGACTGATTATATTAATGGTGTATATTCATATTAATATTAAAATTATGTTCTCAATTATAAATGAACTTGTAAGACAAATAGAATGTACTCTCAGTTAACAAACTTCTCAAGGAGTAAATAATGTGTATATCCATATTAATATTAACTTCTCAAGGAGTAAATAATGTGTATATCCATATTAATATTAAACTTATGATCTCAATTATAAATGAACTTGTAAGACAAATAGAATGTACTCTCAATTAACAAACTTCTCAAGTAATAAATAATGTGTCTACACATTTATGTTTCTTTCTTCTTCTTATTCTTTTCTTATTTAAAAAAAAAAAAGATGGTGGGGGTTCCATGGACAAGGTTTTTGAAGGAGACAATTCACTTTGGATTGAAACATGCGGTGCACCAGTGGTTCAAGGGCTGTACTTTCACCAAAAAGTCAAAAACTCTACTTTGTTGCACGAGAGGCACAATATTTAGCTGAATAAACTTAAGTATATAGTGTCACCTACTTTTTGTGCAAGTTGATTTTACTCCATAAACGGCATTAGCACACAGTCTTGAAAAGTTCATCCTTAATTTGCCATGACATTAAAGAAACGCAAACGATAGCAAAAATATGTTTTATGACGACTGCCCACTTAATTAACCAACTAGAAGATACACAATTTATTGAACAAAGTTTTTATGCAGCCTGCTGGGTTGCAAGAATATTTTTTATACTAACCAATGTGTGACGGTTAAAAAAATTATTTGTACGTAACTGTTTATTATATAAATCAGTCATGTGACTCATTAAAAATGTCACTTGACTATATATCTGGAATGGATAATAAGTTTATTTCTCTCTACATAGGGATGCAGGAAATGCCACTCAAGTCTCAACCCATAAGTCATTGGCATGATCATATATATAAATACTGTAAGCGGTGAACATCAGATTATGAATTTTTTTCATAGAAGTCTTGGTAATGTGTTTGGTATGAGAAAGTGAATTAAAAAAGGTGAGGATCTTGTAGAAAAAGTTTAGGACCACAAAATTTTTCACAACTTCTTGCTACAGTTGTAACGTGGCAGTGTGATTGGTGAAAAAAATATGGTGGATTCATGTGTAAATGATAGTTAACTACTCACAATCTGCCACGTCAGAATTGTGGCAAAAAAATTGTGAAATAATTTGTGGTCTTAGAACTACTTGATTTTGTATGTCTTGATATAGAATATCATCAAATAAAATCAACATATTAAAGAACAGTATATAACTAGTTTTAATTGTTTTAGTTTGGCAACTTTTTATTTTTTCAAAAAATAATTCAAAACGATTCAAGATAAATATCCTTTAAAAATTAGTTTTAACTTTAGTTACGTTTTTTCAACTATATATGTATTCCCTACAAACTCAAGTTTTTAAAGTTTTGCTGTTTTCGCATGCATATTCCCACCAAAATCTGGTTATAAATTTGTAATGTTGACATACATGTTTGTTAAAATTGGTTATGATATGATTCTAGACAAATTACTGTAAAATATATAAATTTCAAAATTTAACTGGGTTTTATTTTTTTTTTTTCCTCCAGTTTGTATCAGAATTAAACCAGTCCTTTAATTTACCAAAAACCACCTTAGATATAACAACCCAATGCTTTCTATGAAATTTAACCCCTTCGTAAAGGAATTTTTTCTATTTCCTTTTGGAGAGGAGCAGATGATTCTAAATTTTAAACATTCATCATAATAATAATGTTATATTAATATGTGTATATGAATTATGATGCACAAATCAATTAAAGTTTTATATATAAATTAGAGATAATATTTTACTAATTGCTTGACAATAAAATTGAAAGTACAAATAAAATAAAAATACTGTCTTAAGTTGAATGACGAAGCACATCATATAAACAATTTTTTTTTCAAAAGTTGAAATTATAGTAGATTATTAATATAATTTAAAATAAATATTAACAATTATTTTTAAATTTCTCTCAAATTTTAATAAAACTTTAAAAATAAAGCTTTATCTATAATAAACTATATTAATAGTTAGTGAATCGCACAACGAAATTACAGTGTATGATGTAAGGTAACATGTGCATATGTTAATAAGTAAACTACATGTTTTTTTTTTCCTCTAGTCAACTAAATTATGATTATTATTAACTAAGTCCTTTATAAATCATGTATATTATTATTATTATTATTATTATTATTATTATTATTTGCTTCACTTAATTTAATTTGGACAATTGCAATGCAGTGTTGTTCTTCATTTCTTTGAACTTTTCTTTTCCTATCATTGTTGGATTTAAAAGAAGAAATAAAGATATCAACTCCCCTTATTGAAGAACCCCTGTTCTATTGGCTACAGCAACGATTTGACAAAGGATATATGTTCAGTGCATATGGAAATGATATTATGAGATGTTTTGTTTATATTTGTGATCTTTTTAAGTCTTTGAATTTGGTTTGTCATGTTTAATTAGGAGTGGTAGTAATTCTTATCATTGATACGAGTTTTTTATTATTATCTTCTATTGATGTAAGCTTGGAGTTAAACAAATTAACCATGTTAGATATTATTAATTATACGGCATGTATATTTTCATTTTCTGTTCATGTGAATGCACTTTTGTCAGACTCTTAGGAGAGAGGAGAAGCATGAGCATATTGCCACTGCGTGAGAATCTGTCTGAGAGCATCATGTGTGCAATGACCATAGTGCCTGCATGGATAGCCAATGTGAAGTTATAGCTATAGTGAGCTTATTTTCAACGTAGGAAAACAAATTTACTGCCTCATGACTCGATGGAATTCAGAAACCATTAAGAACTGACACATTACCAAGCTTTAATAAAACCAAGTTTTAACAAAGATTTCGTAAAACTAGTTCACTCAAGTTCATACTTATAGATTTAGGTTTACATGGAATTTTACTTCAGTTAACTTAGCCTTGTATATACATATAGTGAATGCGGTATATAGCCTTTAAATCAGCCGCAATAATACAACACGATCATGTCAATTATATTGACAGCGACTTGGATTTCTAAAGTACGCAATCATATGTATCATTAATTAACCATCATTATCCAACTACCAGCCAATGGCGAAGATAGCCATACATGACTCTAGTTTTTCTTGATTCTTAATTTTAGATACATATATATTGCTGTCTGGCCAAACTGAGTCATGATCATGAGTGATTGAGAGTTTTTGAGTTAACCTTATCCGATAATTAGATGTATGGCTCATATGGTAGCCAATGAAATTAGTGTCAACATATCGGTAATCCAAAGGGGTATGTATTAACACAATTGACTGAAAAGCATATTTCGTAAAGCAAAGTTATTGGTTTTAATTTGTATATGATGCAACTACATTAGTTTTGTTTGACTGAAACCTTATTTATTGAAATTAATAAAAATATAATTGTATCTAAAAAATTAAAAATAGTAAATAAAAGGCTAATAAACTATTGAAAAAAATTATTTCTCAAAAAAAAAAAAAAAACTATTGGAAAAAATTAATTCAAACACAGGCTTCTTAATCTCTCTTCCGCTCCTTAGTATGGAAACAAAAGTCACTCATTAAAAAAAAATAATAATAATAATAAAATTAAAAAGTTAGTGTCAACTTCTCTTTTTGAGGAAAACTAGAGCAACATATATAGACAAAAGTCAATAACTTTATCTGGTCAAAAAACTTTCTTAGTCTTATCTTGCTTTGAGAACGATCTCTACTTTCTTAGGAATAATTATAATTTTCTATGAATTAAATAGTCTACAAAGTTTTTTTGTCTCTTTTTTAAATAAAAAAAAATTAATCAGGCAGCCATTCATTTTATAAATATATACTATTTATTTCCACTCTTTTATTTATAATTTTATGGCGATTTGATTTAAACCTAACACTTTTGGAAGATAGCACATATTTAATTAAATTGAAACTGACCAATTCAAATAATTTTGGCTTTAGCATGCGCTGTAAATTGAACTTAAGAGGCTTTCATTCGATTGAAAAGGACAAAATTAGCCCAAGAACACAATAGGGAAATAAAATTTACTGGAAGAAGTTGCAGACAATACTGTCTATGTTTGGAAATTTTCTTAATTTACAAATGTGACTCATAGTCTACATTAATAGTGCTTGGTTTCTTTTTCTTTTTCCTTTTTTTTTTAATTATTTATTGTTGTTTCTTTCTTTTCGTGCGTTATCATGACTATGCCAAAGTGACTGGATTTAGTCAAGGTCTAAATAATTTATATTAGGCAATAGCAAAAACATTTGCTCCATTAAAGCCTGATTACCCTCTTGCATGTCAAATCTGTCGATAGATACCAATGACTTAAAAATTGAAGGTTTGTTTCAACGGTTGTCATTGCACAATTACAGTTTCACACGTTACTCATGGTACAGTAGAACTACTTGCATTGCAGCTATTAGTAAGCGATTAGATGGTTTTATTTTCAACAGTTTGTTTTATTTAATGTATAGAGTATAGTCATCTTTAAAAAAAAAATGAAGTTTAAAAAAATTATATATCTTCTTTTGAGGTGAAAATAAGTGAATTGAGAAGAAACCTGAGAACATAATATTATTACTCACCTCCCCGATCCTATAGGATATGTTACCATAGAGCCAATTCTGATTTCATTAAAGTTTTTATTCTTTTTTTTTTTTTTTTGTATGTGTGCGCACGAAAAGCACTATTTACCAACCATATGTGAGTCTAAAACTTCAAAATTCTAATAGAAGAAATGAGAAAACAACTAAGATCTTTGTAGTTCAACTAATTAGCATCTCTTGGTGTTTCCAATAGAGACATCTAAAATTTAAATCTCTCCTCTCCCCTCTCCCCTCTCCTAACTATCAAATTATTTTTTTTTTAAAGAAAGTTAATAAAAATCAATACAAATTAAATTATCAATTCAGAATTTTGAATGCTCTTACAGCGGATTGTAAGGAGCTAATAATGAGTAGGACTTTCAAACTTGGATTGTAGATTGTTTTGGAAAGATGGATTGTTGTGCATATGCTTTAGGTGTGTTCGGTTAGTAGGAATTTGAGAATTTAAAATTATGGTTTTACGGTTGACTAATATAGTGGGAGTTTAAAAATCTTGGAATTATCTCATTTTCAACTATAAATGAGATTCTAAAACCTCATCTAACTGACTTATTGATATTTTTATTTGAATGTCACACATCTTGCACTTAGAATTGTAGCAAATCGAACCTAAAACTATTCAACATTCTTTGTCATGTCTCACCTCCCATAATAATCACATTGATTTTTTTTCTTGTTAAACTTACATTACCACTATGTTTGGTTTGAGGGATTTGAGGGAGAACGAAAAATAAGAAGAAAGAATGGAAATAAATTATTCTGTTTGGTTACGATGGATTTAGGTGAAGGAAAAGAAAATGTAAGGTGAAAGTAGTTGAAAAACAAGCTTTAGGTAGTTTGGAGTTTATTGACAAAGGATGGGTGAGGGGTGAAGCTTTGCTGAAACTTGGTATTACGTGATTTCTGTACAGGGATAGTATAGTATTGTGCTAAGTGACAATAAACATTCGAAGCTTGAGTTGGTAAGAAAGCAAGAATATTTGTAGTTTAATTGTGAGAGATTTCATACCTTCTTCTGGGAGAGTGGAGGTATTTATATCCTCTTAAGTACATGCAGAAATGGGAAACCATCATGGTTCTTCTTAACCATTTTTGATTGGAAGTGATAGATCATACTTAGGGTCTGTATGGGAACAGCTTATTTAGCTGAAAGTGATAATTTTTTGTTGAAAGTACTATAAATAAAAATAAAAGTTAACTAAAATAGTACAATGAAACCTATAAATAGTATCAAAAAGTGCAATGAGATCCATGAATAGTAGCAAAAATAAGTTAAATAGTAAAATAAGCTAAGTAAAACCCTAATGTCAACGCACACTTACTTTACAAGATTGAGTGCCTTCCCCAAGTGGTTGGGAAATCCACTAGGTAAATACTACATCACATTTTAATGTTGAAGGGAAGGCTTGTGTTAAGGTGGGTGGCGCAATTAATGTGACTTTGATTGATGTAACCATTGGAACATCTTTCCAGCCCTCAGGTAGGTTTTGCATACCAACTGCAAAGTTACCAGAACTTCCCTCAATGCATGCTAACCACTCACATAGAAATTTGTTTTCCTTCATGGCCCACCATATACTTTGCTCCCAAATAGTAAGAAATGGAGAGAGAAGAGAAGGTTCTTATGGTGGGACCCAACAATAAGGTATGTTTCATTCCATTTCTTCCTTACAAACCAAATAATAGAAAGTAAAAATGTTATCTTTCTCTTCCCTTTCCTCTATCCTCTCTTCGCCCTTTCCTTTCCCTTCCCTATCCCTTGTTTAGACATAGTGTAAAATTGCTGCTGACATTGTTTGATGTATGCTGAAGTTTCATACTAGACGCCGTGAAAATAACAGAGGTGCTCATTGTTTGGCCAAACATGCACAAAATGTGGAAGATATGAAGATGATAGCCCCTTTGTCTGTACATTGGAAGGTAAATGCAATTTTGATTGTATAAACTTAAGACAATGCCTTAATGCTAAGATGTATGTGTACTTGACTTTTCATGGATTGCAATAGATTGTTGTCTTTTTTTTTTTAATAAAATTATTATAAATTTTTTTTTCAAGATTTCTAAAGATACTTTCTTAGGATCTACCAAACAATAAGATTTACTAATTAAAAAAAAATTAAATTACTTTTAAGCCTACAATAATCTTAAATCGAAAAAGATCATCATGTACAACATTTTCCTCTCTTCCGGTCGGGCCAAAAAAATAGAAGGGGGTGACATAGTGTAACATTGTTAATAGTACCTAACATTGTAGGCTTATAAAAGATAATGCATACTTGATGGGTAAAGACCCAAGCTTAAATCTAGGGGTGTCAATGTTCGACCCAACCCGCGAACACGACACGAACCCGACACGGGTTTTTTCGGGTTAGGGTTGGGCCTTAATGGGTTTGGGTCATAAACGGGTCGACCCGAAAGCGACACGATAAGAAACAGGTCATAAACGGGTCAACCCACGTAACCCGCAATAGATACGTTTGACACGCCAATTTATTTGTGTCAAACCCGAAATGACCCACTTAACACAACCTGTTTAACTCGCATAACATAACATCCATAGATTCTTATTTGTTTCATTAGTTATTATTACTCTTACATTATTATTATTATTTAGTTCTTATAAAACTGTTGAGGCATGATCATATTTTGTAACACTACTAATACTTATTTATTTTTATTTTTTTTGCATAAAACTTGCACAAATGAAATTGGATGAGCTTGTGGAAGATGTTATGAATTTGGACATCAACAAAGAATCTATGGATGATAATCGTGGTCATAGTCAGGATTAGAATACTATTTGCTCAAATTCTTTTAATATTGATATATAGCATTTGGCGAGTTCCAAGGATATTATATTTTTGTTGAACTATGTTATTTTATTTTTGTTAAACTATGTTATTTTGAATTTGGGTTAAAGTGTTACACTTTTTTTAGAGTGTAAAGAACTTATTTCTAGATGAATGTTATATTTTTGTTGAACTATATTATTTTGAATGTGGGTTGAAGACATGAAGTGTATGCATTGCTTTTTGGGATGTAAAAAAACATTATTTCTAGATGGATGTTATATTTAATATTATGTAGGTTGAAATGAGTTGTGTTACATTCGTGTCAACCCAACACGACTCGTTTATTAACCGTGTCAAATGAGTTGGGTCAGGTCAACCCGCTTTATTAACAGGTTGGGTTAGGGTTGAAGGATCCTGACACGATTATTAAATGGGTCGGGTTAGGGTTGAGCCATTTAGTCGAATACCCCTACCTCGACACGACACGAACCCGACACGCTAACCCGAATTGACACCCCTACTTAAATCATCAATTTAGCCCAACAATTGGGCCAGCCCAGCTCCACCCAGCCCAGAACTAATTTTTTTTTTTTTTTTTTTGTGGTTAAAACCCAGAACTAATTTCATTCCACCCGGTGTAATTATCAAGAATTTTCATAATATTTTTTCCTTTTTACAACCCAAAAATAACTAAAAAAAAGAGAAGAATAAAAAGACCACGTATAACGTTATCCTTTCTTCTTGTCAGGCCAAAAAAATAGATCGGTATAAAATTACATATTTTGATAATCATTACGTTGTACTGGTATAACATTATAGGCTAACAAAAGATTGTGCAAACTTGATGACTTGATGGGCAAAGCCCCAAAGCTTAAATCAGCAATTTAGCCCAACAATTGGGCCAGCCCAGAACTAACTTCATTCTACCTTTCGACATATCTTCAAAATGCCACCCACACCCACTGTTGCCACGTTTTCTAAGACTGGACTTTGAAACTCTGTCTAAACTCTTCAAGTGGTAATAAGAAAGAAGCTGGTCGGTTGGCTTGTTTCCGGTGATATCTCCGAAGGGACAGATGGCATTCTTTAGCTTGAAGATGGTGGGGGGCCCACTTCCTGTAGGGCTTGGAGAAAAACACATACCCACAAAGACATCTATTCCTCTTCTTCAGGTTATTCAAAGTTCACACTCAAGCTCTCACATAAATTGAAGTTGCATCAATTTGCTTACTCTAATTTAGTAATTGGGTTACTGGGTCCTGAGTTTTTTACCATTTATTTGAAACATATACTATGCTATTTAGCTAGCTGCACTTTTTTTTTTGGAACTCCATTTTCTGTGCGAAGTTCAGTGATTTAATATTTCTATGTTTTTCACTGTAGAAACGATGTGCTATAACACTTACCAATGATGGGATGTTTGTGAAGCTCACAACTTGAAAGGTTAATTAGGTGATGCTTTATGGTTTGGAAGTTTAGAGAGGAAGGAGAGCAGAGGAATCCTCTATATTGGTTGAATGTTTTTAAAATTAGTAAGGCGAAAGGAGAGGGTAATTTTGTTAGTTTAGAAAGGATAATTTAGAGAATTTATTTGGCCAATAATTTATTTACTCTACTCTCCTTCTAAATCTCTCCAATTTGGAGGAATTAAAAATGAGAGGTTAGAGGAAGTTGAAATCCCTCTCCCTCCTTCCTTAAAAAACTTTCAAACAAGGTAATTGAATTACTCTCTCTCCCTTTACTTTACTCCCCCTCCCTTTACTTTACTCCCCTTCCTTTTTTTAACTCCCAAACAGGCCATTGGTGTGTAAATGCATTCTTTGGGTATGTTTTAATGCTTTGAGTATAGTATGTGATGTATGTAGATAATAAGTAGATTTGTGGCTTTTCCTTTGAAAAGTTGTAAAGTGTGAGTTGGAACCAGTTGTCAATAGATTTCCTAGGAAAATGTGCTTTTTTGTTAGCGGATTTTGGTAGAGTTTGTTGGTAGCCAGCCTTACCTCCAATTTTGAGAAGGTCAATTACTGGTGTTGTTGAAGTTGAACACGTGATGTATCGCTTTGGTGGAGGGTACTTGCCATTACACCAAGGTCAGACCTTTATAGTGTTATTCTCAAGCCCTGCCCACCCAAAAAAGAGAAATAACTCCTAGGTAGTTTAGGCACTTAACAATGTAGGATACACCCACATCTTTTTCTCATGATGTACTGTTTTGTTTTCTATGCTAAGTACATTGAGAATAAAAGGAGAGGAAGATGAGCCCTACAAGCATAAGTCCCAGCCTACCCAAAAAGGAATTTGAGATTGCATTGTAGTTGCACTATCTTAGTGACTAATTTTCAAATTTTGAATTAAGTTGTACTATTAAGTTCCATTTATTTTTTTGGTCAAAGCCTTTATAATGATAAAAATTTGCTCTGAATGATAGCTTCTTTAATCTTAGCATTGTTAGATTTATTCCTCTAGCGTCAAGACTAGAGAAACTATCATTGAAATTCTTAACGAGGGACTTCAATGATAAATTAATGCCCTACAAAAACTTTAAATTTTCTACCTAGGCCTATAGATTAAGCTGGCAGCTCGATATACACTTCAATTTTTTTAGGAGCTATAATTTCGGTCAAGGCTCTTTGAGTTTTGTTTGTGTAGTGGTTTATGAAAACTGAGTTCTTATTGATGGGATATTTGTGAAATTCATAAATTGAAAGGTGCATTAGGGTGATGATTAATAGTGTAATGTAAATAAATTTATGTGGGTTATTTGGCCAACCCTGAATAGATTCACTATGGGGTTTTAACTACTAGAAAATTGGTTCAATCGGCTCTGAACCAAATCTGAGAACTGGTGCTAGCCACATTATCCTACCCTTTTTTTTAACCACATTTTACAACATTTCAAGGAAACTTGATCATGACCTTTCTATGATGTTGCATTGTAGTTGCACCATATTGTAAGTGTTTTTTAATAGCTTCTTCAGTCTTCGCACTCTCAGATTATTCTCGGATTGATTCCCCAAACGCTAAGATTGATGAAGCTATCATTTAGAGAAATAAAGGGGCAATCAGAGAGAGAGACATCTGCAAAAACCTGAACTTCGAACCAGACCTATAGATTAGGTAGGCAGCTCAACATTTGCTTGTGTTTAGCCAGTTTAGGAGCAGCAATCTTGGTTTAGGCTCTTTGAGTTTTATTTTAGTGGTTAATGTAATTGTTTGTCTTTTATTTTGAGTTGTTTGTAACTGTTGCTGCATCTGGTTTTGCGGCTTGCACTTCTGTAATTTGGTTTGAATGAATTTGCTTATTCATCAAAAGAAAGGAGAACGAGGATTTAAGAAAAGAGGGAAAAAAGATGCATCTTGAGTAGAACTACAATGAAGTTGTATTTGTGACTAAACCTCGAAGTAAACTATCACTTATTTTCCTAAGAAAAGATGGAAGAAAGAAAACAACATTTGCTTGTTTTGTTCACTTGCTTGCAGCCCTTGTGCACGTGCTAGGGTAGTCCGAATGTTTTTCTATGCCAGTCAATTGGGCCTGGTTTATGTGAGGCTATACACATCCAGGGTATTTTGGGTGCACATGAGGTTCCAACTTTTCAGTTATTTTAGTTTGAACTAGTAAGAAAACTTGCATTATTAAGTGGATTGCACCTGTCTTAAAAAGTTAATAAAATCCAATTTACTAATATATGAATATTCTATTTGAAATGGCAGATGCTTATCATAATTTCACAATTCCATATACTTATACAGTTTATTTTGATCAAAAAATTCTTTGGAAGTCATAAGATGTTATAACACAATAATTATCATTGCCTCCTGCCTTTAATGAGGTTATTACCCAAGATTAGATGTGCCAATGCCATCTAACAGCAGTGTGTTAAGACCCTAATTGAGTGTAAATAGTAAGAGAAGTTGTGAGTGCTGTACTGTATAAATCCCAAAGTTAGTTAGTTGGTTAGTAGTCATCTAGAATAAGTAACTAACTGAAAGTAGCAGCAGTGTATTACAAGAACCTATAAGAGGGAAATATGTGGATGTAATGGATCATAACTGATATAACAATTCTTGTTCTTAATTCCTTTCCTCTGTTCCTATTTCTGTCTTCTTTAGGATGCCATGTTCCCTCAAAGAAACCACAGTCATAAACCTTATCAATTCTACCTTTTCCATTACCAAAACAACTTAGAAGCTTAACACAGTGAGGCCGTGGTAAGGTTTTTAGAGGTTTTGGATTCTAATCTTATTATTGACTGCAAAATAGTCAAAATAAGATGGGTTGCATATTGTATTCATGCATGCCAATCAATACACTAGAACTTACTATAAGAAATTATAAAAATCATAATGAAGTGGGGTCAACGCACATTTCTGCTTAGTGTTGAGGTTTATATTTTAAAGTTAATAGCCCATTCAATATCCTCATATGCTGCAACTGGTGTGGCTAATTTGTATAATTTTTGAGACTATCCAATATGAGACCACAATGTATAACTACATGCTATGATTATGTTGCCATTTTTATATCCTCCCATCACTCTTGGACATGCTTTTCATGCTTAATATTATTAATTTTGAGTACTTATCATATGTTTCCCCCTCGAGTTAAGATGCTCTAAAACAAACTCTTGGAACAAATATCTTTCAACTTTTTCCCTGATTTTTTCTTTTATCAATCTTTACTTGCCTATGTGCAAAACTGTCCGGTATTATGATTGACGTATTAAACTAGTATAGCCTTAGTATGGAATGAATTTATTTAAAAAGTGGTACCAAATATAAGTTACCTGCAGCTTAAGTTGTTCTTATAGAATTCAGTATTATGTTCTTCAAGTTTCTAAAGAGCTTTTCAGGTATAAGTTTCTTGAAGTTGTCTTCACCATTATTGCAGTGTATAAGTACTGATGGGGCTTGTGATGGTGAATTTATTGGGACAAAGACAAGTTCTGTGTTATGGTTTTACTAGTGGTTGAGTTATAAAAGTTTACCTACCTTTCTTCCTTTATTGTTCTCTTCCTCTTTTGGGAACTATGGTCCACCAAAAGTACATTTCTAGAAGGTCAGGAGGGAGAAGAAACTTTTAAGTCTCATAAACCTTCCATTTAGGAAGTTAAAGAGCCTAGTGATGCAGGCATTGAGGCCAAGATTGAAAACATAAATGCCTTTTCTCTCTTCCTTTATCTTGAACAAACTTGTAAGGGGCATGAATACCATAGCTACATAGCCAATACTATGCTGTACTTGTAATGCTTAAGACCACTTTTGGTTGGAGATAATTAGGGTTTGTACAGAGCTTTTTCAATTCATTCAGAATTTTTTTTTCAACTCTGTTTGCAGTTGAAAAGTGAGAAAGGACGGAAAACAGAAGTTCCGATAAACTTGAGTGTTTCACGAAGAGATATGATGATATATTTGACTGCTGGGATTTTGAGTGGTCCAACAGAGCCTGTTGAAGCACGTGTTGTGAAACCTGAGATCAGGAGAAAGATCAGGGAAAAACTTGATATGCTTAGGGAAAAGGCCGGCTTATCAAAACCAAAAAATGAGAACGGGATGAAGACACTCCCAGCACCACCGTCGGTAAAGGAGAAAAAGCTCACTCTTGCCGCCACTGCCAATACCATCTCCAAATTCTAAGAACCTCTGGTGGAAGCAACTCTTCCCTGACCACAAGACAGTAATGACACTCCATCCTATGATCCTTTGTTGAATTCTGAATGATGGCTTTGTTCAAAAGTTAAGCTTTTCGTTTATCTTATCTTCAGACTATGAATAACAATTTACAAGCCACCGAATTGACACTTCTAGTGCAGAACCCATTAGTTTTGTGCCGTTCCAAATGGCCTTGATGAAGCTTTGGTTACCTAATCTTAGCTTCAACTACTAGCAAGCAGGTCCTAAATCCTAAAAACATCAGATGCAAGTCTATGATTTTGATTTGGCTGGGCTGTTTCTCTTGTTTAATTCCCCAAAACATAGAGTAATACATAAGGAAACCAATCCATACCTGGATCTTGCTGTGCTAAGTTTAGGAGAATGATTCCAGTGTCACCAAAAGTATTCCAAAATTATCTGTCTCACATTGCACAGAGTTGATCTTAGTAGATCATGAAACATTACAGTAGTTGATCCTAGTAGATTACATATGCAACACATATTTGTTACTATATGCACTTCCCCGCTCATCTGCATATAGATAATTCATCAAAGTTTATTGAAACTATAATTGCATAACAAATTGATATGTTATTGAGACATCTTTTTTTATGTATCACAACAGTGGTTTGTGTGTTAGCATGTAGTCAAGACTGCCAGAATCACCACTGGATTTGCATTGTTCGTGCCAAATGAATTTTAGTAGTAGACGGAATATAGCAGCATCTTAGGCTTGTACATGCATCTCCTTGTTTGAGGCTTCTCTAATCTCTACCCATGTTGTATAGTTGGATTTGTAGGATATATTGCTCTAAGATGTGCGCTGTATTGTGATTTCACTAAACTCAATTGGCAAGATATTTAAGTTGGACCTAGCCAAGTTGGTTGTACTCAATGCACAAAGTGGCACAAAGGCTACTACGTTTATAGGGGTCTAAAAGAGGTGGTTAGTAGGCAATTTTATCTTTAAATTTGGAAAGCTAATTTTCAAAATTAAATATTTAACACATCAATCACGAAGTTGGGTGCCAAACTTTTTCTCTTTTTTACCATAAGTTTGGTATTGACATTACTTACAAATAATGCCCTCCTCCCTAAATGAAATTTTTGTACTAGTGTTTAAATCTTAATGGGTTCAGTATACAAGAGCAAGAGCACGGGACCGACTCAAACTAGTTCATTTTTGTGTTACCGCAAAATTGACAAGTCCAATTGTGCATTAATTTATGGCTTACACATAATATCCCAAAAAAATAAAAACAAACTTCCTTTGATTCCATAAAAACTTCGATTAAGGGAAATATTACAAACTACAGTATCTTAATTCAGTGGTACAAATCTGCAACAAAATCGAACAAACAAAAAACAAAAAACTCAATTGGTCTTCTTATCCATGTTCCTAACAAGCTGTTTCATCTGAAACCTCCAAAACAAGAAATAAGCCAAACCCAAACCAACCAAAACATAAACCCAAACCTTCTCATCATCCTCGTTCTCTCTCTCAGACCTCACTTCCTCAATCCTAAACCCCTCTCTCCCCGAAACCCCATTGATATGTCCCTCCAACACATGCCCATACAACACGTAAGCCCTGTCCTCCGCGCCCACCGCCACCGAGGACGCAAACCCTTCCTCGTCAAGCTCAACCTCGTCAAACACCACACCTTCCCCCCAACTATCCTGGCTCTTCAAAAACCACAGCTTCTTGTGGGACACCACCAAAACGACGCCGTCTCTCCGTACCGCTATCCCATCAGCAAAACTCAAATCTCTGTTCAACAAAACCAGCCTGGCAGTCCCGTCGTCCGCGTCGACCTTGAACATCTTGCCCGTATTGGATTGCACCACCAACAAGTACCCCTTGCTGACGTAAGCGATCCCGTTTAGCCCGCAGAAACTAAACGGTGCGTTTTGGTCCACGTGTTGGGCAGTGAAGGCCTTGGATTTCGACAAGATCGACGGCTGTCCTTCCTTGTTGACTTTCCAGATGAAGTTCGAGACCGAGTTGGTTACGTAGGCGTTTCCTTCGAAATCCACCGCGACGTCGTTTGCTGTCTGACGCGTCGTCGCGGTGGCGGTGGCGGTGGCGGTGACGTCATCGTCTTCGAGGACGGAGAGGAAGATGCGGCGTCGTTTTTGGAGGTCGTAAGAGGCCAAGGCGGTGAAGTGAGGGAGCGGATCGGCGGCGGTGACGGCGGCGAGGAGGCGTTTGTTGACGGCGTCGACGGCCAGGCCCAAAACGGTGGCGTTTTCGGGGAGGTCGAGGTCGGAGATTAGAGTTTCGACGACTCCGGCGTCGGAGACAGACTCGATTTTGCGGTCGCGGACAGAACCTACGAGGAAGTGTTGGGCTGATGGGTCGTAGGTTAGGCCTTCAGGGTAGAGGTTCGGGGATCGGAAGGTGATGACGTGGGGCTTTCTGGCGTGGGTTTGAGAAACTGGGCCCAGTAAAAGGACGGTCAGGATTGTGAGGATCATGATCCTGATCTTGATTGGGGTTTGATTGGATTTAATCAGAGCCATCTTTGGGGATTTGTGTGTTTTGTTGAGTGGGCGTGTAGTTGTAGTACTGTGTATTAATAATAAGGTGGATAAAAGGAATTGTTTATATGCTTTGTTTTTTGGTTTCTTGTCAAACAAACCAATAATCATAGAGGGAGGGATACGATTTCTTGTCAAAAAAGAAGTTGTTGTTGTTGTTGTTGTTATTTGAATTAAGAACGAATTCTCTAAGTTGTAGTAGTTTGAATTGGATACATGTTATGGTTTTCAATCTTGTTCTGGGGGATTCCTCATCCACCCACCATCCTACACATTGAAACTAATTAAAAATTCATTGATGCATTTGTTCTTATCACGTAAATTTAGTCTTTAACTTTTTCTTTTTTTTTTTTTGGTATTAGTAGTGTTAATAATTAGTGACTGTATAATAAAATTAGTATTAATAATTAGTGTATATCCTTTAAAGAAATAATTGTTTCACTTGAAAGTAATGTTACTCTTAATTCACAACTATTTGTTTTAGGTCGGAACAATTCACAACTATTTTTTTTTTTTAATCTTTTGAAAAAAAAAATCACTAACTTATGAGCTTAATAAGTTGTGGGGAAAAAAAAAAATTATATTCTTACCTGTGCTCTTTATTTAAATTGGTTGAATGAAGATTTTCAAGAAAAAATTTAAGTTGGTTTGATGAATGACAATTGGTGCGTCATTTCATTAACAATATGAGAATATGTTCAAATTCATATTTAATCTTAGAGGCATGTAATTTATATGCTTAATAATTTTGCTAGTATTTCACTCCTTTAAAAAGTGAAGGGTTTGGAGGGGTAATGTAAGATGTCCCTCCAAATTTCCTCAAACCCACCCCCTCTTATGTCATTACATTATCATACAAAAACTTCCAATTAAGTTAATTAGATTTCGGGTATGAAATATTGCACAGAGATTAGTTGTAAATTTTGGGTACGAAAGATTACACAAAGATTTGTTGTAAATTCTATCTTGAAATTACTGACACATCACACATCCCAATCATAGTATATACGAGTTTTCCTTTATAAAATTGGATTAGGTTCTCTATAATATAAATAGCAAGTGTTTTCTTTTATTGAGAGATCAAAAGCCTCATATCAAAAAGCTTATTTGTATTAGAATTTTTGTCCTCTCTTCATATTTTCAATGAAGAATACGTCTTTGTTTTCAGTCGATGAAAGCAATTTTAACTTAGCTCCTCGAAGTAGTCCTCCGCCAATGATAGTCATGGAAGAAGAAAAAGAAGAAGAGGATGTTTATGATGGTTATGACGGTGCTATTCTCTTTATTGACTATGGTCATGATGATGAAGGTGGTATTTATTACAATGAATCTCTCGAGGATGTTGTTGATGATGATTTTGATGATGTAAGATTAATTGTAAAGCTTGAAAGTGATGAATATTGAAGAAGGGTCATCGTTGCTTTTGGGTGGTGAGTGTGCAGTGTGTTTGGAAGACTTTTGTGTAGGGTGGCATGCTAAGCTGCCATGCTCACTTATTTTTCATCAAAACTGCATTCTTCCATGGCTACGGATGAATGATTTATGTCCATTCTGTCGCCATAAGATGGCTTAGTTTGATAGATTCTTTGTTTTTTGAGTTTAATTTTATCTCAAATTTGTCTTAGTGTTAATTTTTAGTTTGTTCTGATTAAGTGTGTGATTCTTTCAAAACACACTCAACTGAAGCTATGTGTGTTTACGAAATTATGTTTTGAAGTTATAATTTAACTATTACAAACTTTTTTTTAATCTATTCATAGCTTGTAGAAATATCTTCTTCAGGGGTTTCACTAGTTTGCATGTTTGATTAGCACTAAATACTTCTAAAAGGCTGCCAAGAAATATCGAATTAAAAAAAAAAGAAGTAACTTGTGCAAGTAATACCCTTAAAATTGTGAAAACAAATGTCAAATTTTCTAGTTGCATGAACAAATCCAAGGGTAAGGCTTCCTTGTGGACATAGCACATGACAAATATTTCATGTTCTTTAAGGCTCGATCATTGTGCATGTGCCTACTTGCAAATATTTCATGTTGTAATTAAAAGACTATTCTCGTTATCATTTCCTACGTACTTCTTGCCTTTCAATCTTTTTAAAGCAAGATTTTTTGCCATTGAGTCAAATCTTACATAAGATTGTATGTAACATGCTAAAATTTTTTTACATTATCATAACTTCCCTATCTAATTTATTTACATGAAATTGGATTCAATTTAAATAAAATCAGATTAACATAAAGTTTAGCATATATGATATGCATACCATGAACGCATGCTGTTGGCCACTGGGGTTTTTTGCTTGTCATTTGTCTTTGGTGGTGCATAAGGAAATTAGCATTGCTAGGGGTCAATTCAAAGTTGGGAATTTCTAAATACCGTTTTTGAGTTAGACTATTCTAAACAAAATTTATATTTTGAAAACAGCGAAAAAAGCAAGTTTATGTTTAAGATCTAAAACACATTTTTTTTCAATGTTTTTTTAAGAAAATTGAACATGAATAAGAGATAAACAGAAAATAGTGTACAGTAAAAGTGTGCCCAGAACACTTGTTATATACCGTATCCAACAAGTAAATAATCAAATAGCTCTGTCACATATATAATTGCACAAGATAATGAGAAACTATATGATAGTTGTATGGACACAATTTGGTAACCAGACCCACAAGTTGTATAAACTTAGGTTCAAAAAGCCCAAAATAATGAATTTGTAGAGTGTGGATTGGGAAACTGGATTTTTAGTAAGTTAAACAATAATTAGAACTTATACAGATGATAAGAAGAAGGGAATAGACTAGATTAATCTATATAAAGCCGTTTTCGGCACTATCCAAGGAGGTTTGTTCTTATACAATTCTCTCTTGTGATTACAACTTTCTCTCTCCGTTATTACAATGTTTTTCTCCGGGATTTTCGATCCCTCTCTCTCATTGCTTCCCCTTCTTTTTGTACTCCTCTCATCTTTCTCCTTCCACGTGCAGGCCTGATGGTTGGTCTTGATACTTGTCCCATCAACACCTTCCTGAAGTTTTTAAATAACAGCTGGAAGACTGAAAACTACTGTTCATATATCACTTCTTCATTAATGCAGCTAGAGTGTTAGTTACAGAGCATTTAATACGGTGGTAGCAGCTTTCCCTTTAGATATTTTCTAGTTCTCAACTGTATTGCATGCTTGTAGGGTATGCCCTTGTTAGTTAGAACCATTTGGTGCGTCATCCTAGATATAAAAATACATACCTTGACCCTTGCTTGGCTTAGCCGATGATCTATTCCTCCTCAGATCACTTTCTTCATTCTACATAGTCCAAACTTGGTAATGAAGTCTACCATCTGCATCTTCTTTACCATTGACCCATCCTCGGACAATTGAATCTCCTCGAGTGGGCCCAAGGCCCAATATTCGTATTTGGGCCTCTGGTCCCTACAACAGTAATCAACTTACATCATGGCTAATAAGCACTATTGCAATGTCCTCCCTTGTAAATTCTTTAAATGCATCTTCAGCTTGTTCAACAGTTATTTCTTAGAGAGACAAGTAAAACTTCTTTATGAAAAAAAAGGTAAGAAAGTCAACAAAATTATTTTATTTATGTTTCTAAACTATTGAAAATGTTTTATTATGCTTTGTAACTATGAAACAGAGAATGAACTGGTCGATCATTGTCACACACAATTGTTGCCAAGCCTTATGGTTGTAGTATTTCAAGTATTCTGTTGACTTTGTATTTTTATCATTTTCAAATGTGTACTAATGTGTTTTTAGCCTTGTAACAAAATTTGAACCCTTCCTTCCTTGTAAACCCTTTCACCCACTTTACAAAGGTTACAGGTTGTTGAGGGAAAAATTTTCATGTTCCTAAATAGAATATGGGATAGTCAAGTCGAAACTCGACAATGGGCCCTTGAAACAAAGCCCAAAGGCTTTCGGTGTTGTGTAAGTTCGCCCAAGTAAGAGATAAAGCTGGCTGCACCCTAACAAGAAGACAACAATAAAGCACGATAAACACGTTATTGTTGTTAGTTTGTTATATTATTAGTCCTTTTTTAGCATCATAGTTCAAATCAGTTTTCTAGTAGTATGGTATTATCTCCAGCGGTAGGGTAATTCCAAGTTAAAAAGTGTGTTTATATGGCAAAAATCTATGTTTTCCTTATTATTATTAAGTCATCATAAGGGAAAACTTCCATAGTATCTAGAACATTATGGCCTTCTTCATATTAATAATAAACAAGGATTAAAGGCTCTATAGTTACAAATTAAAGAGGAAAAATAGGATGGAATGAAGGGAGAAAGAGATCCCAGCTCAGTGCAGCAAGTATTAAACTAAGATTTTGGTGAGTATGTGTTTATAAGGCATGAGCGAAGTGAATGTAGGCTATTTTGAGTGAGTGAGATAGGATTATTATTGAGATTGAAGTTTTTTGTGAGTGGTGGTCTGTTTATGACTAGTTGAGAGACATTTATGAGCTGTGATTGTGTGAAAAGGGGAAGAGAGTATCTGAGATTAGATGAGTGTGGACTAAAGATGATGAGTAGTGAGCTTGAGGGAAGCTAAACCAGAGGCAAAATAGCAAACAAACTCAGAGTTTCAGGGAGGGTAGCTAGGTTGTCTTTTTAAGAGTTCGCTGGGGAGAAGCTAAAACAAAAACCAAAAACTATGATCGAATTGGTTTATTTGGACCGGATTGACAAAATACAGAACTAAACTTCAAATTCTATAAAATTTTGTCATAAGTTACAAAACTTCTAAATAACGGGTTATCTATATATATATTAAAAACCGAAGCCTCTGAAACTTCCACAATTTTCCACATCATCATTTTAATTTATAATTTTTAAAACTAAATAGTGAGAGAGTCCTAATAGGAGTCTCTCTCCCTCTTTTTTCCTCATCATTTTAATTTATAAAAAATTTTAATTTGTTAAACTAAATAATGAGAGAGTCCTAATAGGAGTCTCTCTCTTTTTTCCTTAATCCTAATAGGAGTCTTTTTTTTTTTTTTTTTTTTTTTTTTTTTTTTTTTCACGTGAGTCTTTTTTTTTAACCTAAAGTGAGCCCTTAAAAAAAAAAAAACTAACGTGAAGTCTAATTTAAATTTTTTTTTAATCCTAATTCTAATGTAAGTCTTTCAAAAAGTTAAAATTTTCAGTTTTATATTATATATAGATATTATTATCTATATATATATATATATATATATAAATATATAAAACCGAAACTTCTGAAACTCCTACAATTTTCTACATCATCATTTTAATTTATAATTTTTTTTAAATTTTTAAACCTAAATACTCTTTTTTCCTCAT
Source organism: Lithocarpus polystachyus (assembly GCA_033629205.1). Classification (NCBI taxonomy): domain Eukaryota; kingdom Viridiplantae; phylum Streptophyta; class Magnoliopsida; order Fagales; family Fagaceae; genus Lithocarpus; species Lithocarpus polystachyus. The sequence continues at coordinate 2,218,412 of CM066162.1, read as the reverse complement.
CATTTTAATTTATAAAAAATTTTAATTTATTAAACGAAATAGTGAGAGAGTCCTAATAGGTGTCTCTTTTTTTTTTTTTTTTTTTCTTAATCTTAATAGGAGTCTTTTTTTTTTTTTTTTTTCACGTGAGTCTTTTTTTTTTTAACCTAAAGTGAGCCTTAAAAAAAAAAAAACTAATGTGAGGTCTAATTTAAAAAAAAATTATTTTTTATTCCTAATTCTAATGTAAATCTTTCAAAAAGTTAAAATTTTCAGTTTTATATTATATATAGATAATAACAATAATGTGGCAAACTCTAAGAATACGAAAATGCAATTTGTAGATCTACTATTAAGATAACATAGATTCGATTGGTAGTGGATAGTAGATATAATTGCAGTTGAATATTATGTAAAGTTATCACCATAGAATAGCCCACGGCGAAATGTGTTATGTGAAACTAATGATATGAAAGAAAAATTTTTTTTTTAAAATCATTATATTGAAGAAATTAGTTATTTTCATTCATTTTCAAATTATATATTTTTAAAATTTAAATCATATACCTTTAAATAAAATAAGTACTTTTAATTTTTATTTAACTATCCCGTATATCGCACGGATTAGCGACTAGTTATTAAATATTCTAAAAGGATATATTTTTTTCTCACATAACGGCAGGTCTCATCTATCATGAGAGCTCACCTCGTGAGAGAGAGAGAGAGAGAGAGAGCATAATCCCAATGTGAGAGAGAATACTCCCGGGTATCTAATGAATTCCTCTAAATGACACATACACTGATGCACACGCATCAAAGAAGAACAACTGCACGTGTCACACCATCTTAATAAGAATCTAGCCATTATGATAGGCATCACAGTCCAAACTAAAAAGTGGGTCCCCCCTAATTTTACTATCCCGTAAACCGAAAAACCCAGAACCTTCTAAGCAAAATATCTGAACCCAAAATAGTAAGAAAAATCTCTCCTTGCACCCAAAATACTTCCGGAACATTCCTAAAGCCCCATCAGCTTAGATATTAATACTAAGATTTCTACTTCCATTATGTTCAAGATTCTAGAGCTTCCAATGCGTAACCGCCTTTTCCTCTTCTCTATAAAACGAACCCGGAACTGCTTTCATTTTCACTATTCCTTGTCTTTAAGAAATCTGGGCTTCTTGGAAACTAGCAAGTTAATACTATATTCGAGTACAAGAAAAAAAAAAGTGTTTGAAATATAAGTTTTTGGTTTCGCTTCTGTTTCTGGGTTGTGTGCGTGTGAATGATGGAGATGGAGGCTTACAATCACAAGGAGTCACTGTCTTATTATGGAGTCCTTGGTGTTCGTATGGACTCGTCTGTTGAAGAAATAAGACGTGCTTATCGCAAGCTTGCTATGGTAACTATTAGTTTTCTCTGTTTCTTTTTGCTTTTTGGTTTAATTGGGTCTGTAAATTAGTACTACTAGTCCAGGTTTTTAGAGGATTTTGTTAGATGGGTGTATTTGAATCTTAGAAGTTAGAACTAAGTTAACAAAATGGCATATTAATCAAGGGAGTGATAGAGAATAAGATTTTGGATGACAAAAATGACAAGTTTATTAAGAGGTTGATAAAAAGATTTGATTTTGGATTGGAAGGATGACTAACAAGAATATATGTGAATGATTTCGATCAGGTTCTTGACAAAAATATATGATTTTGGATTGGATAGAGTGACTATGAACGATTTCTACAAGTCTTTTGAGGAACAATTGCTGACCCCATAGTTTTGAGGCTAATGATTTGTTGTTGTCGGTTAAAATTATTGTTTTGGGGGGTTGTGTTTCTTGTTCAATTCTTGGGTTTTTTAGTTGGTGTATTGTATGAGAGTAGAGTTAATATGTGTGCTTGTTTGTACTGTATTTTTGGTGCAGCAATGGCATCCTGATAGATGGACTAGAACCCCTTCTCTGCTGGGTGAAGCAAAGCAAAAATTCCAACAAATCCAAGAAGCCTATTCAGGTAATTTTTTTTTTTTGCCCCCGTAGATTTATTAGTATGCAATCTTTTCGCAATTGGGCTAAGTTTTGTTTTATCCCAAAAAAGGTTGGCTCTTGCTAACGTTTTCTCCTGTTTGTTGAGCAGTGTTGTCAGACCAAAGGAAGAGGACACTGTATGATGCAGGGTTATATGATCCTGATGATGAGGAAGATGAGGTAGATATATTTTTTCTAGCTAGTAGCTAGTGATGCGTTTGTAATTTCTCTTTTATTAAGGTGCTGATAATTTGGTAATTGAATATCTGTTTCAGGGCTTTTCTGATTTTGTACAAGAAATGATGACTCTCATGGACCAAACTAGGAGAGAGGTATGTATGACTCTTAATATGCTTGTTCAAATGTATTAGTTGCATTTCCGTGTAACTTTATTTTTATACTAGTAGTTAAACCCTTCTGAACTTACAGTCCTACTAGTGAGCTTAAGTAAGGTGCACATCAAAGCGAAAAAATGGGCGATGCATGTTTGTTTCACTTGCTTTTTAAGTATCTTTTTATCAGTGTTGCTTTGAATGCTCACACGTGAACCACTGGAATCAATCAGTTAATTTCATTATGATAACAAAGCCTGTGTAGAGGATCAACAAGGATGTTCTGGTGAGCATTAGGAGAAGTGAAGTAATACTAATATATATACTAGAAAAAATGATAACATTGTGGAAGAAGTGGGTGGTCTTTTACTTTTATTAGTTTCATTGTTGTTGTGCTATCATTTTGGCTCAGCATAATGCAGGTGAACTAGGAAAAGGTCGATTAGTTTAGCCGAGAGTTCATAGTCCTTTTTTGCTCAACATTTTGTTCTTTTACAAAAGAAAAGAATATTGTCATTCTACAATTTAGATTTCTGTTACTAGCATATGATTGTTCTCTAGATTCCTAAAGAGGATATGGAATCGGCTTTCATTGAATGTTTGGGGGAAATTTGAGCTGGAAATCTTGTTTACCATTTTGATTATAGTGTCATGATCCTATGAGTACTTTGGCCTCAATTGTTTGTCATTTGGTCTATATAGTTCAGAGTAGAGAGACTATACTGGAAGAAGGCTTGTAACTTGTGAGAGGGGAAGAAGATGCGAGTGAGTACCATTAGCTGGAACTCAAAAATATAATGGGAATCCTTTGATGAGAGAGAGAGAGAGAGAGAGACAGAGAGAGAGATTTTTAACTTAAAATGCTCCACTACGTTTATGATGTGTATCACGTATGGTTCTATTCTAGAAATACCTTAAGAACTCTAGAGAATCCTAATAGTATATATTTTAATTGTTTTTCAAAAATGACTATAATATATTTGATGTTATAGTTGGTAATGATGACGTGACAAACAAAAAATTTATGATGGTAGTTTCCTTTCCCAATCTAGAGGTTAACATCTAGTTCATGGATTGTATTTGTATACACAGGAAAAGAGTTATAGCTTGGAGGAGCTACAAAGCATGCTTTTGGAGATGGCCCAAGGATTCGAGTCTCCTACATGGTTTTGTGGACCCTCAATACTTGAAGATCCCGGATGCTCAATGAGAACGCGTTTTGATACGAATTCAGTGTCACATAGAGGCTCACATTTGCAAACAACAGGCTTGGGGATGTTTGGAAAGAGTGGTTATTGCAATTAAGAAGGCAGTTTCCACTGTTCCTTGGAGCAGACTATGAGGATAAACATCAATCTGAATTCTGTTTTGCTCTCTGTTTGTATGATGAATACTGATTGAATGTTCAGCTCACAATGTCCTTTGAATGTGAGCGATAGCCTTCGAGCTAAGCAACAACAAATGCTGTCCATGTATTTTGCGTTAGTTGTAGCCTGTTGGCAGGGTTTCTTTGATGCATCTTGTTATGCAATGCTGTGTATATAAATCTTAGTGATTGGAGTTTGAGGCTTAATGCTTGCTCTCATTCTCTCTCTCTTTCTAGCTCTCTCTAAAGACTTACATGCTTTTTCTGTCTGATATTTTAACTTTCTGTGGGTGTGCTTTGGGGGCTATTATCTTCAGTGGGCTTAGGTGTGGGCTGGACTAATGGGCTGATAGACTACGAAAGCAGTTTTTCTTTTTTGACTGCGAACGTTAGTTAAATCATGGGCTTCCCCATATCAGAGTACACTGAGCATGATGTTGCAGTTAAAATTGGACCTTTTGGTCAGTGGTAGTGTACAAACTCTCACATATGTTGGGCTTATCACTTGATAAGTTTGTAGTGCTTTACTACCATTTAATGGGCTTTATTATTATTATTATTTGTAATGGTTGCACTGCATGTTGATCTTTGACATTTGGCAATACCACCTTCTTTAATGGACAAATTGTGCAATACCATCACTACATTTATGGTCTCTATTAACCTGTGTCTCGGCATCTCAAATGCGAGGTGGTGAAGATCCAACAGTTATCTCATGTATTGGATATGATCATTCTATTTTTTACAATGTGTAGTGTAGATCATGTAGTTGTAACTTATATGTTGTTAAAAAAGAGTGTATATATCTAATTTATGAGATACGTTTGTGCTGCATTTACTTGTCCCACCACGTTGTCATGTGTGTACAAATTTTTTTCTTCCCCTTTTCCTGTTTTTGGTTTTTAGTTTTAGTATTTTGTTTGTATGTTGGATGTTACATCGCTATTCTTGCATTCGTCTTTATACCAACAATACTTTATATCCTTCTAATAATTGGAGTGGAATACTACTGTACTAGGACTGTAACCAACGCAAGGGTTGCTTCAAAGTAGGAAGGTTCCAAATGCATTGCGTGATTGGACTTAATTTTGGCTGTATCATTGAGAAAGTTGACTAGATAAGACGAATGCTAACCAGAAAAGGGTTGGAAGATGCTTTAAGAAAATGGGACGGTGTGCCTTTCTAACTAATCTCTTATCTTTTACTCTTCTCTTTGTACAGATTCCATTGTTCCTAACTTTTTGTCCCCTCTCCTACCATATATTACTTCAGGGTTAAGTTCACCCACCATGGTGCTCTCTTTTGGTACCCCCAATCATATTCCCCTAGGAATTTCATTCCTAGATTGTGCCTCTCCCAGAAGTTACCTATGGTCATCCCTTTAATTAATTAACATTTTGAAAAGTATGTTGCCAAAATTCAAAATTTGTTCTTGAATCTTGAGCGCTTCTATGGAGTTTTACATTCTTTTTGGTTGGGGGTGAAAAGAAGGGATAAAAATTTTTTGAGGGCAAAGTGGGTAAAGGAGTAAGTTTTCGATGTCTGGTAAACAAAGTAAAATAGAGAGGAAAATATTGGAGTCCGTATATTTTCCACCCAGACTCACCCAATTTTGTCATCCCCAAATTGGAGATAAAATTTAGGTGAAAATGCATGGGCAATTAAGTCATTTTCACCACTTTTTAATTTTAATTTTCCTATCCACCAAATATCATTTTGTCATTTTCCAACAACTTTTTAGTAAATTCACATGAACTACAATTTTCATATCTCATTTTTCTTCTTAACCAATAAAGAAAATTTATAGTTGTTTTCTATCATTTCCTTTTTCCATTCTCTCAACCAAACAAAATCTTAAGAATATGTAATTTTTGCAATTGATTTTATTAATTTCACTAAAATTTAATTGATTATCATCGACACATGAACACAATTTTTTTGCCAAAATTCAAAACTTGTTCTTGAATCTTGAGCGCTTCTATGGAGTTTTACATTCTTTTTGGTTGGGGGTGAAAAGAAGGGATAAAAAATTTTGGAGGGCAAAGTGGGTAAATGAGTAAGTTTTCGATGTCTGGTAAACAAAGTAAAATAGAGAGGAAAATATTGGGGTCCGGATATTTTCCACCCAGACACCCAATTTTTTTATCCCCAAATTGGAGATAGAATTTAGGTGAAAATGCATGGGCAATTAAGTCATTTTTACCACTTTTTAATTTTAATTTTCCTATCCACCAACTATCATTTTGTCATTTTCCAACAACTTTTTAGTAAATTCACATGAACTACAATTTTCATATCTCATTTTTCTTCTTAAACAATAAAGAAAATTTATAGTTGTTTTCTATCATTTCCTTTTTCCATTCTCTCAACCAAACAAAATCTTAAGAATATGTAATTTTTGCAATTGATTTTATTAATTTCACTAAAATTTAATTGATTATCATCGACACATGAACACAAATTTTTTTTATTAAAGAAACTTTTTTTAAAAGGAAAACTAACTTTTAATCTATGCACATGTGCATTTAATTACAATGATCGATTTATACTCATGTCATTTACATCATCGAAATATTATAACTAAAAATGATTTTATCAAATTTGATTTCTTGAAAAACAATATGCAAATTAAAATTACTTAATTTCGTTATCAATCATTTCGTTACTTAAAATTACTTAATTTCATTATCAATCATTTACTAAAATATGCAAATTGTTCTTCCTAATTTACTATGTTTTAGTAAAAAAAGATTAAAAAAAACCTCGTTGACAAAATTTTAATTTCTTAACATAATTCTTGGACTAGTTTGATCGGAAACAATTTTAAATTTGAGGGAAAATTGAAATAAAATTATATTATAGTTAAGATTCTTGGCATAAAATTGGAGTAGATCAACCTAATCGTTTGTTGGCCTTTCACTTTTACTTATTTAGTTAGATTGTACATAAACTTATGTCATTTTTCTTGAATTGATCTAGATCATGGTTGTTTATCCGAATATTATTTTGATGCTTTCCCAATGGATACTAATTTGAGCTTTAATTTCCTTTTAGCATAATGATTTAAGTCCACTTAGTAGTATCAGCATCCAACACGTTAGTCAAAATATATACCATTTGAGAGCGTTTTACATTCAATCCCACTCTTACACGCAAAGAAGACTAAGAAATATGAGTCAATGAGACCTAGAACTAATTATTCATAAGAAGCAGCCCGATGACTGAAGAAAATTCGATGAAATGACGGAATATGTCTTCATGATTCAAACCGGTGCAAATGCAATAGACAAAGATGGTGACTTTTCTTCCTTGACTGGGGCCTAAATGTGGGAGAGATGAGCTGTGTTGTGACGCGCCCTTATGTGTCTATTTTCTGTGGTGGAATCTGTATATAATATTAATTATAATGGTAAGGCTTTCTTGAGCTAATGACAAATTGACAATATTGATACGTGGTGCTTTAATATATGGCCACTTATTGAAACTCTCTTTCTCAAACCGTTTCTTAATGATATCATTGATATGCATTATAATGCGAATCAGAAAAGGATAAGGGCATTTTGGAAGTGAAACAAAAACAAACAAACAAACAAAAAGGACATTTAGGGTCCGTTAGGTTGGAGGAGTAGAAAAGTGAGAATATGGAAAATTGTGGGAAGATAGAAAAGTGGGAGGATGGATAATATTTAGTTTTCCCTCTTGTGTGTTCGATTGAGGGAGTGGAAAAGTGGGAGGATGGAAAACTGTTGTGTTCGGTTGGAGAGAAAAAGGAAAGGATGGAAAATATAATTTATATAAATTGACTATTATACCATTGTTACATAATATGTAAGAAATAGATTTATTTCTAATAATTAAATAATATAAAATTTATCACATCATATATATAAATTTATATTATTATAATGTAAAAATTAGATCAAGTCACGTTGAAAAAAAAAAAAACAACATTCAGTAATGTTGAAAAGAAAAAAAAAAAAAAAACAACAACATTGTTCAGTAAAGTTGAAAAGAAAAGAAAAGAAAAGAAAAAAAAAAAAAAAACAAAAACAACATTGTTTAGTAATGTTGAAGAAAAAAAAAAAAACCAACGTTGTTCAGTAAAAAAAAAAGAAAAACCAACGTTAACAACAACGTTGTTGTTGTTAACGTTGAATTGAAAAAAAAAAAAAAAAAAACTTTCAGGTCAACGTTGAAAGAAAAAGAAAAAAAAAAGAAAAAAAAGAAGAAAAAAAAACGTTGAAAAAAATAGGTGGAAAGAGAGTATTTTTGTAAAAGTGCTACTATAGAACTTTTCTTTCCAGATTTTCCTTTCGATTTAGAAGGAAAAAAAAAAAGTGGGTCCGGAGAGAAAACTTTTTCTCGAGTTTTCCATCCACCCTATTTTCCTTCCTCAAACGAACAGTGAAAAACAACATTTTCCACCCTATTTTTTATCCTCTATTTTTCATCCTCCCTATTTTTCTTCCAAACGAACACACCGTTAGGGAATTGGGGGACCACACTTTTAAATTATCAATAAGTTCAAATATATTTTAAAAAATACTATTATTTTTGCGATTATTAAGATAACATGTTGTGAACTAAGATTGATGTTGACAAAAGTAAAATGAGTGGAAGACTCGTAGGATAGTTTAATGTTATTTTAGCTTATTATGTTAATAGTTGTGAAAAAGATTATGAAATAGTTTGTGTGTTCAAACATTATTCTTAAATTATTAGCCAATTTGTCCGGTTCATTAATTATGCACAACATGCTGAATTCGAAAAGATAAAAAAGAAAAAAAGAAAAGAGTTTATCATGTGAATATCAAAGCTTCATACAATGCAAACTTGAAATCTCATCCAATGATAGGCTGTCCAAACCCCATTTATATAAGGCAGGTCCTTGTGAATAGTATCGTGCTTCAATAATGCTTCTCCACACTTATTTATTTCTAAGAATGCCTTCTCCACATCTACCATATCTAGTTGCTACTAGTGTTATATCATCAAAGCCTAACATAGTGACGTGTAACACATTTAAGCTACACTTTGACTAAAGTTAATTTCCACATGATGGAAGGCCAGAATGGCAGAATCCCTTTGATCATACAAATGACACCACCCATTATGGGTTATGAAATACATATAATTCGCATGCAATACGGGTTTTAAATTTTTAATGCGTATAGTGGGGTCCAATTTTTGGACCATCCGGACCACATGCAATGCTATTCCCTTTGTACAACAAGCTATACACATAATATACACACTGTCAGAAAGTCCTTAAGTATGAAGTTTCATTCACATCAATTTGGCCTTATAAAAACCCAACCATTGAAAGACCTTTTTGAGTCTTTCACATTTCCCATGCATTTAATAACGTTACACAAACGCTCTCTCACACCCAACTTGACCTTCCTCTTGTACCAAATTTCTTCTATTCCATCCCCTCCCAATCAATCAAGTTCACAAAAATAAAACCACCACACAAGACATCTTGGGAACCAAGTTCACATCATCTATATAACCATCAACCAGCCTAGCCTCAATCAATTTACCAACAAAGATGCATCCTTTCAAATTCCATCCACGGTGGCTACTAAATTTGTTCCTTGTAATTGTTTTTTTCACAATCCCGGGGTCAGCTGATGAAAAGTGCTCAGCTTGCACCCAAAGCTCTCCACCACCACCGTCACCACCACCACCGTCACCACCACCGCCATCGCCATGTCCACCGCCACCGAAACCGCCAGCTCTGCCACCACCAGAAGTACTGCCGCCACCTACTCCCAAAAAGCCGCCAACCCAATATTGCCCTCCTCCTCCTCCTCCACCAGCATCAATGATATACATAACTGGTCCACCGGGTACTTTGTACCCTATTGATGAAAATTTCAATGGTGGTAGCCAGAATTTAGCCACGGTGTTGCCTGTTTTGGTCAGCTGTGGATTGTTGGGTCTTCTTGCTTTTTGGTGATCTTATTGGGGGTAAGTTTCAGTGTTAAAAGGAATTTAGAATTTTATGGATATATGTTAATTGTTTAGATCGAAGACTCTTTAAGGCCTGAGAATTTTGTACTCTGTTTTAATCTGTACCTAACATGGTACGTACTATATCTAAATTGTTCAATAACAATCTTTCTACACAGATCTGTTGACAATTATGTAAGAATTTCTTACTTTTTTCTGTCATAACTCTTGTCCATTCTGAGTTGACTTAGTTCGATCTAATTTTTTGTCACAAATTTCTTCGCATTTACTTTTCCAGTTTGCGTATTCTTTTTTTTTTTAATTAGACATTATTATGTTGATCGGTCAGAATTCGTTAATCAAATTTGGGTTCTGATCACTCCACAATGCTTGAGTTTTAAAACTTAGATTTGTCATTAGTTTCGTGCTAATTAAGCATATATTATAATAATTAAAGTAATCTAAAACTATATCTTGAATAAAATGGATCACCCACTAGCCAGTAGCCACTAGCTTTGCAGTTCTTATGTCCACTGGCGTCTCAATTAAAAAACTTCGTTCTCATTATGCCCACCGTTACTTGCTGATGTGCTTAGGCTCATCCTCTTTTTTTTTTTTTTTTTTTTTTTTTTTTTTTTTTTTGTATACGTAGCAAGCATTCATGGGTTGGGAGTGCAATGTCTCGTGGGTCCTACCCAAACCCAAAGGGACTTTTATCACCACAATCATTATAATATCCGAATACCTTTTATCGTGTTAAGAATTTCCAATTTGATGACTTTTTTTAAACTGGTTATCAATATGCTAATGTGTTGTTTTCGTACTTTTTAACAATCCATCCTATCATTTTTCATATTTGATTGCGTGAACCTTTTGAAATTACAATTTTCGAAGACTTTTTTACAACTAAAAGATAATGAAGACTTTTTAACAATCCATAAGATTTTTTATTTATTTATTATTATTTTTTATTTTCCCTGGATAGTATCATGAATCTCTTTTATCCATATAACTTTAACCCATACCTATTTGGTAATATAACCGACATGAATTTCTTCTCTTTCTTTTTTTTTTCTTTTTTTTTTTTTTTTTGGAAAGATATGGGAAAGACCCTTTTTAGCCTTGTGAAAAGGTCCAACTTTTTTTTTTGAAAAACAAAAACATAAGCACACAAAAGGGAGAAGAAATGAGAATCTTACACAAAGATACACCGCATATTTCACTAAAAAATCATTCAAATGAAAATGAATTTAATTGTAAATGGTTTACTGTTATTAATCTGTAAAAGGTCCAATTAAAATTACCAACCTCGCAAAAAAGGGAATGATCAGAAATAAGTTTTTTAATAAGACTTTTTACGCCTTGTTATGTCGGTGAACTATAATTAAAACAACACTATTTTATATATAAGTCTATTCATAACATGAATTTATTATACTACATGAAATTATTGTTTATAAACTGTAAAAGTTCATTTGAAATTACCAAAGTTGCAAAAAGGCAATGCTCAAAAATAACTTTTTAATAATATTTTTTTCTAAACAATAATTAATATCATTACTTTTGTATGGGTCTATTCATAATATTACTTTATTTATACTGTATTATATTAATTATAATACGTAATGTCAATAATTATAATAACTTTATGAGAAGTATTATTTGTTGCAAAAAGGTGTCACGCTGAATTATTGGAATTGCAATTGCAATTGACACAAATATATAATATTATTAAGTAAAAAAAAAAGGGGAGGTTACTAAGCAACGCTAATCCCTAGATAGGGCATCTAGGTTAAGACTCGCATGCCAACCCTTATTAATACTCACTAACGAAAAATTGGTGACAGCAAAATTCAAACTTAAGTGAGTTATACGAAGGATTCAGCCTTTACTAACTAAACCATCCTCCTTTGGCTAGATGCATTTAATACACAACTAATAAAGGAAGCCATCAATATGCAATGTTGAAAAAAAGGTGACTACAAAAATCACGGGCGTTTGGTACATGTATTTAAAAATATATATTTTATTGTTAAAAACATATGTAAAAATATATATGAACAAAAAAATATTAAAAAAATATATAATATTATTTAAAAACTAAAAATATGAATAAGTATACCAAATATCTCTTACAGTTTACATGTCCACGTGAAACGTGTTGATTCATTCACAAAAAACACCAATGTGCACATGGGGGTTACTACGTGTACGTGAAACAAACGACTAAATCCCCACCATCCAATCGTCTTGAAGTGAGAGTTCATTCCATTCATTCTGATCATGTGTGTCAGTTCAGTTGTCAGTGGATGAGATCGACTTCGGTTTCACCAAACTATGGGCCCAACATAATGAACATATCTCTCTCTCTGGAAATTACCAATTTCTTCCATCGTAAACTTTTAACTTTACACGTCATGAGGCTATGGCGGTTCAAAGAGTCATCGGCTCAAAGCCATGTGGGGTTTTGTTTGGTAACATGTCCTTGGCCTCTACTCAACCTTAAAAGTGTTTTGCTTCGTTAATGCAAATTGATCTTGTTTAGAAAAAAAAAAAAATTTAATAATTGTATCTTTATCACTTGCAATTGCATCAATCACCCCCAGACAACAAATCAAGGATAAATCCAAGTTGGTTTTCACATCATAGTATGTTTCTTTTTTTCTTTATAGTGACATGATAACATGTTAGTGAATTTGATTTGTGAGTATATTTTAAGTCGGTATAGCATACAAAAAGATAAGTTAAGATTATGCTATTAATTTATTTTTTTCATGAGAATTAAGTTTAGTGGCGGTTTCAAAAATTTATTTCCGAAGGTCATTAAGAAACTTAAAGTAGATAAGATTTAATAAAAAAAAGAATTTAAATATATCGAGTTATTAATAAGAAATAAAAAATATACAAATACATAAAGTTTTACAATTTCCTTCTACAAGATTTTATATTTTGAAATCATTGCATGATAGTTCATTATTAATTGTTATTATCTATTTTCAATATAGGTAGTTGTGACTATTTTATTTTATTAAATTTGTATAACATTTTTATTTTTATGTATTTTCATTGTTTTTATAAGAATATTTTGAGCTAATTGACAAAACTCAATTCACTGGTATTGTATTAATGCATTCATTCATGTATAAATAATACACTAAGCATCTATTTAACCAATAAAAAGCTTGAACATTCCTAACTTTACTATTTTTTTCTTAAATCACTAACTTTATAACTAAAAGTTTTGGGATGTGTAGGCGTTGATGTGTATTGGGGTGTGCAATAATATTTTTAAAAATATTTTGAACTAATAAAAAAATATTATATATATAATATTATTTTTTTCCAAGTCAGGGGGTTCATTTGAACCCCTTGAGGCCTATGTGCCGCTGCTCCTGATTAAGCCATTAATTTACATTATGTATATGAGGTTTTATTTATTAATTTTGATTTAAAATTAAAGATTCAAATGAATGTTGTGAGGACACGATGGGTAGGGTTAGGCACCGCGCGATGGGTGTGACTGGCCACCGAGCCTGGCACCATTAGAAGTTTATCCTCTTTGGGGAGCCAGACCCTCATGGTTTATCTCCCTAAGCCAAGTGCAAGACCTCGTCCCACATCGGTTAGAGAGCGCTCCTACACATGGTTCATAAGCCTCTGGAGCTCCCATGTGTGTACGTTTACTCTCCTATGCGATCGCATACGTGAGTAAACGTACACACATGGGAGCTCCAGAGGCTTATGAATCATGTGTGGGAGCGCTCTCTAACCAATGTGGGACGAGGTCTTGCACTTGACTTAGGGAGATAAACCTTGAGGGCCTGGCTCTCCAAAGAGGATAAACTTCTAATGGTGCCAGGCTCGGTGGCCGGTCACACCCATCGCGCGGTGCTTGACCCTACCCATCGTGTCCTCACAAATGTATATAAAATAAATTATATAAGCTGTGTGCAAATAATATTTTCCTTAAAGGTAAGAAGAGAAAGGATCACTTAATATGATAAGTTTTGGTCCTTTTGGATATTATTGGTGCTTCTTTTTCAATTTCTTTTTCTTATCCACTTACAATTTCCTAACAAATTAGAAGAGATGACCGACAATATACCGTCAACATGTGAGTAATGCCGTGATTGCATGTGTAAGTTTTGGTGACATCACTCTCATGCCACTAATATGACCTTGCATCCACACTATGATGTTTATGTTGAAAATGATAGAGTTTAAAATATCAACAATTCAATCGATGGACCTTGCTTTAAAAGGATTTCATGCATCAATTTTTAAACGGTTCAAACACTATTCTTACTGCATTAGTGATTTTTTATATATAATAATAATCCCCGCATTAGTGAATTAGACCAACTTATTTGTGATTGCTTATGCAGCTTGGTTGCACCATGTGCTCATCAAAATGAAGACATAACAACAATTTGATGTCGAAAAGATTTTTGTAGCTTAATTGACACCTGCTAGTGTCTCCAATTGAGATATGCAAGGTTCAATTCCTCCTTCCTCTAACTATAAAATTATTAAATTATAAAAATTATAACTTTATCAAGAAGATAGAATAAGAAAAATTCTAACTTGATTAGGAAAAAGGATAAAGAAGTTTTAACACACAAACAAGTGGCCTAAAGAAATTGGTGAACACTAAGCTTCTAGAGCTACTATATTTGTAATTCGAAATCAAAATTTGACAAGGTTTGATGGGGAAGGAAACCTACTGTCCAAATATGAGGACTTTTGGATAAAACTTAACCAAGAAGAAGGAAATAAGAGAACAAACATGGTTTGGTTAAGAAATTGGATAAATATGGACTCAGTTAACTAATTAAATAGTTTAAAATTATTGTCAAAGTTTGTCACCAACAATAGGTTCTTAAAATTCTTGTAGTTTGAAAACCATGTCCTGAGTTCGATATGCAGCAATTGTCACAAAGACAAGTAGCACATTTGTAGTGTCTTAAAGTAATTTTGGTAGACATTAATGTACTACAACAGGCTGTATAGTTGGAATTATAAAAGAATAGACAAAGGTAAAAGAGAACATAATTGGCTCTGAATTAGAGGGTGGCTAAAAAGTTTCAAGATTCTTCATTGAAGGTTCTGCACCTTGGGAGATTACTAATACTCATGTTGCCTATATATATTTATTATACTTAGGAAGCAAAGAAAAGAAAGTTAAACAAAAAATTAAACCCTTTTTCTTTGTCTCTCTTTTTCTCTCCAAAAGAAAGGAAATGAAAAAGCAAAATACTTTAGTAAATTCAACTTTTTGGGGCTATAATAGTCTTCTTTTTCAAATTGGATTGAATACCAAGAAAATGTTAGAATAGTTGAACAAGCTTAAAAAGTTGTTGGCGGTTTGATTAGGCTAAAGTGTTCTATAGGTGTTTGGGCTTCGATAATCTTAAATCTTGACCAAATAATGCATGTGATGATGGTTCGTGAACCAAACAAAAGAAAAGGAAAGGTCCTAAGCTAATGCGTTTGGAATCATTGGTAGCTATAAGTCATAACCACCACACTCAAGTCAAGGTAAGGGCTTATATTATTGAAGTTTAAATCAGCAAAATGACTTTTCCACCGACACAATGATATTTAGGAAAAAGAATCTTCCAACTAATTTTTACTTTTCCAATTCCCAATTCCCAATTCAGATCTACGGATATCATAAGAAGAGGAGAGTTCCTGGATTTGCTGTAGGATTTAATATTCATTAAATGATGGTTTTATTTTTCATTTAAAAAAATTAAAAAAATTCACAAAACAAATTCATTTTTAATTTTAATGTGCAAACCAATAAATTACTAATAATAAATGTTCTTTACAAAAATGTGCACACAATTTGTTTTGATTATATGATTCTTTTGAAATTTTTGTACAATTTAACTGTATCTTTTGAAAAATGTCTAAAATATTATTTAACAGACTATCAAATACATTTCAAATTGTGTAGTTAGAGCACTCATTAACAAAAACTATAAAAAAATAATTTTTTTAATATATTATTAAGTAAACCTTAACTTGTGTACTTAGTGAATTAACATGTGTATTTTTCTTTTAAAACACAGTGCATCACAACTCAAAAGTCATTTACATCATTTATTTTTAGTGGTCCTTTTTTTAAAATTCATTTTTGAAAAATATCATTTAACTTATTGTTTTTCAAATCTATCCTTCTTAATCTAAACTCATATAAAAGATATTGAAAAAGAAGTATTAAAGTTTTAAATATAAAGTAAGAGTAATTATGAATTCTTTTCGTAAATAGTTAAAAGTAAGGTTTTTAGTGGTCCTTTTTAATACAAAATACTTTTTCTATATAAAAAAAAAAAACTGTAGCACTTTTTCTATTAAAGTTTTTAAAACCAGCAAGCTTGTGCAATGTAGTGAACTTGGGCTGGGGTTTTGGTCTATACGTAGAAACCACTCCAACTCTCGCTTTTCTAGCTGTGGCCTCAATTATTTCCTTGCTTGTGGATTGGGTTATTAAGATTACCCACTTTTCCAAAGTCAGCAAAACCAGTAATGAATTCGGACGCTTCAATAGCAAAATTTCCACAACTCTCTCTCTACATAATTTGGTTCCCCAAAATCTAAAGAATATGGTTAGGTGTAGAATTTTAAGTCCAGAACTTGACCATGCTTAACCAAGGCCACATGCACACAGACAAAAAAAAAAAAAAAAAAAAAAAAAGACCCTCTGGAATATAAAATGCAACTAATTGTAATTGGTACGACCTTTATTGAGAGGTGGAAGATGCTTATGGTTATGGTTTAAGGGCATTGTAGTATTTAATTCTTCTTTTTGACAGGTGTAGTATTTAATTCTATGACTTTGAAAGGATTCAAATGATGAAACATTTTACATTGCATTAATTGGTAGGTAGTATAGTCAGAGTGATACTTGATGATGCCGAAAACCACCCTCAATGAGCCGCAAGGTCTTCGCGTTCAGAATGGATCTGCACAGGTAAAAAGAACCTAAAAGGAAAGTACCGGCGTGGTATCGGTCAACGACCCTCCGACGGTCAAGTTAGTATTGCTCACAACTCTAGAGTGCCAGAGTCGGGATAGAAGCATGCATACCTTTGTTCATGAGGGTTGGGGGTATTTATAGTGGTGTAGAGTTGGGGCCTTTGGCGTGTCCGAGGGGGTAACCTCTGATCGGAACCATACCCCAATGCGTGTTCATTACGGAATTCTTTCTCCACCGGGGCCATCCCTTGTTGCATGGGGTACAAGTTACTTCGTGGGTGATCAAGCGTGTTGTGCAAGGAATCTATTCGAGTAGTAGCGTACATCACAAGGCAGACATTCATCCTTCAGCTTTCTCCCGTCACCCATTCACCTCGTCGCTGAGTGCAGAACATCCCGTCGGGTCGTGCTGGGAGTTAATGTAAGGTGACGGGAGCTAAGGCCGTTCATCACCACGCCGTCAGCCTCGTGAAGCTGACGGCACCTTCCAGATCCCCATCAATACTTATATAAATAAGAATATGCTACTGGATGCTAAAGAAAGTTTTTACGAGGATAGAAAAAAAAAAAAAATATTTTGACTCGTAAAAATGGTATCAAAACTTTCTTAAAATGCATTGTTAACCATTGTCCTAAGGGTACTAGACTACTAGTTAACATGACCCATATATAAATATATATAAATTAATTAATGCGACATCAATTATTTTTTTTATTATTATTGACGTGACATCAATCTTATTAATTATTACATTATTTCATAAACTTTGTGTAGTAAAAATTTATATTAATTTTAGCATTTTACAGATAGATATCCTGCTCTTTTCATGGAGCTTGTTAGCCTAATAATTTTGGATCAGCAATGTATAATGTAGATTCATAGACGAAATGTAGGGCAGCCTAATAATGAGAAAACAAGTAGTGGATTTATTGAGTCTCTCAAAATGCATTTGATGGGGAATGCAAAACAGAGTTGTCAAGATCCAAGACAGCATTTTTACACATTTCAAGACTTCCAACTAATGTAGGGCTACTAGAAAGAGAAGTAATTAGCATTTTCTTTGTTTTACGCATTTGTTATAAGAATGGGGCAAAAGTATAATCAAAGAGTTAATCAACTAAAATTGGGCCAACTTTTGTCACTTTAGAAGATAATTCACGAAAACTTGTTACAATAATGATCATTATTATTTATTAAGTTACTATAATTATCAAAGGAAATCATCATTAGGATTCATATTTGTTCCTCATAAAGGAGACCAACATCACCTGTGAAAATGAAAGGAGAACCAAGTTCCACAAATATGCGATATTCTAAGCATCAAGATCATGGTTGCACTTAGCCACATACAAATTGTCATGATCTAGTTCATTCTAGCTTGACACTACAATTACCAGTGAATTGAATTATGAAGTCCAAGTTATGAAAAATAAAAGTATTTAACTATGATTGTGGACATACAAAAGCATCAAGTTGTGTAAGAGCTCCCCACCTCACATATAGATATAATCCATAAGAAATCAAATTCAAATCTCTGTTTTAGGGAGGAGGAGACATATACCAATGATTTACGTTATACAAGAACAATAAAATCACAAATTCAATTTAAGAGTGAGGATTTCAAGTGAAAAACTTGTATTCGAATTAAACCTATGTAATGTTATTTGACATGAATTTACGAATAATTCAGGTTCAATGAAGTAAAAATTTGTCAGTGATTTCTAGTTTCAACTCCAAAACTTTACATAGCTATTTTAGGCATTTGATAGTCTCTTAAGTCTTAGCTTTAGATGTAACCGTATTTTTTTAAAAAGATCTTTTTTGTCACAAGACTAAGGTTCACTTTCAGTAATAAGGTTTAGCAGAGCAGGGTTCACGTTTGTCCTATTTGTTTTCTTTGTATGACTCGGTTTTTGTATCACATGTATGTGCAATTACTGTAATGCTCCCTTATATATACACATTATTACAATAAGTTCAGCCAAAGTATATACTTATTCTAGTGAGACTTCAGGACCAAGTTTCAATATGCATGTTGGACAAATGTGCCCACTTGCTCATCACAAATAAGTCGTTTAAAATTTCATTAGTAGATAGGACTTTAGTTCTTACTTTGAGAAGGGACAAAACACCTAATAATGTCTACTAATAGCCAAGTCTCCCACTCTACTCGCCCACTTCATTTGCTCTCTCGCCTCTCCTTTCCCTTCATGCCATGGCAACAAACTCAAGCCAAGCTCTCCTCTCCATCCTCTTCTTGGCCTTAATCTTTCTCAATTTTCCGGTAGCCATAAGGCCCGACAACCCGTGCCCGTATCCGTGTTATCCCCCGCCCACCGGCCCTGGCAACACCCCGACAACTCCGGCGGCCACAACAGCACCGCCACCGCCATCCCAAATAGAGTCATACCCACCTCCGGCTGGATACAACCCTACTACACCAACAGGGAATTTTCCATATTACACTCCACCACCACCACCTTTCAGTTCTAATTCATTTGGTGCCCCTCCCCCTCCTGACCCTATATTGCCCTACTTCCCATTCTATTTCAGAGAACCTCTTCATGGGCAGGGTCAGTCATCAGCTACTACACTTGGAAGACCAATATGGGTTATGATGGCCATGGCTAAGCTTCTTATTTTTATTTTTCTTTTTTCTTCCTATGTATAACTCATTAAAAATTTGGATGTAACTAGTTAAGCTATTGTTGCATATCAGTAAGAATTATTGTGAAAGTTTTCTGTACTGAGTACGACTTTTTTATTTGAAAAAGAATTTGGTAGAAATAGTTATGTTATATTTTTAGTTGCAGAAATGTGAAGCAATGGTTATAAAGTCAGAGAAGAGCTTTTGATGAGGAGGATGATGGCCCAAGAGCTTGACTTTATTGTTTGGTAATGTAAAGGAATCTAGCTAGTTTTTCTTTTATGTGTCTTTCTTACTTTCTTTTTCTTTTGTCTTAATTCTTTTTATTACGACTTTCTAACCACTCCATTACATCAACTTTTTTGGACCACATTAGGGATTGAATTGTAGCTGGAACCTTCATGATTCCAGCTCCAGGTATTTTTTTTCCCCTGCCGTGGAGGGAACTAAGACAATAAAATTTGGGCCCAATTAGAAAATATTTTATTTATAATTAAAATGGTAAATTACAACTTACATACACGTAGTTTGACTGAAATTTAAGTTGCTTACATGTAGTTTAAAATTTGATACTTTACCCACTTGAACTTTGACTAAAATTTAAGTTGCTTACCTGTGGTTTGAAATTTCATGATGCAAATGTTCCGATGGATAGTTTTTGATGATATTTGATTTTGTATTTTTATATTTTTTGTGTTTTTAGAGGAGAGAAACAAAAAAGTTGAGCAAAATCATATATTAGCTCTATTTTTAATAGAAGTAGGTTACAGAAATCTAACTAAGTTAATCTTATGTGGGTAAAATATCAAATTTTAAACCAAAAGTAGGCAACTTAAATTTTGGCTAAACTACAGGTGGTTAAATTGTAATTTGCTCTAATTAAAAAGTATTAGGTTGTAAACAACATTTTGTTAATAGTATCCATATAGTTCACTAGAACTTGTCCTTAAATATAAGAGAGATATAAAGGATTTCAAGAAGTTTAATGTAGCTCTGCCTTTGTAGACTCTGCCTCCATGTAGACTCTGCACCAATTCTTCCTACTTTTTAAAAAGTAAAAATAAATTTCAATTTCAAATTAATTAAGCAGCCTCTCTTGTCTGATAGTTGAGGGGAATGGAGTAGCACGGCGCCAGGGCCCCAAGTTTTCATCTATATATATTTTACTTGATTTTTATTATATTTTTTATTTGAGGCATGATTTTTTTTGTTGTATTTTTTAATGAATGCCATGCATGCTTCTCATGATTGTTACTTTTGAGTTAATGCTAATATCAGCTTGATTTTATTATTGTCATATAAAAATTAGTTTGCAAAGAACGAAAAATATTTTATTTATTTTAAAATTTTAAAACAAAAAACGAAAAGTTTTAAATGGACTTAACTTTGGACTGCTTTAAAGAAAAACAATTAAGTTTCTTTACCAATTGGTACTGCAAGATTGTAATTTTACTTCAAACTAAAGGGTAACACACCCCCCCCACCCCCCCCCCCCCCCCCCAAAAAAAAAAAAAAAAAAATCCAAAATGAGAATTGAAGAGCATAAATTTGGGTACTTAGGTGTTAAAAATAGACCCTTTGAGAAGTCTATGCTTGAAATGTTGAAAAGAAATGATAATTTCTATCTTCCTTTTTAGTTTGCAATAAGAATTGATAAAAAGTGGCCACATATTTTCATTAGTCTTCTTGTACAAATTAGTCTCGACTTCTATTCTACGCTTTGGCAAATTAAATTATGTAACCCTCCCAACAATGGAGATAGTTATCAATAAAATCCTAAATAAACGAAGAATTATATCTACACCCTGGTTTTGGACATACTTTGAAAGTAATTGCTTTGGAAAACCATAGATCTTCCCTTGCCTCAAGGAACCTTTCTCCTTAGTCCTCACCATTAGTTTACTCCATGCCCAATATGGATTGGAGTCAATCAAGGCCTTTAGAAAACTAGTATTTTCTTAAGAATCTCCCTTTATTAACTCTTTTGACTAAATTGTTAGAAGCCTCCAACCAAATTTAGCCAACAAAGCAAAGATTAAAACTCTCCAACTCCCTATATTTATTCCATCTAATCCAACCTTTAACTTGAAATAGCAAAGAAAGAAAGAATGGAAGTAATTGCCTTGACAACAACCTCTTTACCTACTTGTGATGGGAGTTTTCCTTCCCGTTGCTTATCGTTAATTCAATCTAGTCTCTAATAAATGCAAAACAGCTTCAATATACATCTTCTAATAACTAAAAGCAACCTCAAATGTTTGCTTTCACTAATCTGAGCTATTTATTCAAAACATTTTATGTGAAAAAGCTTTTGGAATGTTCTTCCTTCAGTAATTGTAGATTTTTTCCGAATGAGGAGGGATCAATACATCATTTTCTATGGAATTGTTTCTTTATAGAACAAGTATGGATTCATTCACAAAATTTGTTCCAAGACTGGAGAAAGGTAATGAAAAATAAATAAGGATGCCACATAAATACATTACAAAATGTGTTATCTTCCTTAAAAATAATTAAATTCAACTATATGGCTCGTTATCAATGCATTCATATTTTTGAAAGTATTTGAGATTTTAATATGTAACAACACTTAAGGGACTGTACTTGTGTTTTTGAGACGAAAGAGGGGAACCACAAAAGAAAGAATTTGGATTTAAGGTCCATTACCAAGAGCATGGGCAGCCTTATTTGTAAGGAGGGGGAGGGGTTTGGAGGGGTTTCAACTACCTCTAACCTCTCATTTTTAATTCTTCCAAATTGGAGAGTTTTGGAGGGAGAGTAGAGTAGATAAATTATTGGCCAAATGAACTCCCTAATTTACCTTTTCTAAATTAATAAAATTACCCTTTCTAAAGGGCTAATTACTCCATTCCTCCTTACTAATTTTAAAAACATCCAAATAATGTAGAGGGGAACCATTCTCCTCTACTCTTCTCTCCACTACTCTCCTTCCCTCTACTCCCCTCTACTCTCCTCTCTTTTTAAACTTCCAAACAGGCCATTAAGGAATTATACTTGCGTTTTTGAGACGAAAGAGGGGAACCACAAAAGAAAGAATTTGGATTTAAGGTCCATTACCAAGAGCATGGGTAGCCTTATTTGTCTGCCTTCCAATCCAAACAGGCCATTAAGGAACTATACTTGCGTTTTTGAGACGAAAGAGGGGAACCACAAAAGAAAGAATTTGGATTTAAGGTCCATTACCAAGAGCATGGGCAGCCTTATTTGTCTGCCTTCCAACCCAAACCACATGGGCCTATAGTGCTAGCAGAAACATTCAACCTTCTTTGGAGTCACTCTCGACAATTCTGTTGAAACATTCAGCCTTAGCAATCTGGACAGCCCATTGAATGGCATTTGCCTTGGCTACTATTTGTGAATTGTGGTCAAAGTTGAACAATTTTCAATGTAGGGTGAGTTTGGTATCAGCTTTAAGCTTTTAACTTTTATGTACAACTTTTTAAATCCTCATTTTTTCCATTTTTTCTCATTTTTCAATTTTTTTCAAAGTACAAATATACTTTATTACATTTTCATTAAAAAGTTAAAAAAGCTAAATAAACTATTTCCAAACAAACACGTAGTCTAGAGGGCTTTTCCTCCTAGTTTCTAATCATGAATGCCAAGCAAGCTGCTTTTGTATTCATTTCTAGTACTCCTTTATCAAGTTTGCCCCAGTGGTGACTGGTGAGCCTGGAGATGATTGTGCTATTGATGCTACTGCTGCCTTCTATTCGAGTGGCTTTCAAATTTGACACTCAGCCTCTACACAAAAACCCCAGTGATAGCTAATCACATTGCTTTTGCCCAAACATACCACTGAAACACCCCAGTGATAGCTAATCACATTGCTTTTTCCCAAACATACCACTGAAACAAGTGTAGGCTTAATTCCTTCTTTAAACCAAAACATGAAATACACTTACTAGTCTTTAGACTTAGTCTTTTGTTTTCACAGCTTCCTCTACAAATCACTCGTATTGTGTGATCAAATCTGTCTGCTTGACTATACCAATATGCTGACTTTAAAGTGACAACCATTTTTTGAGCCAATCCACACTAATTTATCAGGTCTGGGGGACTGATCTTAATGGAATTTTAGAATAGCTTTGCAAGATTCATCATTCGAATATGGTTCTTTATTCTTTTTATATAATCACATCACATCCCAGGCTTGGCATTGAGAGTTTATTATACTCCCTAACAAGATTGGATCAGCACTAACACGGCTGTCCATGGGCTTGGGTAACAGGCACAAGCATTTTGAAATTCGCAAGCCGATAGTACCATGAAGATATTATAGAAATTATTAACGTGGTTTGGCGCTGTGGCCTACATCTATAGGACAAGCTCAAAAGACCACATTTTTTTATACACCTTTCTTAATTGTACATTGAAATGGAATTAAAATTATAATGGAGATGACACGTAAAAGTCATAATTTAAATTTGAGTTAGAATTGATTGCCACAATCCCAAAACTTTCCCTAACAATCAACCGTTGATTTGTTAAACAATCCAATAATTTTCTATGGCAATCAATGTCTTCATTTAGTCTTCACTTTCATGCAAAGAGAATTGTATTTTTTCAACAGATATGGATACCAGGTGGTTGATGCTTCATGTTATGGATACCACCAATACTAAGAGATGATAAAAGTATGCATTGGCTAAAAAAAATTTCCTTTGATGGCAAGAGCCCAGGTGGTTAAGGGTATGGCTTTTAGTGAGTGTTTTCTTTCACAAAAGGAATTACTTTGTAGGGGAAGATGCTCAAGTCATTGTAGTGGCTATCATTGAAAGAGAGATCTTCCTATTAATATAAGTTATTATTCATCACATTTTCCACTGCAAGAATCAAGTCTCACTGAGGCTACTCAATTTTCTTTTAGAGAGTTTCAACTTATGGTGTCCACTCCTGAAAATAGTTTTTTATCATCAGATTAAGACACCAATTAGTTTTTGGTATAGACAAGAATTGAACCCCAGATTTCTTATTCAACCATCAAAGACTTTACGAGTTGAGTTAACTGGAACTCACGAGGCTACTTAATTAGTTGCACAAAATATGCATTTAGGATTGAAGATTTGCAAATTTGGTTAGATGGGCCACCAATATGATTGGAAATCACAGCTTATCAATCTGCAGATCACCTGAAAAAAATAAAAAATAAAAATTAGAGGACTAATTTTAAGAAATGGGGTTCGTATCTCTAATCAAGAGCCTCCGCATTTTCATTGCAAACAAATTAATACCCTCTTATTGTTTGCCTCAAAATATGATTTTGATCCTGCAGCAGTTCTATTAACTTTTTTGTTACTTACTAGTTACTACAACCTGATTAATAAAGATTTCCTTGAACTTCAGGATGGTGTGAAATGTGAATACTTCTGAAGTTCTAATTAAGAAACATAAACTAATCGTATAAGTATTGGTCACAATTCTTGTTTTTTCTTTCTCTACATTTTCTCCTAGTCTTTCCAATAGTAATTCATAAACATTTCAGATAGCATTTTTTGCATTTCAGATGGCTCTACTCCTGTTTTGGTTCATAAACTTTCCTAAAGCTCTTTACATTGTTTCATCAGTTGTCATGTCATCTGCTGTTAATTTCTGAACGAGTTTGAGATCTATATTTTTAATTAATTTGGATTTGGAATAAGTACTCTCAACTCAAACTTGTCTTTTCCCATTAGTAAGTGCCTCAAAATGGACCAAAGTGGACTGAAGTTGATTGAATAGACTGAAGTAGACCAAAATAGAGCGAAGTGGACAGAATAGACCGAGCTAGACCGAGTGGACTGAAATGATATGCTAATGTGGCTTAATCACATCATAGCAATAGTAAGTGCTATGTTTCAGCTTTTAGATATAATATAGATATAAATTCCAAAAGATTGTGATGGTGTTTGGATTAATGAATACTGAGTTATATAACTTAGTTTTCATCACCTAAAACTTAAAAAATGTGGGCCCCTAAAAAACCAAGTTGTTTGGATTGATTTTTGAATGGAGTTTCCATAACTCAAAACTCAAAATTTTGAGTTTGAGTTACAAAAACTAAAAATAAAATTTGGATGTTTTCAGATTTTGAGTCGAGTGTTTCAATGGAGGCCCTACTCATTTAATGCACAAATTTGAATTTTAAACATGAGATATGCATCCAAGATATGAAACCAAACAAATATTTTCTAGAGTGAAAAAGTATAGTTAGATAAATGAGTTATGAAAATTAAGTTTGAGTTATAAGATTTGAATTATGATAACTGAGTTATGAGTGATGCTCAAATCAAACATAGCTTCCAATGAATCAAATCAGTTTAGAGTTATTTTGGCCAACCCACTACTTGACTATTTATAAAATATTTGTCTTTGGCTTGATCACTAGGCTAAGAATTATTTTAGTGAATCAAAGATACCTTTCAGCAAACAGGAATTTATAAAGAAACTCTTCGATATTTGTCAAAATGAAAACCAAAGTAAACATGTGTGCGATGGTAGCTTGAGACAATGGAGAATATGCTTGTTTTTGGCAGGATAACTAGGCTAAGCACAATTTTAGTGAATCAAATATATAATTCAGCAAGCAGTGATTTAAAGAAATGCCTACATATTTATCACATTGAAAAGCATGATCAATCCCGGAAAAAGTTTTTCTCTCCAAACTAGTTTAGAGAGAAATCTTTCAAATTCTTAGTAAAAAATTAACATGGTTATATATTTTGAAAGCCGTTGAATTGTATTTTTTTTTTTTTTTATGTTCTAAACATATATGTTAAATTTTGTTCAAATTGGATGTTAATTATTATTTCATCCATAAACGAAAATTTTATGCATAATTTAAGACGCCAAAAATTTAAAATTTAAATATTTTATTGATGATATAACTATCTATATTTGATCTTTTTGAAATTTTGTAACCATGGAGGATATAATAAAAAAATGCAATTTAATGATGAATTTGTCAAAATTCCATCTAATAAAAATATCATATAAGAGGAGTTTGAAGAGTTCCAGTTTATCCTTCAATCCCGGGACTAGAGAGAAGGCTGGAACAAACTAATGGAAAAATCTTAAATAAATCCAAACCATTTCAAAAATTATATGAATCATACATGATAAGTCTTCTATTGCTCATTCTTGCCCTAACAATTCAAATTTCGATACAACTGCCGCTCTCTCTCTCTGCTGTGTGCAGTGATCGCTAGTGTTAGCACCGCCTCATTTGCACTGTTCATCACCTACAGGTAAGCTGAACCTGAACCTAGCTCCAAGAGTGAGTTTCTTTGTATTTCGTAATTTCACACTTTGGGTTATCAGATTTTTGGTGAATAATGGAGTTTGTTATTTGGGAATACTTCCTTTGGATTTTAAAATTGATTAGTTGTTCCTAAAAGTGTTTACTTTTGTTTGAATCTCATGCTTTTGGTTGAGAGTTCCTTAAAATTTCCTACTGTGTCTTTTCAGAAACGTGTAATGGCATAGTAACGTTTAATTTGATAAAGTGCAAAATGAAAGCAAGATCTATGAAATTTTTTTTCATATGTTCCGTTATTGTTATGGCTGGTTAGTAAATTGAGGATTGTTTGATTCACGCAGGTTGAGGTTGGGCAAGAATGTGGGGATGTTTACATGTGTGTATAAATAATGAGAAATTATTGTGTACTCCCGGAGTACCATAAATCCGTACTCCCTCTTCTCACATGAATGATGGGTCTCACTAATTAAATTCATGGTGGGAGTACGCATTTATGATACTCCAGATGTACCTAATAATTTTCCATAAATAACAAGATAAAATTCATACATTTACTGCATCTTCATTTCTTGAGTGCACGTTTGGATTAGTTTTTTTTTTTGCTTATTTACTAATTTACTGAAAGGTGGTAATGTTGTACCTAGAAAAAGTGAGTTTTTAAAATTTCCGACTCTGACGTTTCAGGAACTTGCATTTCCTGTGAGTTTGATATTGAGATTGAGATTGAGATCTTTGGATATCAAGCTTACAGTGAGATTGAGATCGAGATCTTAGGATATCAAGCTTATGTACTACCTACTTGCTTAGAACATGTTTCTTGTCATTCATTGATTGAAAATTAGGCTTGTGACGGGTGGGCTTTGGCAATGTCTTGAATGAGTAGTAAAGAATGTTTATGTTACAGCTGCTGTATGTAGGCTGGTTTCTATTGGATTTAAGCCTGTTTGAAATCCAAGTGGTGATTTACAAATAAATTGTAGTGGATTTAAGTTTGTTTGTAGTTGGAATCTACAGATTTTGTTAGATGACTTAATTTCTAACTTTTGTTGGTTGCAATGATTCTATGTTGTGCTGTCAAGTTAGTTGAGTGAAACTTAACATATTGCATGAATAGCAAACATGATTTGAAATGCTAGTCATTGATGTCAAATTTTTATATAGTGAATTTTTTATGCACTTTATTTTACATTTACGTTTTGTTTGTTTTGAAATAAAATATTTTTTGAAAAATGTTTTCACATTTTTAGGTGTTTGTTTGCAGGTAAAATATAGTCAAACTTGTAAAAGTATTTTCCCCATAAAATCCTTAATAAAAAGTTGTAAAATGTTTTATATTTGAAAATTTGGTAAAATATTTTCCAAAAACACATAGTGGCTTCTCCTCTCCCATTTGGTTGCTAGGACACTGCTCCAGTGACCAGTGTCGGTGATCTGGTGGCCGAACACTCTACTCTAGCAACTAGTATCAACAGTCTATTGTTTGGTGACTCTACTTTGAGATTGGTGCAACGGACCAATGTCCTGCAACTCCATTTTGACAACCGTTGTTGGCAATCCGATAGCCGGTGACTCTTTTTTGCAACATGTGTTGGCAGTCAGGTGGCAAGATACACTTCACAGGTGATTGATGCTGACACCAGTGTTGGCAGTCCGGTGGCAAGAGATGCCACATTGCAACCAGTGTAGAGGTTCAGTAATCAAAGACACCGTTTTGTTGATTGGTGTTAGAAGCTTGATCACCGAAGCCACCACTTTAACAGCCACTTCCAGTGGTTCGATCACTAGACCATCGGCACTAGCGGCTTTAGTGTTAAGCCCTTGGTTTTGGTGATTTGCTTGAAAAATTTTACTTGTCATATCAAACTACTAAAAGTATTTTACATGTAAAAATTTTATCTTTGAAAATATTTTATTTCAAAACAAATGGAGTGTAATGTTTGGATGCTATGTAATGGGTGTGAATTTAAATGAATTTTAGTTTTTTAAGTGTAAAGTTTATAAAATATATTACTGTAGTAAAATATTTAAATGCTATTAAAATTTGGTTTAACGTGAAAAATTGTGTTCTACTTCTTCAAACCAAATACAATTTCATTTCACATAATTACTTTTTAGTAAAAGATTCATCATAATACCAAATGTAATAATTCAAACAATAAAAAGAAAAAAGGAGAAAGTTGATATTTTTACAATAATACAATTACAAAAGCCTCTAAATCTAAGGAGATACATGCTTCAATGTGCAATTATGCTTTTTCTATCGTTGGTATCAAAGCCATAGGGTATTTTCCCATTGTCGTGTGTTGAATTTTTAGGACTAAAGCATTTTTCTAGTCCCTAAATTTTGCACGAAATTCGTTCTTTGTCCCTAAAATTTTACTTTATGTTATTTTATCCACACGATTATTTTTTATCCTATGTCTCCCGACAGAAAACTCAGGTGACACTTCCTCAAAAAAAAAAAAAAAAAAAAAAAAAAAACCAAAAAAAAAAAAAACTGGTGACATATTTTTAGCATTATAAATCTTACATAGACTCATTCATGATGAAAACAAATGATTGGACAAATGTATGGTTGGAAGTCACAAATTGACAAGATAAAAATCCCACCAAAAAAAGAGACAAACAAATTGACATAAAAAAAAAAAAAAAAAAATCCACAATGTTATAGACTGATGATCATGATGATAGGGTTGTGCTATTGCATTCATTGAAGTTATTGGCAGTTAGTTAAATCTTTAATTTATAATCTTTAAATTGACCTTTGAGTTGATAGATGTTATTTGAAACATTCCACTAGCACATCACAGAAGACAGAAACTTAGAGAGAGAAGAGCTTTGGTGGCGAGGGGAGAGCATCTGACTCTCTAAGTGAACAAAAGGTGAGGAAAATCCTGGAAATGGTCAGCTATGGAGGTTTCGGCCATAAGAGATAAGAGAGAAAAGTAATTGTCAAAATTTAATAATAATTACTGAAAATGGTGCAAACTATTGTAACATACCACTACAAATAGAGAGCTGAGATAAATATTTCTGATTTCTTTTAGAACATTCTAGCACTAATTTGGTTTATTAAAAGCTTATAAAATGTATTTTATGAAAAAAAAAGTCTAATCTAAAATTTAAATACTCTGATTATCAGGCCTATGTTACTTTTTTATAGATAGTGCTGGAACATACGTGGACATATGCTTAAATTAAAAAAAAAAAAATTAAAAAATTTGGGAGACACAATAGATTAATTAAAAAAAATTTGTTGAGAACTAATATTTGTGATGAAAATAATAATTCTTTGAAATTGCTAACCAATGATGTGTGTTTGGATATGTGTTGTTCAGCATGTAAAAAGATGTATTACTCGAACAAATAAATCTTGGGCGATTTTTGGCTATGGAGGAAAAATTGAATATTGTGATTATCGAATGTTGTTTGCCTTTGGTTAGTGAAAATTTAATAATTCAAGCTGTATTACACCCCAGAACTTGGTGACAGTTGGAGTGTCCTTAAACATATAGATATATATAGGTATAATTTAAAAAGGAACCATGCTTTAGTTAATAGATCAATCTATGAAGATATTGCACGTTGGATAAATTAAAAATTATGAAAGTTCAACTTTGATCTGGGAGATGATTACAAACCTAGTGAAGTTTACTTGTGTAGAATTACTATTAATAATTCAATGGTTACAATTTACAAGAAGTTGGGGAAGGGGGATTTATACTCTGATTCTTCGATAATGTCATTCAACTATGAAGTTTTTAGTTAATTACTATTATTTAATTTTGTTAAATGATATGGAAAAATGTATTTAAATTAGTTGCCTACAGTATAAGATGATTATAGATCCTATTGATTTAGAGAGATCAAGTCTAGTTTTTTTACGGCCTATAAAGATTCCAACTTCAATTTCTTTTCCATGGGTATATAATACTAGCATGGTACAACTTATCATTTGTTTTGATAAAGGGGAGAGGAGAGTAGAGGAGAGGGGAATAATTTAGGATATTGTACACATTACGTCCAAGTGTAGTACACTTAAGGTAGATCTAACAGTAAATACACAACACTTGATTGTGTAAAATGCAGCAATATGATGATCACTTTTCGGAAAGTGTGAATTCAAAAATTACAAATTTGCTAAGAAACCAGCAAGTTTAGTATTTGAGTAATGTGTAGCAACATAGAAGTTAATACAAGACCTCATTTTTGGTAATATATCCTTACCTACAACAAAAACTGAGTTGTTTCTTAGCTTGATAATAAATAGCAATCATCATGGAGCAAACACCATAGATTAAAATTCTATTATATATGGTGACACCAAGGTCATGTGTAGTACTGTCTGGTATTTGTGGAAGGATGATATCAAGGACAATTTCCTTATGCTATAGGAATATTTTGGTGTTTGAAGAACTTGGGAAACCCTCATTAGTTTAAAAAGAAAACAAGAATGAATATTGGGTTCGAATCATGCCATAACACCCTAAGCCGAAAGAGAAAATAAATTAAGATGAATGTTGAAACTTCTTGTTTTATTTTGTTCTATTTATTTGAATTATTCTAATTAAATTGACATTTCTCTGGGACAAAATTCATATCACCTGTTCCAACATCAAACAAGAATCGATAATCTAGCTGATGAAAGGCCCCTAAAATATTTACCCAATTTGAAGACTCGATGAGAACCAATCTCAAGTTTTGCTCCGACAAATTTAATTGTTAATGATGGAAATTGTTGATTTTTAGTTGGCTCGACATTATAGCAAGGTTCATAATATAGGCCCGAATGCACCATAGGATTCCAGTTATATGCCTGTCTATTTCATCTCTGACAACATTATATACATTCTGAATAAGAATAGTTATTGTAGTTCCTGAATCAATAATTAATCCACCTTTAAGATCACTTCTCAATTGAAACTCAATTGGATCTATTGGAAGCGACTCTCCATTCATCAAAATGCCTAATACTTCCACAAAGTATTGATTTAGTTTGGGTAATAATGGTGTTGTTTGTACTATTGCTTGATATTTTCCTATAATTTGTGCATCTTTTCCAAAATGTAAATATGTGTGGGTATTTTGTCCACTGGTCCAATCAGAAAGACAATATGAGAAACGTAGATCAGTGTTAGCTTTTAGTTGCCTTAGTATTGATCATGTTCCACATCCTAGACCAAACATCCCTACTACTGTATTTGCTTCTCCCATATATTGACTAAATCGTATTTTTTCATTGACCAAGCCAACCCCAAAAATTACATTTTTGTAGCTTACATATCCCCCCTCACGTCTAGGGAATGTAAATTTTTCAGATGAAAGATAACCCGTCATGTGACTACCATCACCATAGTGCTGATCATAAACACATAAATTTCCGTTACATATTCTAGGAACACAAAGGGGATGATCACAAGACACAATAGTAAATGTCTTGGAATTTGGGTACTAGAAATTTTCAACACTTAAGGGAAAACATTATTTGCATCCATCACCTTAAACCCATGTTTGATCAAAACCAGTATCCACTAAAAATAGTGCAGAGTATGCTTTTGTGCGAATTTCAATTTTAGCTACATAGAAACTCCCATAATTCTGCACCATTGGTTGTAGTTCTTTAATGCCTTGCTTTGTTGAGTTGATCACATTTGCAAAATTCATGGATTGAATATGAAGAGCTCGAGCTTTAGAAAGTTCAGCTATTCTATTGTGTTTTTCCTATTGACTTAAATTTTTGGGGAAGAGCACTGAATCAACGAAATATCTTGGGATGAGCTTAATGCTAAAGCCATTTGTTCCAAGACAAGTGATCATGAGAACAAGAAAGGTCAATGAGGACCAAAATACAATTGTTACATCATAAAGGCTTCTCAAACCCATTGCCTAGCTCTTTAGTTATGTGTTAAAAATATTTCTTAGGCTATATATATAGGTTAAAGTTGAAACTGTGAGTCAAATTGGTGCATTAACTTGGCAATAATGATTTTCTCTTTAGAAGGAAATTTATTTAAAGGTTTGTTGGAGGGTGTAGGCTTTTAATTGAATAAGATTTCCAATCACATTTTTTTGAGTTTTCTATATTATTCTTTAATAACTGCAACATACCTAATACTCTCTCTCTCTCTCCCTCTCTCTCTAAATTAAGGTTTCGCTCCCATCAGTTTCTTTGTAAATTGGTTTCAGTAATTTTGTTTATAATGTGCGTTGGGAAGCCGTTAGTTCATTTAATAGCAAACTAATAGAAGCACTAATTTGGCACATGTGTGAACTTTATGGAGCAAATTGGCTAAAATAAGAGTTCATAAGGTGTAATGATTGATAACCTAGAGTTCAATGGGTGTTAGGTCATTTTTCCCTTAAAAAATTTGAAACTGTGAATTAAGTTGTGCATTAATTTGCAATAATGCAGAGCTCAAAGGAAAATTATTTAAATGTTTATTGAATGGTGCATTAACTTTGCAATAATTGATTGTTATCTCCTTATAAGGAGATTTATTTAAAGGCTTTAAAAAAAAGTTTTCCAAGATATTCTAGTGTTTGTAGGAAACTCACTACTCCAGCATATGGAGTTTTTTAAATCTTAACATTTTATTTCAAAATGTATGGTTCAAATTAAACCACGTCATTAGCTCACTAATTAAAACCTTAAATAATGATACCATATCAGCTATTAAAAAAATTGACATGTCTCATTTTTATTGTTCTTTTTTTAAATTTATTTTAGCTTAAAACAAAAAGGGGAAGGGATAACTATTTTCCACCCTTCTCTTCTACGTCCCCCTTATAGCCTTTACTAGCCTCTTCCTTTTAAACCTCTAAACACTGTTAGATTGGAAGCACCACCTTTGGACCATTGTAATTTACGATGTGCAACAATGTAATCTTTACTCATATAGGTAGTTCTAATAATAAGTGCACTAATCTTGATTGTGTAAAATTAAGCAAATGTGATAATCACTTTTGGGGAAGTGTGAATTCAAAGTTACAAATTTTATTTAAAAAATTAGTCAGGTTTTTATTTGAGTTACATGTGTAGCAACATAGAAGTTAATCCAAGTCCTCATTTTTAGTTATGTTTCCTTAACTACTAAAGGTGGGAGTGACCCATGTTGATACTCTATTATGTCCAACCCCAAATTTTGGTAGAAATTTGAACCTTAAATTAAAGGATTTTGTGGGTGTGAGAGACCAGGATAAAACCTAAGGGTGCTCTCAGAAAAGGGGTGAGGCATCGGCACCTTCCCTTTTCAGGATTATATGTGGAGTTGCCACTTATTTACTTTGTTACAAAAAAATAAGAAAAAAGAAAAAAAAAAATACACGAAGTACATATTTGAATAAAACAACATCTCATTAATTTGAATGAATTACAGTTTGATAAAATGAAGTTTACATGGCTTTGTTTCCTAGATTACAATCTAAAAAAGGAAATGATAACACACTAATGCTACGATCCAAAAACTAGATTCAGGGGCTAGGTTACAGAATGAGATGGTGTTAGACACCTATTCTGCCCAAATAGAGTCTGGTTTTCTAGACTCTAAATGACCATTTATATACCCATTCAAATGATGCATGACATTACAACGACATATTGAAATTGCTAAATTTAAGATTAATTCATTCTTTAAGAATTTGAAATATGCAATTTTTATTTATACAGATTAGTTTTTATATGCAGAAAAAATTTTAGATCTGTGTTTAATGAAAATACAGATCTGTTTTGTAAGCAAAAAAAATTTCAGGTTTGAATTTAATAAAAAAATAGATATGTTTTGTATGCAGAAAAATTTTAGATCTTTATTTAATGAAAATGCAGATCAGTTTTTATTTAGAAAAAATTTCAGATCTGTATTTAATGAAAATACAGATCAGTTTTTATTCAGAAAAAATTTCAGTTCTGTATTTGATGAAAATACAGATAAGTTTTTATTTAGAAATATTTTCAGATTTGTATTTAATGAAAATACATATCAGTTTTTATTCAGATCTGTATTTAATGAAAGTACAAATTAGTTTTTATCCAGAAAAAATTTTAGATCTGTATTTAATGAAATTACAGATCAGTCTTTATTTAGAAAAATTTTAGATATATATTTAATGAAAATACAGATAAGTTTTTATTCTGATATGTATTGAATGAAAATAAAGATCAGTTTTTATTTTTGAAAAATTTTAGATCTGTATTTAATGAAAATAAAGATACGTTTTTATTCAGAAAAAAATTTTAGATCTGTATTTAATGAAAATACAGATCAATTTTTATTTATAAATAATTTTAGATTTATATTTAATGAAAATACATATCAGTTTTGTTGTTGTTCTTTTTAAAAAAAAAAATGTTTTTAGTAATTTATTGCAGATCTTGAAATACAAAGGAGAACTAAATTTTGAACGTGTTAATCAACTATTAAACAAAAATTGAAACATGGAACATGACAGAAAAAAATGTGAACAAGATTGTATCAACAAGGAATAAAATCAAACATACATTCCTAAAATCATGCAATGAACAAAACACACATATCAGATAAGAAAGAAAAGAACAAACAAAGAGAGAGAGAGAAAAGACATACTTACATGAATATACCCTTCAATGAAAGAAATATTTTAGAAATCAAAGAAGTTTAACCTCTTTGAGATCTAAAATATATTCACCTAAAGAAAAGAAATTCTTAAAGCCAAGGCTTCCAGAACGTCTTGAACGTAAGAGGAGCAAAGAAGTCAAAAAAAGAAGGGGTCCCGGTTTTTGATTTTCCCCCCCTATTTATAGAGGTTAGATGCTTGAAAAATAAGCTAAGATCAGATACAAATTGAGTTTCGTCCAAATCCCTAAAAATTCAAAACAGATGTGTTTTATCTTAATCAAAGGGTTTCCGGGCTAGGCACTCCAAGAGTTCCCTTCTCTTGTGCCGAGGCCCACTTCCAATTTCGGTTCAATCAGGACTCTTTTTTAGGGATTTTCTGGGTCAAGAATTGCACTTGGATGTATTTTTAACTTGTATTCTAAAATTAATCCCTTTTATTTTGATAATTAGGTCTTTGAAACAATAATTATCTGATAGATAAATATTCTAAAAAGACTTAATTATCAACAATTCCCTTGTTATCTGGTTATCCATTTTATTCTCACGCAAGCAGGTTTATTTCTGATAAGAACCAACAGCCAATCACAAATTATTTAATTTGTTTTAATTGTTTAACCAATTAGAATTAATTTTAATTAATCACAAGTGATTGGTTCCACCCAAACAAAATGCATGCAGACCATGAACATTTGATCTTGCGATATCTTTTAATTTGACGGTCCGATTTGGGAATCGAGCATACCGCTACGACCATTAGAATTTGAAGATCATTTTTATGATATGCAATGGATGATTTAATGCATGTAATGCAACTATGATTTTTGGGTATCTGAAATGGTCATTTTAGCAATCTTTCAAGATTAAATTATGGGTGCAAAATCGTGTGTCTACAGTGGGTTTAATGGTTAAACCCCCCCCCCCCCCCCCCTTTTTGTTGTTGATTTCAATCAATTTTATAGGGTTAACCAATTTTAAATTAAGGATCATGAATTTCCCTTAGATTGTCATGTTGAGCTTTTCTGAGAAATTATCCTCATTATGCAGTAGGCATAGTTGCCTACACTATAGGAATAGTTCAATGCTAAAAAAACTTAGGACATATATATATATATATATATATATATATAGACTTTGAATCTTACCATAACACGATTCTACTCCTAAAGAGAAAAGCAATTACAATGTATGCTAAAACTTTTGAACTTCTTTTATTTAATTTATATGAGCCCTTCTAGTTGAAATGAAAATTCTCTGGGACAAAAGACATTGTGGTTGCTCCAACATCAACAAGAATCAATATGTCATGGACTCATCTCCTCTCTCCCCCACCACTCACCAACACTACTCCTCCTCCTCCTCCTAAGTCAGTCCTTCTCACTTCTGGGTTTTGATTTTCTTGGGTAGGATTTCATTTTAATTTCTTGTATTGGATTGATTTGTTCTTGGATTTTGCCTTTTTTTTTTTTTTTGGATTGTATTTTTGTAGTGTTGAAATTTTGGGTGCTGTTGTTGTTGTTTCTAAGAACAATAATTAATAAATAAATTGAATTTCATAACATTCAAAATATCACATAAATTATATTTTACCATAAAATTAGAGAATAATGGAGAGATATTAACTCAATGATGCTTCAAAGTAGTCTCACAACGTTAGAAGCAAATTACCGTCAATTCATATATGTTTAGGGCCCGTTTGGATACCGCTGAAAATTGAAAACTGAAAAACATGTAGCAAGTTATTTTTAAATGTGTAAATAGTGCCGCGGGACTCATTTTTAAAGAAAAAGTTGTTGAAAAGTGATATTTGTGGATCTCGTGAACAGTGCACGGGATCCATTGATGTGCTGAAAAGGGGTTGAAAAGTCAAATATTGTAACTACTGTTCATGAACAGTAGTCGAACAGTGCATAAAAAGTGGCTGGACGTGTGAACAGTAAATCAAAAAAAAAAAAAAAAAAGAAGTTGAAAACATGGACATGCAATGTAGACGCGCAAACCAAAACTAACCTAAGTTACTATCTTGAGATGATATACGCGTCTATGGGGTTTTGGTGTAGTAGACGATATATGTCACCCCCCAAGATACAACAACCTTGCCACCTTAGCTGATTATCCTTACAGTCCTACACTGCTTGTAAGATATGAAACTCTCAATATAGTACTCTCTTTTACCTAGAAATAGTGTATATACATGAATATATTATTTTCATAAAAGATGAGAAAACTAACAAAGTAAATATATATATATATATATATATGTGTGTGTGTGTGTGTGTGTGTGTGGATAAAAGTTTCACTTGTCTCTATCTATATAGTCGGACATATAAGGCTGAATAAAATAGATATATATATATATATATATATATTTATAGGCTTAACTAGTCGCTAACCTGTGCGATGCACGTGATAGTTAAATAAAAATTAAAAGTACTTATTTTACTTAAAGGTATATGACTTAAATTTTAAAAATGTATAATTTAAAAATGAATGAAAATAACTAATTTCTTCAATATTGTTAGGTTCTAAAGACTAGGATCTAATGTATTTAGAACTTCATTTTGTATGTTGGCAAACCATGATCAAAACAATGTTGAGTCGTGTGTTAGACTTGCTCAAAGTATGGGGTTTATTGTAAAGTTGGAATCGAGTTTTTATGCAGAATTACTTGTAACTTTCTGTGAGACTCGATCGATCGAAAATTAGACTCGATCGATCGAAAATCGCACAGAACGTTTTTCTGCAGAATTTTCCAACTCAGCCCAAGCCCGTTTTAATGTATAGGGTTTTATGTTTGCCCTAAGTATAAAAGGGAAAACCCTAGCCACGTTTTTAGAGTTCTGCAGAGTTCTGTTTTGCTGTGTTTTGTGAATCTCTCTGTGAGATCTAGAGGTGTTTACCTTCACATACACTTAGGGTTTACAAACTTGAGATTTATGTCAAGAGTTGTGTAGATCGTTACAGTTGCAGAATCAAAGAGCACAAAGATATACAAGCAGGTGCGCTTGTGGATTTGCTAAAGAATTCCGGAAAGAAGGAGTCCGTGGATCTCGGAGCTATCATGGGGTCATGGTAGTAAGTTTCCTACAGGCAGGTAGCAATATGACGTTAGTGGTCTAAGTCTATTGTGTAAACTTCAATTCTTTCATAGTGGATTCAGTTTACCTTGAGGATAGCTAGGTCAAATCCTCCCCAGGTTTTTACCGGTGTGGTTTCCTGGGTCATCATATCTTTGTGTTGATTATTTTCCGCTGCTTTATTGTTTTTTTATATTTATTTGTGTTAACCTAGTTTAATTAAATTACCTAAGTTAATAACTTGGCTAATCCTCTAGGTTAATCTGTTGGGTTAAGGGGTCTAAACGAACTGACAAGTGGTATCAGAGCGGGTAGCTTTTGTGTTTGATCTTTTGATCTTTGAGCTGATCCTTGACCCCTGTTGTCATGGAACACGGACACTCTCTAGTTGTTCCTCCTCATTTTGATGGAAACAACTATGCCTATTGGAAAGTAAGGATGAAAGCATTCCTAAAATCCATTGATGAGAGGGTGTGGAATTCCGTTGAATACGGATGGGAGAAGCCCACTACTCCTGTGAGTGAGTGGCAAACTTCTCAGAAGGAGGCAGCCGCTTTTAATAGCAAAGCAATGAATGCTATTTTTAATGCTGTTTCCATGGAGGAATTTAAGAGAATCTCTAATGTTGAGGTTGCTCATACTGCTTGGAATATCCTCCAGACTGTGCATGAAGGCACAAAGGCAGTTAAGATAAATAAGTTGCAGCAATTAACTTCTAGATTTGAAAGCATAAGAATGAATGATGATGAATCTTTTGATGAGTTCTATGCTAAGTTGAATGATATTGTTAATTCTGCATATAATTTGGGTGAAATCTATGATCAACCTAAAATTGTTAGGAAGATTCTTAGATCTTTGACTGAAGATTTTAGACCCAAAGTGACTGCCATTACTGAGAGTAAGGATGTGGACTCCATCCCTGTTGATGAACTTATAGGATCTCTTCAGTCCTATGAGTTAGACCTCCCTAAAACTAACAAATCCAAATCAATGGCTCTTAAGTCTGTTGATGATGTTGAGGATGGTGGATTTGATGATGATCTCTCTGCTACAGAGATTGCCTATCTTGCCAAGAACTTTAGAAACTTTCTGAGAAATAGTAATAGAAGGGCAAGAGGCAAGAACACTGTTGAACCTAGAAATTTTAGGAAGAATGAACCCACTAAGGTTAATAACTTTGAAAAACCTAAGGAAAAAGTAGGTCAATCTTCTAATAATTCTTTGGGACAACAATGTTATGGTTGTCAAGGGTATGGTCATTTAAAGTCTGAATGTCCTACTTATTTGAGATCTAAGGGTAAAGCTATGGCTGTAACCCTTAGTGATGAAGAAGTTTCCGACAATGAATCCGCAAGTGATGAGGATGGAAACTTTATTGCTTTCACTGCTACCACGGTAGTCGATGAAAGCTTGTCTGTTGAAGAGAACCCTTCTGATGGGGAACTCTCTGAGGATGCAGATCTACAGGAAGCCTACAATAAACTTTGCAAAGTTGCTGCAAAGGATGCTATGAATGTTGAGTTAGGCTTGAAGAAAATCGCATCTCTTGATCTTGAAAAGAAAAATTTACTTGTTAAATTATTTGATGCAAATGAGCTTTTGAATAATGTGAAAACTGAGAACATGCTCTTGCTTGAGAAAGTTAAATGTTTGGAACATGATTTGTCTGTTGCTAGAGAACAAACTAATAGGTCTGCAAGCTCCAAACTTGATCACATGCTGAGTATTCAAAAGTCTCCTTCTGATAAATCTGGTTTAGGTTATGAGGAAAGTATTTCTGTACTTGAACCTTCTTCCACTAAATTTGTTCCTTCTTCTGAACCTCCTAAGAGTGAGATTGTCAAACCCGTGGTGAGTGAACCTGTCAAGCCTTTGAATGTTACTCCACCTAGAAAAATTAGGGTTGATCTTCATGCTTCTCATTCTAGAGCTTCTACTTTGACTAAGGGCAAATTGCATGATAAGCCTGCATGGGTTTGTCATTTTTGTGGAAAACCTGGACACATACGTCCAAATTGTTTTAAGTTGCAAGCTGCGAAGCGAGCAAATAAAACTACAGTACCTGTGCCTCAAGCACGTGATCCTATGGTACTGATTGGTGAATTGGTAAAGGCGTTAAACCTTTTTTCCAATCCTGGAGTTGCTCAGAATTCGAATATGAATCATAACTCCAATGCAAGAGTTGCATCTAAGAAGTCTTGGATGCAAAAAGGCTCAACCTAAATGAGTCTGTCTGACATGGTCCTTGTGCTTTATTGCTATATCTTTTGTGACCTCTGTTTCTAGGATTTGCATTGCATTGCATTCATGCATTTCATTCTAGGTTGTTTTTTTTGTTATATATAAAAAAAAAAAAAAAAAAAAAAATTTTGTTGCAAATTGTGTTTTGCTATTTTTCCTTGAATTTGAAGACAAGGTTGGTCTATCAATCTTTACATAACATGTTTATGTACTTTGTTTAGCTTGGATGAGCTTATTTTATTGCACGTTACTAGTGTGAGCTTTGTAGTGCATGTTGTGTGGGAAGATGTTTATAGTTTTTGATCACTTTGTCTTGATCTTGAAGTCACATGCCTTTGATTGTCGGACTTGGTCTTATTGAGAAAGGCATAAATAACCATCTCACCACTGTTTATTAGCCAATCATGAACACCTTAGTGCATATCATAAGATTTTGTGCTCGAGAAAGTGTAGCACATGCACAAAAAGAACATAAGGTGTAGCCTCTATTAAAATTGGTGTGTACATTATTGGGCTATAATAACTTCACAAATTCATAAAATTGGTGTGTACATTATCCCGGCTTTTATTAAGTTTCTAATCAATAAATTTGAATAATGAGGCAAATCAAGAAACTTACATGATTGCAAGCTTTTACTCTAGGAGATGTGGGAGTTATATGATGTAACTCTTTAAGGGATAGTTTCTTTCAAATTCATGTGGTGGATTTTGTAGAAATTGTGATTGATCTCTATGTGTATATCACCTCACATGTTTCTCAAGCTTATGCTAGTTGCACACACTACACAAGTTAATCTTTGCTAAAATTGTGTACATGTTATTGTGTGTGTTTTTGGTCTGACCAACCAAGTTTGAGAATTCTTTGAAAATTGTTGCCGAACATGTTTGCTTGTTTATTTTTTTGGGTATATTGAGAGAAAATTTTGGTTGAGGAATCTGGGTTGAATACTTGTGTTTTTTGAAAATCATATCATCTCATACTCATGCATTTGATTTTAAAAATCTGCTGCTTTGAGGAGTTTTTGGTTTAAAATATTTGGTTTTTCAAAACACTGTTTTTTCCAGAATTTCGATCGATCGAAAGTGATTTTCGACCGATCGAAAATGTTTAATTTTGTTCAGAAAACTCTCTGGTTGGTTCGATCGATCCAAGCTGTTTTTGGATCAATCGAATAAGTTTTCGACCGATCGAATGTAATTTTCGATCGATCGAAAATCGTGCCGGCTGTTTTTTAAAAAGAAAGATTCTCACGTGGCTCTTCACTTTTCAAACCTTTTCAAAAACTTTCTTTTCTCCCTACCAACTGGTCAGCACCTTTCTTGGGAGTTTTGTCGTTTTCCTCCGATTCTTTTGCTACAATCTCTCTCCCACAGCTGGTAAGACACTTATACCCCTTTCTTTTGCATTTATTTTCTATTTTCATGCATTTTTTCATGCATATTTGGGTAATTTCGGAATTTTGGGTTTTTCTATTTTTGGGATTGTTTTGGAGTGATTCTTTCTCAAATTCTTTATGGGTTTTTGTGGGGACAC
This sequence comes from Lithocarpus polystachyus, assembly GCA_033629205.1. Taxonomy (NCBI): domain Eukaryota; kingdom Viridiplantae; phylum Streptophyta; class Magnoliopsida; order Fagales; family Fagaceae; genus Lithocarpus; species Lithocarpus polystachyus. Next base: position 2,176,433 of record CM066162.1, on the reverse strand, counting down.
CTTTCATAAGCACCTCATGTGGTTTAATTTGGTTTATTTGGTGCTTTGAAGAAAATTTGAAATTCTAGGGCTTATATTTGAATAAATTGGGGATTTTGTTCAATTGGGTTGAAATTGATAAAATTGGCTTGTTAGATTGATTAATTTGATCATTATATTGAGTTAATTGACTATTGTGTTGATCAATTTATCAATTTGTTGTGTTTTGAAAACTAGGGTTTTTCAAATTGGGTATTTTTGATACACTTTGCTTGCTCAAGCCAATTTTGTTAATTTGAATCAAATTTGAACATGTCACTGCATTAGTACATGCATCATTTTCTGTTCATGCTCATGCATCATATAGATTTGATATTTTCTATATTTTTTATGCTGTGCTAACTTGCAGTCTGCTCTTGGTTTTGGTTTTTGCTCTTTTCTTTCCGTGTCTGTCTCTTTTCCTTAGCACTATGCCTAGGAAAACTCGAGCCCATAGGACTGTTGATCCTTCTCCATCTTTTGACACCGAGAGATTTCCTAGTGAGTCTAACCAGATTACCTATGAGACCCTTAATCTTAGGCGTCAGATTTGGGCTGAGCGTAGGGTTATCTTAGATGAGTTAGATCCTGAGGTTCGTAGGAACTTTGAGCGTCGGGGTTGGTTACCTCTTCTAGACTTTGAGCATCCTCCTCCTGCTTCTTTGATTAGAGAGTTCTATTCGAACCTCTCTATTCATGTCTACGATAACGACACCTTAGTCAAGGTGTGGTTATGTGGTGTCGAGTATCGCATTACCCCTTCGGTGGTGTCGAATGCTCTTGGGGTGCCCATTGTGGACCATCCCGTCTTTCCTTACGAGGAGTCTCCTCCCCTTGATGACGTCTTGTCATACATCACTGGTACTTCTATCCAGTGGGGTTCTGATCCTCGGATCTCGTCTGCTGAGCTGTCTGAATTGCACTATCTTTTCTTTCGGATAGCATGTCATTCTTTGTGGCCGATTACTCATGTTCACACCGTCCCTCTTGAGCGATGTGTGTTTCTATATGCTTTGGTCACTGATGCTCCTATCAGTTTTCCGCATATGTTCCTTCGTTCTTTGAACGAGGTTCATCGGTCTAGTTCTCAGGCTCATGCTTTGTTTTTTCCTGTTTTTATTCATAGGATTCTTCTCTTTCTTGGTTTTGGTGAGTATCCTGCTTCCGAGCCTGTTCATGTTATTGCTCCTATAGGTGCTACCTTTTTGAGGCAAAGGGCTGCTCAACTTCGAGCTAGCTCTAAGCGTGCTAGGGTAGAGCCTACCGGTGTCACTCCGCCCCCTTCTTCTTCTTCTGCAGATCCTTTTGCAGCTGGGACTTCTTCGGATCCTGCTGTTGCTGCTGCTGCTGCTGATGTTCCTCCACCGTTTGATGAGGTTTCTGACCTTCGTCGGACGCTTGACACTGTCGTGACCGTTCAGGCGGCTCATGGTCAGCTTTTGGTGGACATCCTCGATGAGCTTCGTGCATTGCGAGCGGATTTGGCGAGCTCTCGTCGATCTTCTCCACCTCCTTTTGATGATGAGTGAGTGCCCTTTGGCAATTCGTCACAAAAAGGGGGAGTGCATAGTTCATTAGTAGCTTGTTTTTGTGTTGAGGGGATTTACATTTTAGGGGGAGTGTTTGTTTTCTTAGTAGTGATACTGCGGAGCTTGTGGAGTTATTAGATTGTATCTAGGTGCTTCACTGTGTATTTACATTTTTTAGCTCTTGATTAGTAGATATTTTTGTTGAGATACATTGTTTTGTATATGTTTTCTTATTTCACTATGTTACTGTGCTTATTGACTTATATTGATGATGTTATTCATGATATATGTTTGTTATTATGTGTCATGTGAAATTAAGAAATTTTTAATTATGTATTTCCTGTTTTTGTTCCACACATGCGTTTATGTGTTTGTTAAGTGTTACAGGAATATATAGGTTGCTTTCAGTCAAGCTGCTGTCTACTTTGCAACTGTTAGATAGTAGTTTAGGTTGAATTGTTGAGTGGCTATTTTATTGTAATGGGCTATTTCAATTTGTAACTTTGAGCTTTTTGTTAAGTCTGTGTTTTGTCACGGATTGCCAAAGGGGGAGTTTGTTAGGTTCTAAAGACTAGGATCTAATGTATTTAGAACTTCATTTTGTATGTTGGCAAACCATGATCAAAACAATGTTGAGTCGTGTGTTAGACTTGCTCAAAGTATGGGGTTTATTGTAAAGTTGGAATCGAGTTTTTATGCAGAATTACTTGTAACTTTCTGTGAGACTCGATCGATCGAAAATTAGACTCGATCGATCGAAAATCGCACAGAACGTTTTTCTGCAGAATTTTCCAACTCAGCCCAAGCCCGTTTTAATGTATAGGGTTTTATGTTTGCCCTAAGTATAAAAGGGAAAACCCTAGCCACGTTTTTAGAGTTCTGCAGAGTTCTGTTTTGCTGTGTTTTGTGAATCTCTCTGTGAGATCTAGAGGTGTTTACCTTCACATACACTTAGGGTTTACAAACTTGAGATTTATGTCAAGAGTTGTGTAGATCGTTACAGTTGCAGAATCAAAGAGCACAAAGATATACAAGCAGGTGCGCTTGTGGATTTGCTAAAGAATTCCGGAAAGAAGGAGTCCGTGGATCTCGGAGCTATCATGGGGTCATGGTAGTAAGTTTCCTACAGGCAGGTAGCAATATGACGTTAGTGGTCTAAGTCTATTGTGTAAACTTCAATTCTTTCATAGTGGATTCAGTTTACCTTGAGGATAGCTAGGTCAAATCCTCCCCAGGTTTTTACCAGTGTGGTTTCCTGGGTCATCATATCTTTGTGTTGATTATTTTCCGCTGCTTTATTGTTTTTTTATATTTATTTGTGTTAACCTAGTTTAATTAAATTACCTAAGTTAATAACTTGGCTAATTCTCTAGGTTAATCTGTTGGGTTAAGGGGTCTAAACGAACTGACAAGTGGTATCAGAGCGGGTAGCTTTTGTGTTTGATCTTTTGATCTTTGAGCTGATCCTTGACCCCTGTTGTCATGGAACACGGACACTCTCTAGTTGTTCCTCCTCATTTTGATGGAAACAACTATGCCTATTGGAAAGTAAGGATGAAAGCATTCCTAAAATCCATTGATGAGAGGGTGTGGAATTCCGTTGAATACGGATGGGAGAAGCCCACTACTCCTGTGAGTGAGTGGCAAACTTCTCAGAAGGAGGCAGCCGCTTTTAATAGCAAAGCAATGAATGCTATTTTTAATGCTGTTTCCATGGAGGAATTTAAGAGAATCTCTAATGTTGAGGTTGCTCATACTGCTTGGAATATCCTCCAGACTGTGCATGAAGGCACAAAGGCAGTTAAGATAAATAAGTTGTAGCAATTAACTTCTAGATTTGAAAGCATAAGAATGAATGATGATGAATCTTTTGATGAGTTCTATGCTAAGTTGAATGATATTGTTAATTCTGCATATAATTTGGGTGAAATCTATGATCAACCTAAAATTGTTAGGAAGATTCTTAGATCTTTGACTGAAGATTTTAGACCCAAAGTGACTGCCATTACTGAGAGTAAGGATGTGGACTCCATCCCTGTTGATGAACTTATAGGATCTCTTCAGTCCTATGAGTTAGACCTCCCTAAAACTAACAAATCCAAATCAATGGCTCTTAAGTCTGTTGATGATGTTGAGGATGGTGGATTTGATGATGATCTCTCTGCTACAGAGATTGCCTATCTTGCCAAGAACTTTAGAAACTTTCTGAGAAATAGTAATAGAAGGGCAAGAGGCAAGAACACTGTTGAACCTAGAAATTTTAGGAAGAATGAACCCACTAAGGTTAATAACTTTGAAAAACCTAAGGAAAAAGTAGGTCAATCTTCTAATAATTCTTTGGGACAACAATGTTATGGTTGTCAAGGGTATGGTCATTTAAAGTCTGAATGTCCTACTTATTTGAGATCTAAGGGTAAAGCTATGGCTGTAACCCTTAGTGATGAAGAAGTTTCCGACAATGAATCCGCAAGTGATGAGGATGGAAACTTTATTGCTTTCACTGCTACCACGGTAGTCGATGAAAGCTTGTCTGTTGAAGAGAACCCTTCTGATGGGGAACTCTCTGAGGATGCAGATCTACAGGAAGCCTACAATAAACTTTGCAAAGTTGCTGCAAAGGATGCTATGAATGTTGAGTTAGGCTTGAAGAAAATCGCATCTCTTGATCTTGAAAAGAAAAATTTACTTGTTAAATTATTTGATGCAAATGAGCTTTTGAATAATGTGAAAACTGAGAACATGCTCTTGCTTGAGAAAGTTAAATGTTTGGAACATGATTTGTCTGTTGCTAGAGAACAAACTAATAGGTCTGCAAGCTCCAAACTTGATCACATGCTGAGTATTCAAAAGTCTCCTTCTGATAAATCTGGTTTAGGTTATGAGGAAAGTATTTCTGTACTTGAACCTTCTTCCACTAAATTTGTTCCTTCTTCTGAACCTCCTAAGAGTGAGATTGTCAAACCCGTGGTGAGTGAACCTGTCAAGCCTTTGAATGTTACTCCACCTAGAAAAATTAGGGTTGATCTTCATGCTTCTCATTCTAGAGCTTCTACTTTGACTAAGGGCAAATTGCATGATAAGCCTGCATGGGTTTGTCATTTTTGTGGAAAACCTGGACACATACGTCCAAATTGTTTTAAGTTGCAAGCTGCGAAGCGAGCAAATAAAACTACAGTACCTGTGCCTCAAGCACGTGATCCTATGGTACTGATTGGTGAATTGGTAAAGGCGTTAAACCTTTTTTCCAATCCTGGAGTTGCTCAGAATTCGAATATGAATCATAACTCCAATGCAAGAGTTGCATCTAAGAAGTCTTGGATGCAAAAAGGCTCAACCTAAATGAGTCTGTCTGACATGGTCCTTGTGCTTTATTGCTATATCTTTTGTGACCTCTGTTTCTAGGATTTGCATTGCATTGCATTCATGCATTTCATTCTAGGTTGTTTTTTTTGTTATATATAAAAAAAAAAAAAAAAAAATTTTTTGTTGCAAATTGTGTTTTGCTATTTTTCCTTGAATTTGAAGACAAGGTTGGTCTATCAATCTTTACATAACATGTTTATGTACTTTGTTTAGCTTGGATGAGCTTATTTTATTGCACGTTACTAGTGTGAGCTTTGTAGTGCATGTTGTGTGGGAAGATGTTTATAGTTTTTGATCACTTTGTTTTGATCTTGAAGTCACATGCCTTTGATTGTCGGACTTGGTCTTATTGAGAAAGGCATAAATAACCATCTCACCACTGTTTATTAGCCAATCATGAACACCTTAGTGCATATCATAAGATTTTGTGCTCGAGAAAGTGTAGCACATGCACAAAAAGAACATAAGGTGTAGCCTCTATTAAAATTGGTGTGTACATTATTGGGCTATAATAACTTCACAAATTCATAAAATTGGTGTGTACATTATCCCGGCTTTTATTAAGTTTCTAATCAATAAATTTGAATAATGAGGCAAATCAAGAAACTTACATGATTGCAAGCTTTTACTCTAGGAGATGTGGGAGTTATATGATGTAACTCTTTAAGGGATAGTTTCTTTCAAATTCATGTGGTGGATTTTGTAGAAATTGTGATTGATCTCTATGTGTATATCACCTCACATGTTTCTCAAGCTTATGCTAGTTGCACACACTACACAAGTTAATAAAAAATGTGAGAGAAAATATTATTTTAATAAAAAAGTGTGTATAATAGATAAACTGATGTGAGTGTTTTGTAAAAGTGATAGTGTAAAATAGAAAAAGTAGCTTTTTCTGTGTAAAATAGATGATAAATTTACATGAGCTGGTGTGGATGCTCTAAGGAAAGATATAGTTGGCAAAGGGATATAGCTAAAAGCATTTAAACCACTAACGTTCATAAAATCAACACTATTTATTTTGGTCAACTCATAGAATATGATAAAATTTGACATTATGAATTAAAACAGAAACATATTTCAACTTATTAGCATTACGTCTGAATTCAATTGTACAACAAAGAAACTGATATAGCCCATCAACGAATAGAAAGTATTTTTATCAATTCTCTTAAAAGTGCATTTAAAAATTTTAATATTTTTATCAAAATAATCCAACAGCTATTAAGAGCAAGAGTTTAGTATTTTGGTCTTCGAGGGGATGCTCGAGTTGACATTTCTGATGACAGAGAGAACGTCGGTGGTGATGTGGTAGTTGAGGATGGGTTTCCAGAAAGGAAGAGTGGAGGTTGGAGAGAGACGGTGCCTAAGCTTTTTCTCTTTTCAATGGACCCAAAAATTTGACAGGGTTAAAGATGAGTTGACACCATTTGTGCTTACATGGATAAATTGACCATGTGCTGTAATTTAATTGGGGAAACTAAAGAATTACACCTACGTAACTGTACCTAAGGTTTGCCCTTAAAAATATATCACAACTACTGAGATAACAAGTTGTTATTAGTAGGTGAAAATGTGGTGTCAATGGTGAAAATTTGGAGGAACATGTTGTGAAACTAACCCCGAAGAATTCAATGCCTTTTTTATTCACTGTGCTTCTCTGACTCTCGAAAGGGAATTTGAGTTTTTGGTTTTTCAAATGAAGCATTTGGGCTTGGGTATTGGTTCTCACATTCATACCTAGTCCTCAATATGTATTGCGTATTTTTGTTGATTTTCTTGAAGTATAAGGGCCGGCCCTTTGGTAATGTTGTTGTAGTAATATTGTTTAAGTGTTGTGAAAATATGTATGAGTGAAAAAATGTTGTGGAAATATATGTTGTATTGTTTAAACAAAAAACTGTTGTTTAAACTACACAACTGATAGGCCAAGAATTTATTGACCATTTGTGATGAATTAACCAATTAATTAGCCAAGTTGATTAATTAATTAGATTAATATACAATATGCGTGGCATCACAAATAAATCACCAAATAACTAAATATGCAGCGGAAAATAAATGACATGGTGATTTTTTTACGAATGGGGAAAACTAATACGGAAAAAACCCCACCGAGTGATTTTAAGGTCACCATTGTGATGCCCCAATTTGATTGATTGTGTGATGTGTGTGGGTGTGTGATGAATCCCATATCGGATATTTATTGGATTGAATTGGGCTTTATTAACAATTACAAGGAGCCTTAATTGTTACTAGTTTTTTGAGGTATAGCACAAATGTGGCTAGCGCTTTTCCTTGGGTCGTTACATATGGTATCAGAGTCGGCCCGGTAATCTCGTGTAGGCTTTGAGACATTACTCCATGAAGTGGACCTTAACGAGGACATTACGGATTTAAGTGGGGGAGATTGTGATGCCCTAATTTGATTGATTGCGTGATGTTTGTGGGTGTGTGATGAGTCCCACATCGGGTATTTACTGGGTTGAATTGGGCTTTATTAACAACTGCAAGGAGCCTTAATTGTGACTAGTCCTTTTGATGTATAGCGTAGATGTGACTAGTGCTTTTCCTTGGGTCGTTACATATACCTTAAAAGGACTAGTCACAATTATGGCTCCTTGTAGTTGTTAATAAAACCCAGTTTAACCCAGTAAATACCTGATGTGAGACTCATCACCCACCCACCCACACACATCACATAATCAATCAAATTAGGGTATCACAATCTTCCCCACTTAAATCTAGTGGAGTTGATACCGTACCGTACTGGCCGGTACGGTCGGTATTTACCGTTTTGACGCTTAGGCCAATACAAAAACGCAGCTGTTTCGTATCGGTTTATATACTGGTTGTACCGGGGCCGTTTCGGTTGTACCGGGGTATATACCAGTTTTCGGCCAGAAAATGAAAACTGGCCGGAATAAAATTTAAAAAAAAAATCAGCAGTAAAAAGGAAAATCACATCACCGCTATTGTTGCTAATAATCCGATAATAAATTTCATTTCGCCAATAGCCCACCACCTCAGATCTCTTCCTTTTCTTCTTTGTCTTCTTCTTCTTCGCTCAAAGATTTGGACCAGGTGCTCTCTAGCTCTCTCTAGTCTCTACTCTTATTTTACTACTTCATTTTGTAGTCCAAAAACTCTTTTGAATTTTCTTAAGTGTGCCTTGAATGACAACACACTAATACACCCACTGACCCACGTGAATGACTTATGACAGCACTGTTGCTACACGTTAGATTCAAATTTTTTACTACCATCCAACTGTTAAAAACAAATAAATGAAGTTTGTAATTCACGATAACTTTGGATAAGTACAAATGGTAATTTAAAATTTTTTACAACTACTCTTTTGTTTTCTTATTAGATAAATTCTACTACCATTTTTGTTAGAGTTTAGATAAGTACAAGCATATCTTCTTAAAAAAAAAAAAGTATAAATTTACAAATTATATGGATTTTGACCAACGAACCTATAAAAAAATAAATTAATTTAAATGTAAATATTTTTATATATTTATCGCTCTCTCCCTCTCTCTCTCTCTCTCTCTCTCTCTCTCTATATATATATATATAAAGAAATTTCAATTTATGTAAGGATATATAAAATTAGCGGTAAATCCGAAACGGTACACCGGTATTGACCGGTACCGAAATATATCGTTCCATTGGTTAAACCAGTACAGACTCCGGAAAAAATACCGGCCGTACCGGACCGGAACACAAAATGCTGTTTTTTTTTTTTTTTTTTTGTGTAATTGTGGCAATTTTTTAAGGGTAGGATGGTAATACTCATGTATATTATGGTCCTGAAGTAGATCCTTTTGATGGATGTGAGTAAATGATCCTATGTAGTTTGTGTTAACTTAATTATTTGTATTATTTGTTTTCTTTGTATGCAATAAACAATTAAGTTTTTTGTTTTTTATATTGTGTTTTTTTTTTCCTTTCTATGCAATGAACAATTGAAATAATGTTTTATTGTAAACAGGATGTAATGTTTTATGGTAAATAGAGATTTTGTGTGTATGTGCGTGTGTGTATATATTAAATATATAAAATAGCGATAAACCCGAAACAGTACACCGATATTGACCGATACCCGAAATATATCGTACCGGTGGCCAAACTGGTACAGCCTCCGGTACGGTATTGACTTCCTTGCTAAGAACAACTTAGAAGAATATACTTTCATAAATCAACAGATCTTTTCTCACTATAGGTCACAGGTTTACTTCCTAGATCAAATCATTATTGAGTAATTTAAGATGACTAAGGGTTTGTTTGGTTAGAGGTGGAATAGGAAGAATAGAAAAGAAGAGAGAAAATATTTTTAGTAGATGTTTATGATGGAAAAACCGGTTTTGCATGGATCTATTTCATTCATGAGAGATAACATATAACCTTGAATTCTAGAACAAAGAAGAGAAAGCGTAGCTTGATGTTGTGAAATTCAAAAACAAAACTTGAGAATACTTTCAACCTTTATCCCAATTCCACATGGTGCCCAAGATGAGTGGTCTCTCAATCAGTTCTTGAGTACGTTGATTTTCCTTTGGAAAAGTGTATTTCCAAGATTCTGTAGAGAAAAACTATTTTCTCTTCTTTTAATCATACGTACGTTTTTAACTACTTTGATAGTTACTTTATTTAATAACTCTTATTAAATAAAAAATTGATTATCTAATTGGGTTAGCCTTTTGGACCAGCCTAATTGGGCTTAAATGTGTGGCTTGGGATGAGACCAAATGGACTAAAAAGGCTCTAGCTCTAATAGGCTTCAGACTTATCTGTTAACTCTTGACAAGCCTAAAGTTACCATTAATTATATAACAAGTACCATTATGGAAATATAATTGCACTTTAGGACTTATTAATAAATTATTTCTTAATACTCTAATATGATATCATTTGACCCTTCCATGAAATATCCATAGTGAACAAAGTCATAATAAACTGTCACTTTGTAAACAACTATTTTATTCCTTGAGTACTTGGTTTAATCATTTAGTTATTCATATTTATGAAATATAATTTCAATAAATATAAAATTTAGTAACTCTTTACTAAAATGGCCAGCCCTGAATAATCAGTTCCTATTAAACATATCTTAAAGTGATATTTTGTGTCTCTATAGAAAAAGATTATGGATTTTATCTTGAGAATATGTGTTCCCTCAACACTATGTGTGGTTACCCAACATACTGAGATTTAGACTGTGAAACTAGATCTCACTCCTGATATATCAAAGTAACCTACATTTCATGATTAGGTTCACTATCCTCTCAGGATTAAGAGTCTATGAAATTAGAAATCGTGAGTTTAATTATTCAAGTGACAGTTGTTAATTGAAGAATTAATCTCACAGCGGTCCAGTTTAATATGTTTTATACACTTAAGACATATCAATACATCAACTAGAAGTCTCCACTTCTATGATCAAGACAAACCATCTTAGTTGATGCGTTATAGTCTTCGCAGATGAAATGCCTAATTTTATCACCGACTACGAACTATATTTTGAGTTTATAAGGAACTTGTGATTTATATCTTTTGTAACTAAATCACATAAATCACATACAATGCATCTCACGGGCTATGATAATGTCCAATTAGTTCATTTACAAATAATCTCATATAATTAAATTATTTAATTATTTATGACATACTAATAAATTGGATTTTAGGGCGTAAACCCTAACAGTTTGGTTGGAAGAAGGAGAGGATAAAAAAATGGTGGAGCTCATGTGTTTTTTTGCCCACCAAAATTTTTTCTTCCCAAAATGGAGAGAAAACTAATAAAAGTCATAAAACAAGAGAGGAAACTCCAGATTAAAACTAAAAAACCATGTTAAACATACACATGGGTTTGTCATAAATTTTTTGGTTTTGTTTTTCTTCTTCTTTAGTCTTTCTCTTTTTATGCACTTCTATAAAAAAAATCATCTGTTTTGGAACTTTTGGCTAGTGTTCTTTTATCCTCCTACTTTTCTATCCCTTTCTTATTTAATTTTCCACCCCTCGAACCAAACAGACCTTAAAAGATTTCTTCTCGATATCATCTTCAAATTATTGTGGTCATAGCAGCATCGGCAAGCAATCTTGAAAGTTAAATAGACCTAAAGAGTCAACTTCACCACCATTGTGACCACTGATGTGTTCACGACATCCACTCTCGTCCATGCTTGCATGAAGAAGGAAGGGGATTGTAATATTGCATGAGATTACTATATATGGAGTCTGAGGGAATTAGCATTTAGCAGTGTATTTTGATGAGGTCCTTGGATTTAAATGGCTGTAGACTTGGGCCCTGATTAATCATCACGCGGATTGTTGTTGTTAACCATTTACCAATCGGCCATTGGTTATTATGTTGGGAAGGAGTGTGTTAGGACATATGTGAATCATGTTAGGAACATATGTCAATATTTTATGTAATTGGCTAATCTTTTGACACAATGCACTTTACTTGTAATTGGGTAGATCTAGGATGTGTTTAATGCTTTGAGGAACAAGGTTTCAAGTTTAAGTGTTAAAACCGTGCAAGTTTGTCCACAAAACAAGTGAAGAAATGCTGCATTTTAAAGCTCGATAGATAGCTCGACAACTAGTATCTATCGAGGTTTAAAAAGCTGTTTCAGCCCGAAGCTCAACAGCTGCTTAGATAGGGTATCTATCGAGATTTAAGAAAGTTAAGATTTTCAAATCTGATTTCACTCCAATTCGTGAATAGATGTTTGGGCTTTCTTTTCTCACAGTCCTAAACATATATAAGGATTTATTTAAGGGCCATCGCAGATGATGCAACTTAGTGCAAAAGTTTTTCGCAAGCATATTGTGAATCGGAGACATATGCCCTAGTTCATCTTTCTATTCAAGAGGCTGTTGTGTTTATACACCGTAGGGTTTTGTGACCAAGCAACTTCATGATCCTCATCGTTTGGATGAACTGAAGAACTTTGCAGCCAACATCCTTCTTAAGTTGGTGATCAAGTCACGTACTAGGATATGTGCAATTAGTTAGTCACGTACTGGTAGCCATGCATTGAAAAGGAGAAATTGTCACTACAAAACAAGTCCAATTGGGTATTGGGATAAGGGTTCAATTGTAGGTTGGTATAAGGTATTGGGATTCTTTTACTTGTAACCGCTTTTTTTGATAATAGTGAATTCTCGGGAGTGGTGACCTTAAAATCACCCGGTGGGGTTTTGCCTTGGTGGTTTTCCCCATTCTTAAATAAATCACCGTGTCATTTATTTTCTGCTGCATATTTAGTTTAATTGGTGATTTGTTTGTGCTGCCACGTGCTTTGCATGTAAATTAAATTAATTAATTAACTTGGCTAATTAATTGATTAATTCATCACAAGGGGTCAATACATTCTTGACCTATCATATAATTTAGGAGAACAATCCAAACATAGGACAACAAAGGCTAAACATCAAAATATGACAGGGAAGCATGTTATAGAGGTAGATACAATGGTTATAATGATATTCACATGCTTAAAATGACAAATTTACGTAGGTAAACTCAAAATATGCCTTTCTTAAAAGTACCTCCTAAAACTAAATTCAGAATGAATCACCTTAAAGGCTCTTCCTCTTCCTTATGGATAAGATATCATGCCATGTTATTTCACACAACACTGAACAAGAGAAAACTTAACTATCAGATATTATTGCTCATGAAATTTCTACAATTATTTTGGGTGATAAATTGGGGCTCACGCATTAAGTCATGTTTTCTCTCAATTGACTAGATTTCCACAAAGCAATTCTTCACTTGCATACAAAGCCGTTTGTTATAGTCACAATTCTTGTAATTTATTTCCCTAGATGTTCTCCAAGTCTTTCCAGCAGTAACTCATAAACATATCAGATAGATTTTTTAGCAGTTTTCCCTATCTTACCTTTGACAATTGGAATTCTGTGCACAACACGTGTAGTTGGAGTGCTAGTTTTTGATGAATTCTTTTCTTTATTTGTTCTTGGTGAACTAACTGTTTCCCTTCTACTAGGATTCTTTGCAGGGTCTTTAGATGCAGCACCAAAAATGTCTCTCTAGACTCGAAGAACTTTGGCTTGAGACTTCACTCTAGGCTTCAAAGATTTTAACCCCAAAGTAAAATATGTGGGAAAATTTTTAAATAAATGCATGCATAACACCGTAGTGCTCATTTTAAAATGAAACACACCTCTAGAGTGTGTTTCGAAGTACTTTGCTGGTCTATGTTTGTTAGCTTTATTTACTGACAAATTTGTATGTACTTTATGTATTACTTTATTGTGTTTTTTTTTTTTTTTGAACTTAATTGTAATTTGGTGTAGATATATTTGGGCCTCATCTTCTTCTTTGGAAAGTTGCATTTATAGTGATCTCATGACCAAAGGTGACATGGCTAGCCTGCAAGTCACACATGGCAGAATGTTATACTCAGAGTGTTGACTAGGCAAGTTGTGACCATCTTGTGACACTAAGCTGCGACAAGATCACAAGTTGCATGATCTTTGTACTATGCTCATTGAACATTTCTTGGCCAGTGTATACGGCCAGCACACATACACACAGTTGTAATGCACTGCAAAGACTTCTAAAAAGAGTCTCAAAAAACCTAGTTGATAAGATAGACATCCAAGAGATGCCATAGTGATTGCAAGTTAAGAGAGAACATTGGTTTTGAGCAAAAACACACTTTATCATCTCTTTTCCATCTCTTTCAATATTTGATTAAGATTTTGTATTCCCTCATCTCACCCACACACACACAGACCTTGAGAGTGAGTGAAGGTTTATGGAACCTTGAGATGCCACATTCAAATCCAATTCATTTTTGTGGTGTTTCCATTGGTGTTTCAATGGAGGTTCTCTAGTTAGGTAGAAAGAGAAGGGACTTGGAGCATTTGGTTGCTAGTTGAAGCTTGGAGGACTCAAGTACATGTAGGTGTTTGGGCTTGAAGGATTCTTAATGTCCTTATGTATTGCAACTATCTTGTCTAGAGGAGATTTATGACGGGTGGTTAGGGGGAGGTTTTTCCACCCAGTGTTAAAGGCTTTTCTCTTCTAAAACACTTCTTAGTTTAATTTGCTTCCTTTTCCCTTTATTTCCATTGTACTATTTTATTGCTTTGCATTTTTTTTTCTTTATCTTTAGTTTATGGAAATCGGTTAGACCACCCATACTTGGATTGATATCACTAGTTTAGATTAAAAGTGATTAAGCTATAAAAAGCATGGTTTAGGGTTCTAAATGTTGGTTAGGATTGCTCTAGCACTCTTTCACACTTTGATATTTTCTAATTACAATCAGGAAACAAATATATGTGCTCAGTAATCAATGGATTGTTTGTCTTGATCCTATAGGAGAATACTTCTTATACATGATATAAACTAGAAACACTCAAATACTTAATTTTTTTGTTGTTTTTTTTTCGTCTTGCAACAAGTGTAAGTGGGAGATCCAAACCTAGATTCTCCCTATGGAAAAGTAGTAGTAGAACTGGTAACGTCATTGAGTCACAGGACTTTAGGTGCTTAGATGCCTAATTATCAACAAAATACTTACGGAACAACAATCAAGAAAGAAAGTATGTCTCTTTTTTTTTTTTTTCCTTGCAATCCAATCAACACGCATTATCTATATATATATATATATATATATATATATTATAAAATAGAAGTCTCTGACCAATATTTGACTTTTCTTTGACTTTCTTAGAGCTTGCCACAAAGAATTTGGAGCTCTAACATTTTTCCACATCAGCCATATTAAAATAATAAAAACAAAAACTATTTCTCCATCCATATTAAAAAAAAAAAAAAAAAGTCCCTCCCTTGTAGGAGCTCTCCCTCTTGCCTAACAACGAGCCCCTCCCTCCTTTAGGTTGGACCTAAGCACATTTTTTTTTCTTTATTTTTTGTCATTAACCTAATCTCAAACGAAGGACGAGTGGAAGCCATAGAAAGCTGTAATCTTAATCTTATTGGCAAATTCCTCACGTGTAAAGCCTTCAATAAAAGGGCAGCGAAGACTGTTTTACGACGAGCATGGGGAATGGATGACCGAATGTAAATCATAGAGGTGGGTTCAAACTTGTTTCAGTTCAAATTCCAATCGGAGTTTGAGATGAATCGAGTTATTAAGGGTGGGCCTTGGACGTTTGATAATCAACTTCTAATGCTCTAACGATGGCAGAAAGAGATGACTGGGAGTAACATTAAATGGACCCATGCATCTTTATGGGTGCCCCATTTGATATGGTTTCCCCTAAGGTTTCGTCGGAGGTGGGGAGTAGGTTGGGGGTAGTGGAGGAAGTGGAAAGGAGTCATAGACAAGCTGAGCAGAAGTTTTTCATGCGAGTACGTGTGGCTCTACCACTTGAAAAGCCACTTCGATGGGGTAGTTTTATAGCTGGGTCAGATGGAATACGTTCATGGGTGAAATTTAAGTATGAGCAACTTCCCATTTTTTGCCATTATTGTAGACTGCTGGGACACGATTTGCACCATTGTGTGTAGCACTTTGCGATGATGAAGACTGGAGATATAGTGGAATACCAGTATGGGGATTGGTTGAAGTCGTCAGGTGGTTGCCCTAGATCTCCCCCTAGATGTGATAACACCTAAAGGACTGATTTTGATAATGACGTAGCACAAAATACAACTCATACATTGGTGGTGGTGAAGCATTCGATGGAAGAAGTGGTGGTTGCAGAACTTCCCAATTGTCAGGATGAAGATAAGGCTGTGTGTTTCGGGATAACTCTTGATTCTGAGCTGAACGATATTCAAAGGAATGCTTCTGAGTCCCAGCACACCGACATGGAATTGTCCCTGATTCTCAGCAAAATGATCTCGAAAATAAAGGAGTAATTGATAACATGATTAGTGGAGTATCTACGAGTATTATGGACGAGAATAATGGGGATTTAAATTTAACTAAGGTGGGTAGTATGGATACCTCGATAACTAATGCTACTCGGGCCTCTAATTGTGATGGACTGAGCTTATTGAAGTCACAAGCCAAATGGACATGCCTCAACCATATGGACTTTGGGTTAAGTGGAATTACTAAAGCCCTGAACTTACCAACGCTTGGGAAAAGAGGAGTTGAACTGAACAAGGCTACGGACTTGAATTCTATTTAGGAGGATCGCAATCTGAAATGAGGAAGGTTCAACAGAGGCAGTACAAATGATGATGATACAGCGGTAGGCGTGGTGGACCACCCTTGCCTAGAATAATGAGGCTCCTCAGTTGGAACTGCCAAGGGCTTGGGAACCCTTGGACAGGTCGTGACCTTCTCAGGATTGTAAGGGAACAAGCTCCCATGGATTATTGTGAAGCACTCGGATTTTGGAGGTGGATTGGCATTGATTTGGAAGAATGATGTACAGATGGAGGTAATAAACTTTACAGCTAATCATGTATTGGCTAAAGTAAAGGAAGTGGATGGTTTTGAATGGTTCTTGATATGTTTTTACGGTTGGCCGAAAGCAAGTCAAAAAGAGAAGTCTTGGAAATTATTATCTCATTTGAAAGATTTTATTGATGGGTCATTGCTTTGCATAGGAGATTTCTATGCATTCCTTAGTTCATCAGAAAAGCTTTGTAAATGCCCACCTAATCATGGATAGATTGAAGCATTCTGAGAGGCTTTGGATTTATGTCAATTGGAAGATTTGGGATTTAAGGGTTATCCTTTCACATGGAACAACAAGCGCCCTGGGGAGGAAAACACAAACATTAGACTTGATAAAGTAGTAGCAACTAAGGGATAGAGAGAGAAATTTCAGTTAAGTTCAGTCATACATCTATCATCCCATGCATCAAACCACTTGCCAATTATTCTTCAGGTTAGAAGCTTCGGCCATAACAGAGGTAGGAGTGTCCGAAAATTCAAATTTAAGGAGTCTTGGCTTTTGTAGGAGGACTGTGAAGATGTGATTAAGGGGGTTTGGAATTGGGTTGGGGTGGAAGAGGTTGGTTTAGGTTCAATAAAAGAGAAAATAAAGTTTTGTGGTGATGAGCTCTTAGCTTGGGGTTTAGCTAAGACTGACCTGAATGTAAAGGAGATTAAAAGTCAACAGAAACGGATTGAGGGGCTGATTGCAGACGATGTTACACCAGAAAATAGAGTAGAATTTTTGGGAGTCAGTAAATGGCTAGATGAACTCCTACTAAAGCAAGAGATCTATTGGGCATGGAGATCTAGAATTCCTTGGTTAAAGAATGGAGATAAGAATACAAAATTCTTTCACTCTAAATCATCTCAGCGGTAGAGGTGAAACCATATTCAAGGGATTAGAAATGTTCAGAACCAATGGGTGGATGATATGGAGGATATAGCCAAGGTGGCGTCAGATTATTTTGAAGATTTGTTCAGTGTAGGACTGTGTGATCAGATGGATGAATGTCTTAAGGCAGTCCCTTGCAAGGTAACCCCTGATATGCAAAATATTTTTTCCAGTGAATTTAATGCAGAAGAGATCAGAATAAATTTGTTCCTAATGGGACCAACAAAGGCTCCTGGACCTGATGGTATGAATGCATTATTTTACCGAAATTTTTGGAATATTGTAGGTGATAGTGTTATTACTATTGTTTTGGATTTTCTGAATTCTGGTTCTATGGTCCCTGGCATTAACCATACTAATATTGTCCTCATTCCTAGAGTGAAAAACCTAAAGAAAATGACTGATTTTAGACCTATCAGTCTATGTAATGTTATTTATAAAATTATTTCTAAGGTTCTGGCGAATAGACTGAAATAGGTCCTGTTAGGTTCTAAAGATTAGGAACTAATGTATTTAGAACTTCAATTTGTATGTTGGCAAACCATGATCAAAACAATGTTTAGTCGTGTGTTAGACTTGCTCAAAGTATGGGTCTTAATGTAAAGTTGGAATCGAGTTTTTATGCAGAATTACCTTTAACTTTTTGTATGACTCGATCGATCGAAAATCGTGCAGAACGTTTTTCTGCAGAAAATTCCAACTCAGCCCAAGCCCGTTTTAATGTATAGGGTTTTATGTTTTGCCCTAAGTATACAAGGGAAAACCCTAGCCACGTTTTTAGTGTTCTGTTTTGCTGTGTTTGTGAATCTCATTGTGAGATCTAGAGGTGTTTACCTTCACATACACTTAGGGTTTACAAACTTGAGATTTATGTCAAGAGTTGTGTAGATCATTACAGTTGCAGAATCAATAGAGCACAAAGATATACAAGCAGGTGCGCTTGTGGATTTGCTGAAGAATTCCGGAAAGAAGGAGTCCGTGGATCTCGGAGCTATCATGGGGTCATGGTAGTAAGTTTCCTACACTTGGGTAGCAACAAGATGTTAGTGGTCTAAGTCTTGTCGTGTAAACTTCAATTCTTTCATAGTGGATTCAGTTTACCTTGAGGATAGCTAGGTCAAATCCTCCCCAGGTTTTTACCGGTGTGGTTTCCTGGGTCATCAGATCTTTGTGTTATTTATTTTCCGCTGCTTTGTTATTTTTGCTTATCTGTGTTAACCTAGTTTTAATTAAATTACCTAAGTTAATCACTTGGCTAATTCTCTAGGTTAATCTGTTGGGTTTAAGGGGTCTAAACGAACTAACAAGTGGTATCAGAGCGGGTAGCTCTTTTGTGTTAGATCCTTTGATCTAAGAGTTGATCCTTGATCCCTGTTATCATGGATAATTTGAAGTGTCTTACTGTTTTTGATTGTGATGATTTGAATAAAAAGGACACTGTTGTTTCTGTTGATTTTATTGATGCCTTTGAAACTCTTCGTAAGGAATTATCTAAGTCTTTGAAAATTGCTAAGAAATTTAAAGAAGAGTTAAAATTGGCTAATCTTGAAAAAGAGGAATTGATTATTAGATTAGATGAATCTAATAAAAAGAATGAATTTTTGAGAAGTCAAATTTCCTCTCAAGATGAGAAGATGAAAAGCTTGGAACAAGCTAAAATTGAAAATTTGACTACTACCAAGCTTGTTGATGTTAACAGAAGTGTTTCTGTTTCTCTTAGGCCTAAAGCTGAAAAAGTTTATATCCCTCATTTCAAGAGGAATAATAAAGAAAAGGCTTATTTTGCTAGGTTAGACAAAGGTAAAAATTCTGATAGAGACGCTGAAGTTTCTAAACCTATGTCTAAACCTACTGCTAATGTGCATAAGAAATCTGTTTTTGTGCCTACTTGTCACCTTTGTGGTGTTGTTGGTCATATTAGACCAAATTGTTCTTTGTTGAGGCAAAAACCAAAATCTGAGACTAGATTTGTTGTTAGGAATACTGATGTTCCTAAATTTGTTCCTGTTTGTCACATTCGTCCTAATTGTCATAAATTGAAATTTAAAAATTCTGTATTTCAATCTAGGATATGTGATGATATTTCTCCTGCCATAAGTCCAAACAAATTGTTTCATATGCTTTTGAAAAATTTAAGCTTGTTGGCTTGTGAAAGGAAATTGAAGGATTTCAGTCTTTCTTAGAAGATTGGTGTAATTCCTCAAATACATTTTGCTTCACATGGATTTTCACCTACAAAGCCGAAGACTCGTGCTATATGGGTGAGAAAAGATTCTCTAAGATGAGTGTTGTTGACTTGTCCCTGATTTAATTCTTTCAATTATTTGTGGACATGTTTTGTTTTTGTTTTTGGTTGTTTTTTTAGTTAAAAAAAAAAAAATCCAAAAACATTGAAAAATTTTAAAAAGACAAAAATATTTTATTTTGTGTCTTGTTTTGTTTTCTCTTGAGGATTACATGAATTATGATATCTCTCTTGATTTAGAACATGCTTGACATTGTGGAGAAACTTAAATAGCATGCGTTCTATAAGTGCTAAGCTATTTTTTGGATTTTTTTGTGTGTACTAGTTTGTACATGTACTCAAGGGTTAATTAAGAAATTGATATTTCTTGTTTGTGTACCCTCTATAGCTTAGTTAAGCACTGTCATGCATTGCATTTGCATTTTTGTTCATTTAGCATAATGTGTGCTTTTTGTTTTTGGTCATAAATTTTTTTAAAAAAACCAAAAATATTTTTTATGTGTTTTGTATTATATATCTTGGATCTATAATTAAGGTTGGCCATATTTATTTTTACATAACATGTTTATGTACCTTGTTTAGCTTGGATGAGCTTCTTTATTGCACTTTACTAGCTGAAGTCTTTGTAGTGCATGTTGTGTGGGAAGATGTTTATAGTTTTTGATCCCTTTGTCTTGATCTTGAAGTCACATGCCTTTGTCTGTCGGACTTGAACTTAATGAGAAAGGCATAAATAACCATCTCACCACTGTTTACTAGCCAATCATGAACACCTTAGTGCATATCGTAAGATTTTGTGCTCGAGAAAGTGTAGCACTTGCACAAAAAGAACATAAGGTGTAGCCTCGGTTTAAATGCTAAAATTGGTATGTACATTATTGGGCTATAATTAATTCAACTTAAATAAAATTGGTGTGTACATTATGAGGCAAATCAAGAAACTTACATGATTGCAAGCTTTTACTCTAGGAGATGTGAGAGTTATATGATGTAACTCTTTAGGTGATAGTCTCTTTCAAATTTATGTGATGAATTTTGTAGACTTTGTGATTAATTACTATTCACATATCACCTCACATGTTTCTTAAGTTTTTGCTAGTTGCACACACTACACAAGTTACTCTTTGCTAAACTTTGTGCATGTTATTGTGTGTGATTTTGTTGTGGCCATCCAAGATTATATGTTCCATGATTTTGATGAAAAATTTGAGTTTTAAGGACAAATTGATTGAAAAACTTGTTTTTGAAAGATCTGGGCTATATTCATGTGTTTTTGAAAAACTTTTAGTCTCATACTCATGCATTTCATTCATGAAATATTGTGCTTTGAGGAGTTACTGCATTAAATTGCTCTGTTTTTCAAAAATTTGAGTTTTCCAGAATTTCGACCGATCGAAGCTGTTTCTCGACCGATCGAAATTGCAATTAAAATTTTTGGTTTGATTCTGTCTGACTCGATTGATATTCGATCGATACTCGATCGATCGAAACTGAAAAATTTTCAGTTTTTAGAGTTTTAACTAAATTTTTTTTCATGCATCATTTATGTTTAGGATTCACATGAGTTGCATTGTTTTTGTATCCATCTTGCAGTTTTGCAATCATATCTCTCATTGTTTTCACACATACCATGCATACACTTTGCTAAATTGGGTACTCAACTTGAATTAGAAATTGATTGATTAATTTTCGAGTCCTTTGTCCATTTTAGTCTATGCTATTTTTCTTGATGTGTGAATTGCAGAAAATATTTTTCTTAAGAGATGTGATGGATAATCAATGTGCAAATATTTTCTCTTCTCAGGCAACTGTTTATGGGTCACATAGTGTCAAGTTGCATTTATTGAAAGAGAGACTATTTTTCTTCATGTGTACCCTCAATTTTTTTTGGGTTTGTGTGTTTTTTATTTTTCCCCACCTCCTAAATTTCCCCAAAACTGTTTTTCCCAAAATTTGTTTTGTTTTTCCTATTTTTATAGGGGGAGAAAAGTTTTTTTTTTAACCTTTGTTGTTCTTAGGGGGAGTTGTTGCTTTTCCTAGGGGGAGTTGTCTCTATTTCTTATAGAGTAGAATTTTTTTTGTTCCCTTACTTCTCTATTGCCTCTTGTTCTCTGTTGAGTTGTTACTCTTTGTTTGAGTTGTATTTGTCAATACGTGACAAAAAGGGGGAGAAATAGATGAAATGTGGGAATCCTGTTTGTCTTGTTTAGGGGGAGAATATAAAAACTTCTTGATGTATCTAACTTAGGGGGAGCAATAGAATTTATTTTTATATATTCCTTGTTTTTTTTTTTCCACACATGCGTTTATGTGTTTGTTAAGTGTTACAGGAATATACAGGTTGCTTTCAGTCGAGCTGCTGTCTATTTTGCAACTGTTAGATAGTAGTTTAGGTTGAATTGTTAAGTGGCTATTTATTGTAATGGGCTATTTCAATTTGTAACTTTGAGCTTTTTGTTAAGTTTGTGTTTTGTCACGGATTGCCAAAGGGGGAGTTTGTTAGGTTCTAAAGATTAGGAACTAATGTATTTAGAACTTCAATTTGTATGTTGGCAAACCATGATCAAAACAATGTTTAGTCGTGTGTTAGACTTGCTCAAAGTATGGGTCTTAATGTAAAGTTGGAATCGAGTTTTTATGCAGAATTACCGTTAACTTTCTGTATGACTCGATCGATCGAAAATTAGACTCGATCGATCGAAAATCGTGCAGAACATTTTTCTGCAGAAAATTCTAACTCAGCCCAAGCCCGTTTTAATGTATAGGGTTTTATGTTTTGCTCTAAGTATAAAAGGGAAAACCCTAGCCACGTTTTTAGTGTTCTGTTTTGCTGTGTTTGTGAATCTCATTGTGAGATCTTGTGGTGTTTACCTTCACATACACTTAGGGTTTACAAACTTGAGATTTATGTCAAGAGTTGTGTAGATCATTACAGTTGCAGAATCGATAGAGCACAAAGATATACAAGCAGGTGCGCTTGTGGATTTGCTGAAGAATTCCGGAAAGAAGGAGTTCGTGGATCTCGGAGCTATCATGGGGTCATGGTAGTAAGTTTCCTACACTTGGGTAGCAACAAGATGTTAGTGGTCTAAGTCTTGTCGTGTAAACTTCAATTCTTTCATAGTGGATTCAGTTTACCTTGAGGATAGCTAGGTCAAATCCTCCCCAGGTTTTTACCGGTGTGGTTTCCTGGGTCATCAGATCTTTGTGTTATTTATTTTCCGCTGCTTTGTTATTTTTGCTTATCTGTGTTAACCTAGTTTTAATTAAATTATCTAAGTTAATCACTTGGCTAATTCTCTAGGTTAATCTGTTGGGTTTAAGGGGTCTAAACGAACTGACAGGTCCTTCCTCATATAATCTCTCCCACCCAAAGTGCATTTGTACCTGGTCTTCTTATCACAGATAATGTTCTGGTCGCTTATGAAGCTGGATATAAGCAAGGCTCATGATCGGGTTGAGTGGTCTTTTCTATGGGGAATTATGCAAAGGTTGGGATTTCCGAGAGGGTGGATAAATAGAGTAATGGGATGTGTGACCACACCAACATTTTCTATCCTTATCAATGGCAAGCCCTATGGTAATATTAACCCATCTAGAGGAATTCATCCAGGAGATCCTCTTTCACTATACCTGTTTCTTTTGTGTGCAGAGGGCTTTACTTCATTGCTAGCTAAGGCAGAATTGGAAGGGAGAATCCATGGTGTAGCCATTTGTAGAAGTGCTCCTAAAATTTCTAATATGTTGTTTGCAGATGATTCTTTACTATTTTGCCCGGCAACTAATAATGAAGCTGAGGATATTACTGATGTTCTTTAGGTTTATGCAAAGGCTTCAGGTCAGAGTATAAATCTGGAGAAATCATCAGTGTATTTTAGTAGTAATACCCTTTGTGATAAAAAGGAAGAGATTAAAGAAACTTTGGGAGTCAAAGAGGTGGACAGATTTGAGACATATTTAGGGCTACCTACACTCATTGGATGTGCAAAGTACCAAACTTTCTCTTTCTTAAAGGATCAGGTTTGGAAAAAATTACAGGGATGGAAAGGCATGATGTTGTCTAGGGCTGGTAAGGAAGTCCTCATCAAAGCGGTGGCTCAATCCATTCTAACCTACATTATGGGTGTGTTCCAACTACCAATAAAATTATGTGAGGAGCTAAATTCTATGTGTGCAAGATTTTGGTGGGGACAAGTGGGGAATGAGTGGAAGATTCATTGGCGAAGTTAGGATAAATTAACTGTTGTAAAGAAAGAGGGTGGCATGGGGTTCCGTGACTTGAGGACTTTCAACTTAGCTATGCTAGCCAAGCAAGGATAGAGATTGATGCACGAAAAGGAGTCGTTGTACTACAAGTGCTTTTCAACCAGATACTTTCCTAGATCTCACTTTCTAGATGATGTGGAGTCACCTAATTGTTCCTATGTATGGAGAAGTATTGTGGTAGCTCTACCCATTTTAGAGGCTGGATGTTGTTGGTGAGTTGGTGATGGGTTAAACATTAAAGTTAAATCTGATAAGTGGATTCCAAACTACCCAATTAACAGGGTTTTTCATTCGGTCAATGCAGAGATGGAGGATTGGTTGTGTCTTGAATTTATTGATCAAGAATTGCACTGGTGGAGAAGAGATCTGCTTACTACAATCTTTCACAGGGATGATGTTGATGCTATCTGTCGAATCCCTCTAAGCCGAAGACAGGTTGATGATTACATATTTTGGTTGCTCACAGTAGCAATGGTGGATATTCTATGAGATCAGGGTACCATGTGACACGAGAGGCTCTTAAGCATAAAGGGTGGGCTGAGTGCTCTAGAGGAAGTGATATGCAGAAGGTATGGCAAGCCCTGTGGAAATTGAGAGTTCCTAATAAGATAAAAATCTTTGGGTGGAGAGTATTTCATGGGATTTTGCCTACACGGGTTAATTTAGAAAAAAGAAAATTATCCGTGAGAGTGCATGTCCAATCTGTACTTGGCTTCCAGAGACCGAAATTCATGTGCTATGGGAATGTCTTGCTGCTTAGGATGTATGGGTTGGGAGTAGGATCAAACTTCAAAAGTGCTATCTCGGACAACATGATATGGTTCAGCTATTTTAGTACTTGCTAGACAGATTAGACATTGATGAGGTAGAGCCGTTTTTGGTGCAAGCGTGTGTTATTTGGAACCAAAGAAATACTGTGTTGCATGGTGGGAAGCTCAAGGATCCTGGTTGGTTAAATAAACGTGCTGCGGAATTTTTAAAGGAGTTCAAGCAAGCACAAGAGCATTTAGCAATTCCAATGAGGCAGTCCAATGGAACTATATGGCGTCAACCTACTCAATCATGGTTTAAATTGAACTTTGATGCGGCAATATTCAAGGAACATAACAGCTCTAGTTTTGGTGCTTTGATCCGGAATGACCAAGGTGAGGCAATGGCTGCTAAAGGATCACCGGTTTCATGCAGTAAGGAAGCTGAGACATTGGCGTGTATGAAGGCCTTGGAATTTGCTGTTGATGTGGGCTTTTCGGAGCTAGTAATGGAAGGAGATAATGTCAACGTTATGAGAGTAGTCTCTTCATCAATCATGAACTTCTCTATGCTTGGAAATGTAATAGCTGATATTCATTGACTGCTGTGTGGGTTAGGGAGGGTATCTATCACTTGTATTAAAAGAGATGGAAATCGGGTAGCTCATATATTAGCAAAGTTTGCTAGAATGTTAGATGAGGACAAGTTTTGGATGGAGGAGGTGCCTCAAGTTGTTATGGAAGCTATGTATCAGGACTCATTTCTTATGAATACATAAATGATAATTCCCCTTTCAAAAAAAAAAAAAAAAAAAAATCCTACCTAAAAAACAAAACCCCAATACTTCCTAGTAGTAAAACAAATATCTTAGATCCCCTCTCCTCTTCTCATTTCTCTCAAACGCTAACTCATCTGAACCTCATCCACCTTCTTTCTCAAATACCAAAGAAAATCCAACTTTTACAAAAGAAAAAACCTCTCTACCCTTCTTTGAAACCAATCCTCTCTCTCATAACCTCAAAACTGCGCTCCCTTTCATAACCCCAAATCTGACCATCTCCTTCAAAATCTCTCAGCCTCTTCATCCTCTCAAAGTTTAATTGGGCTATTTGATTCACTTCTGTTTTTTGTTTTGTTTTTTTTTTTTTTTTTTACTGTTTTAGAATCAAAGAAAATTGTTTTCTTGGTGTTTAAATTTCTGCATAATTGTGTTCTTATCACTGTGCAAGCATTATCAAGGCTTAAACGCAGACGCAGCCCTCTCTCTTAACATTAGCCAAACAAACCCCAAACTCCTACCAATTTGAGAGTGCCAAATTCAAATTCAACAATGCTAAACATACAACTCAACTCATCTAAACTTCCGTTGGACCAGAACATGTCCCTTAATATTCATCAACTCCAAATAGGTCTCCAAATTTGCTTCTGTTGTTGATGTTGTGTGAGGTACTGTTTTGTATTCAGTTCTTTATAGTGCTATTTGATTACAATTTGGATGTCAGGGAGTCAACCTTAGTTGACTACAATTTGGTATGTTTAATTATTCGTTCTTTCTAAAGTTTCCTCTTAGGAATATGAATGAGTAATTTTTGGGTTTGTTTGGTTAGTTGATTGCTTTTGTGCTTGGGGTGTAATTGTTCTGTGATATTTGACTGCTTTTAGTTTAGGCTTAGAATAGTTTTGATTTTCTTGGCTTTGTTTTGTAGGGAATTACAAAAACAAATACTAGTGACCTACACAGAAATCTAAATCAAACTAAATGGCTTTTTCTTCTCTAATATGTTATAAATTATTGATAAATTACAAATGTAGTAGATCTTAAGTTTTTTGTTAGCTTTTATTGTTAGACTAGTCGCTAACCTGTATAATGCACAGATTTATGATTTATCTGAGTAGTTTTTGCTATGAAACATGTGAGTTCAAGCTTATAGAACATGTTTAATGTCCATTAAGGGCTTTTTTTTTTTTTTCCCTTTTTGTATAATAGCATCGATGAGGTTGCTAGTTGAAACACTTAGACACGTTAATGTGGTTCAAACTAATACAAAGTCAGAACATTTGCGTTTGTAGCTTACTCAAGATCAAATAATTAGAAAGTTGGTATTACATTTTGAACATAAGTTGATAATACATTTTCACATTGTAAAATAACACAAAACAAATAATTAGAAAAAAAAAAAAATCCTTTGCTGAGTAGATAACTTAAAACTTTCTCTTTCATACTTGTTTCTTTGTGCAGTCTTCAATGATATCACTTGTTTTCCTTAAAAGACATACTTCAGGATATTCTAGAATCCACTTAGAACTACCCAAATATAAGTAAAATGCGTTTTGTCAAAGGATATGCCAACTATAGAAAAATATGACCCTAACATACTTAATTGAGTGCAAGATAACTAAGGGTAATTATAAACCGCATTGCTTTTCCCCAACGCATTACTGAAGTATCTAATGTCTTCAACTAGTCATGATCTTATGTACTACCTACCTGCTTAGAACATGTTTCTTCTCATTCATTGATTGAAAATTGTTTGTAACTGGTGGGCTTTGGCAATATCTTAAATGAGCAGTAAAGAGGTTTATATGTTACAGCTGCTGTATGTAGGCGGGTTTCTGTTGGATTTAAGTCTGTTTGAAATCCAAGTGATGATTTACAAATAAATTTTAGTGGATTTAAGTTTGCTTGTAGTTGGAATCTACAGATTTTGTTAGATGACTTAATTTCTAACTTTTGTTGGTTGCAATGATTCTATGTTGTGCTATCAAGTTAGTTGAGTGAAACTTCATGTATTGCATGAAGAGCAAGACAGAATAGCAAACATGATTTGGAATGCTAGTCATTGATGTCAAATTTTTATAAAGTAAAGTTTTTATGATATAATTTTCTATGCACTTTATTTTACATTTAATGTTTGGATGCTATAAAATGGGTGTGAATTTAAATGCATTTTAATTTTTTAAGTGTAAAGTTTATAAAATATATTGCTGTAGCCTTCCTATTAAAATATGGTTTAACGTAAGAAATTGTGTTCTACAATTCTTAAAACCAAATACAGTTTCATTTCACAGAATTACTTTTTAGTGAAAGATTCGTCATAATACCAAATGTGATTATTCAAAAAAAAAAAAAAAAAAGACAAAATTGATACTTTTGCAAGGATACAATTTCAAACTATACCTTTAAATCTAAGGAGATACATTCTTCAATGTGTAATTATGTTTTTTCTATCGTTGGAATAAAAGCTATTGGGTTTTTCTTTACCACTGTCGTGTGTTGAATTTTAAAGACTAAAACATTGTTCTAGTCCCTAATTTTACACAAAATTCATTCTTTGTCCCTAAACTTTATAAAAGTTTATTTTCTTCCTTAAACTTTTGTAAACGTTTTACTTATATGTTATTTTATCCACACTATTATTTTTTATCCTATGTCTCCTGACAGAAAACTCAGGTGACATGTTTTCAACATTTTTTATTTTACATAAAATAAATGATGCAAACTAAACTTTTCCGTAAATCTAATAAGGACTATAATACAATCGGTACATCAATAAAGCTTCTAGTACCCATTCTCCTGCTCTTTGATTATGTATTAAAAACATGGCATTGGCTATATATATTTAGGTGAAAGTTGAAACCATGAGTCAAATTGGTGCATTAACTTGGTAAACTAGTACATTTGCTTGGCAATAATAGCTCTCTCTTTAGAAGGCAAGGATTGTTAGAGGGTGCAAGCTTCGAATTGAATAAGATTCTCAATTCCATTTTATGAGTTCTCCATCTTATTTTTCAATAATCACACTACACCTTAATTTTAGGTGGTGTATAATTATAAAATTTTAAAAAAGAAAGCAACTAATTTTGTGATGAGCAAGCGTTCTTTGTCATTGGTTTAGTGAAAATTTCATAAAATTGTAATACACTCCAAAAAATGGTGATAAGTTGGAGTGTCCTTAAGAATATTGATATTATTGAAATCGGAACTATATTTTAGTAGATAGGTCATCCTATTAAGATTTCGAAAATATGGTAAAAGTTAAACTTTCTTGGGATAGGATTTCATAGTGAAGTTTACTTGTGCAGAATTGCTATTGATAATTTAATTCATAAAACAAGTGGAGAAAGGGGTATTCAAACTCTGATTCTCCTAATGTTATTAAACTTCAAAGTTCTAGATTAATTACTATTAGTTAAATGATATAGAAAACTGTAGTTAATATGTGTAAAGTAGTTTAAGAGTTGCGCGCGCGCGCGCGCGCGCACACACACACACACACACACACACACACACACATATATATATATATATATTGTGGGGAGTCAACCCAATGGGATGGAAATCTTTGGTCTCAGGTCACAATTGGAAGTCCGAGAAAGGAATAAACTGGTAATTAGTGGTTAGATGTTGTTATATGGTGGTCTAGGATTATTTGCCGGTCGTCTAAGGAGATTCTCAGGCAACCGAGGTACCTTTCAAGTGTTCCAGATTGGATTACTGTTACCCAAAAGAAATGTATTATCCTCATGTTCCCTCATGTTTCTCTCCCCAAAAAAATGTTCCAACCCCCGTTGCTTTGAATCTCTCTTCTTTTATACTCTCCCCTTAGTGGGTCTATAATGATAGAAATATTCCACCTGTGCATGGGCCCTACCACTTCTGAGATTTGGGTAGCCCTTTGAGTCTAGAGCACTGTTCCATTGTGTCTAATTTCGTACTAGGAAGTGGGTCCCCTTGGCTTCGTTGTTGTGATGATTCCCTTGTAACTTGAACCATGCATTGAGACTTGTGCTCAAATGGCGAACTCCCCTAAGGAATTATTTCTCCTCAGCACTACTTTTTTTTAGGGAATATGAGCAATCAATTCAGACCCTAACATGGCTACTTATGCAACCAAACAATTCAGGCCTCTCACACATGGAGTGGGCTACAAACTTATGGGCCTTGGCCCAAATTTGATTTGGGTTGAACTTTATATATATATTAGTTGCCTACATTAAGATAATTATCGATCCTATTGATTTAGAGAAATCAAGACTAGTTTGTTTACAGCCTATAAAGTTTTCAATTTC
Organism: Lithocarpus polystachyus; assembly: GCA_033629205.1. Lineage (NCBI taxonomy): Eukaryota > Viridiplantae > Streptophyta > Magnoliopsida > Fagales > Fagaceae > Lithocarpus > Lithocarpus polystachyus. Next base: position 2,146,889 of record CM066162.1, on the reverse strand, counting down.
AATTTATTTTCCATGAGTATATAATACTAGCATGGTACACCTTATTGGGGAATAATTTAGGATATTGTACACATTGTGTCCAAGTGCAATACACTTAGAGGTAGATCTAACAATAAATACACAAGACTTGATTGTATAAAATGTAGCAAATGTGATTGTTGGGTTAAGATAGCTTGACCTCGGTTAATTAATTCAATTACCCAAGTAGATTAATTAGGTTCAATTGCATGCAAATTATGGAGGCACCAACAAATCACTAAAATACTAAATGTAGTGGAGAATAAATTTGACACGGTGATTTGTTGACAAATGGGGAAAACCTCGCAAGGCAAAAACCACACCAGGTGATTTTAAGGTCATCACTCCCAAGAATCTACTAATCAACAATCAAGTGGTTACAAGTATAAGGAATCTTACCAACTACCCTGGCCTATCCCGAAATACCAACCTACAGTTGAACCTTCACTACCCAATTGGACTTGATCTTGTAGTAGCCTTCTTTCCTATGATGCACAAATCTCCAATTTGTGACTAACTCTTTACACGGATTCCTATACGTGACCAACTCCAGCAACTTGAATAGATGTTGTTGGCTGAATGAAGATCTCCCTATGGCATACAAATGCAGTAGCTTTTCACAGAGAAAATAAGTCTCTTGGTCTCTGTATCCATGTGTGACGACTCTTAAAATAAGCTTTATATATGTCTAGAGTTGTGAGAAAAAAAACCCTCAACAAATATAAAATCCTAGGCCAAATTTTAGATTTGAAAATTCTGAAATCGTAATTCTCAATAGATCAAATTGCTGTTGAGCTATTTATCGAGCTTTACATTAAGTCTCGATAGGAAGCATCTATCAAGCTATTTGTCAAGATTTAATGAACATCTTTTCTTCACTTGTTTCTTGGACCAATCTTCATGTCTTTAATACTTGACTTGAAAAACATGTTTCTTGTAGTACTAAACCCATCTTAGATCTACCCAATTACAAAACATAACCTTAACAGTGATGATCACTTTTAGGAAAGTGTGAATTCAAAATTAAATTAAAAAAAAAAAAGAAATTGGCTAGGTTTAGTATTTGAGTAACATGTAGCAACTTAGAAGGTAATGCAAGGCTTCATTTTCAATACCGTGTCCTTAACTACTAAGAGGTCTGGGGTGGGTTCGAACCCCAACAACATCAAAAACTTATCTATGTCTTGACCTGATAATAAAGAGCAATCATCATGTATCATACATCATAGATAGAAATTATATTATATATGGTGACACCAAGGTCATGTGTTGTAGTGTTTGGTACTTGTGAACATAGTTGTTAAAACGTGAATTGTATCATGAATCGTATTTTGATTTTTTTTTTTTTTTTTTTTTTTTTGGTATCGTGTATTGTATGATCATATCGTGTATCATAAGATACAAAAACATCTAATAAAATTATAAATATTTTTAAATATACATACATACATACATACATACATACATACATACATACATATAAGATATATTTATTATAAATTTGGAATATATTCAACTAATGGCCAATTTAAACATAACTTATGTAATAATATTTAACAAAGTGAACTAAATAAATCAAATTAACTTATATTTATAACATACACATTCATATTAATTAAATTCAAAAGTGATAATACATGATATATGAGCCAAAATAATAATTTATTTTCATCATCTTGCCCAATCAACTTCATCTAAGTCAATATTAACATCATATTCATCATCTTGAAAATTTATGTTTTTTATTGACATTTTTTTCAATATTATCTACATTTACTATTTTTTTTCTAATAATTTTTTCTCGGCATTCTAGCTTTTGAGACTTACAACAATAATAAAAAAAAAAATTAAAAAATAGTTATTGTATGGGCTTGGTCCTAGGTGACCAAGAACGGCCCATGCACCCAAGGCCCAAGGCTGGCCCGGGTAATAAATGTTATCCCAGGTAACTGAAAATGGCCCAACACTGTAGGGATAGGCCTAGTCCAATGACAAATTTGAAAGGGTCTAAGGATTGGCGTTCGGGGGAATCATATTGTATTCAAGTCAGGTTAGGCTCAATACCGACTAACAAGCTAGGGGGAGGCCGATCATGGTACTGTCAAATTCAGGTTGGTCCCTGAGCATTGTTAGTGCCTTTGGGAAGTTTGTTGCCGAACACCATATGGCATCTGGAACAAATTTCATGAGAATCCTCAAATGAATCATTTTCCTTGGGATTTAGGCAGAAGTGGGGCTGCGTGGGAACTGATGAAAAAGTAATAATTTGGACCCCCACTAAGGGGAGACTATAAAGGAGAAGGGACGATGAATGACAAGGGGGTTCGAGAGGGATGAAAAACACATGGAGAAAAAGGGAGAGAGATTTGGGAGCCCAAGTCCTTCATCCCTGAAAGCAGCACACCTGGGTTTGGGCACCACTATTATATTTCATTTAATACATTATTTATAGCATACAAAAGAAATTTGCAAATATGAAAGTAAAGTGTCATCTATATAGTCCATATTTTGTAGGAGAAAGACAAGATGGTGAAAAAACATTCATGGACATGCTATTTTATTAAATTCAATTAAGGTTCCCAATAATTTTGTGTTAAAATAAAATCTAACAACATGCTTAAATCAAATAAAACCACAATTTTTAACCCAAAAAAAAAAAAAAACTCATTTTAAAACCACATGTCTATGTATCGTACGATTCACCAATACGATATGATACACTCTTACGATACACTCTTACAATACTTAATTTTTTGTACATGGTACGATACGTATTACGTATCATATGATACTGAAAACTATGCATGTGAAAGGATGATATCAAGGACAATTTTCTTATGTTGTAGGAATATTTGGGTGTCCGAAGAACTCAAGAAACACTCATTAGTTAAAAAAGAAAACAAAAATGAATATTGGGTTTTGAATCATGCCATAACACCCTAGCCCCAAAGAGAAAAGAAATTAAGATGAATGTTAAAACTTATTAGTTCATTTTGTTCTATTTATTTGAGTTATTCTAATTAAATTGACATTTCTCTGGGAAAAATTGCATCAGACTTGCTCTAACATCAAACAAGAATCGATAATCTTGCTACTGAATTACCCCTAGAATGTTTACACCATTTTCAGAAGGAGTAGGCATGATAAACATGCAATAAATATTATCTATGATTGATTTGAAGATGCGATGAGAACCAAGCTCAAGGTGTGCTCTGACAAAATTAATTCCTAGTGCGGAAATTTTTGATTTTCAATTGGCCTGACATTATAGCAAAGGTCAAAGATTAGGCCCAAATTCACCTTAGGATTCCAGTCATATGCTTCTTTTAAGTATCTAACTACTTCAATTCTAACAACGCTATATGCATTTAGAACAAGAAAAGTTATTGTAGTTCCTGAATCAATAGTAAACCCACCACCCGAATCCTCTCTCAATTGAAGCTATCTTGGATTTATTGGAAGCAAATCTCTATTCATCGTAATACCCAACACTTCCAAATTGTAACCACCTTTGTGAGGTAATAATGATGTTGTTTCTACCATTGCTTGATCGTTTCCTATAATTTGCGCATCATCACCAAAATGTATATATGTGTAGGTATCACATCCACTATTGAAATCAAAAAGGCAATATGAGAAACGTAGGTGGGAGTTCTCTTCTAGTTGCCTTAGGATTGATCATGGTCCACTTACTAGACCAAATATCCCTCCTATTATATATCTCTCATAAATGGCATATGTGAATTTTCCATGCCAACACCAAAAATTATATTATCTTAGGTTACATCTTCATCCTCATGCGTAGGAAATTTGAATGTTTCAAATGAAAGATAACCCTCAGAGTAATCACCATCCCCATAGGTAAACTATAATGGCATACATTATTAATACATATTCTAGGATTACAAAGGAGATGATCACAAGACACCATAGTATATGTCCTGGACTTTTTGTACTTAAAATTTGCATAAATTAGATCGAAACATTCTACGCATCCTTCACCTTGAACCCATGTTATATCGGAACCAGTATCTACTAACAATAATACAATGTATCCTGGTGTGCCAATTGTAACTTTAGCTGCATAGAATTTATCATATCTCCGTACAGATGGTTGTAGTACTTTAATGCCTAGCTTTGTTGAGTTGATCGCGTTTGCAAAATTCATGGATTGAAAACGAAGAGCTTGAGTTTTAGAAAGTTCAACTTATCTATTTTTTTTTTCTATTGACTTAAATTTTTGGGGAAAAGCACTTAATCAATGGAATATGTTGGGATGAGCTTGATGCTGAAGCCATTTGTTCCAAGACGAGTATGCCTGTGAATAAGCAAGCTCAATAAGGACCAAAATACAATTGGTACATCACAAAGGCTTCTGGTACCCATTGTCTAGCTCTTTGTTTTTGTGTTAAATATGTGTCATATGCTATATACATAGGTGAAAGTTGACATTGTGAGTTAAATTGGTGCATCAACTTGGTAAATTTGTGCTTTTACTTGGCAATAATGGTTCTCTCTTTAGAAGGAAATTTATTTAAAGGTTTATTAGAGGGTGCAAGCTTTTAATGGAATAAGATTCTCAATCCCATTTTATGAGTTTTCCATATTATTCTTTAATAATTGCACTATACATAACTCTCTCTCTCTCTCTCTCTCTCTCTCTCTCTCTCTCTCTCTCTCTCTCTCTCTCCACCCTGCTTGACCTACCCCTCCCCGCTTGTGGGTTTTCCCTATCCTGCAAAGGTGGTAGGGCAGAGATGGGGCGAGATTTTAGCCTCGCACCACGGGGTGGGGCAAGAAGGAGTTTAGACTTTTTAGACCCACCCCACCCCTCCTTACATTGGTAAATGTTATAATTGTAAAATTTTCGTATCTTAAAACCCTACTTTTCAAACAAACATATCAATATTAGCTTATGTTATTCTGCCTAGCATGACTTTCTGCCTCTATGTTGTTATTTGTTATACTATGATATTTTTGTTTTTGTTGTGATATTATCTTTTTTAAACACTTGGATAATATTATTTAGTTTTTTTCTAAAAGTTAGTTTGATTTGACGAGATAAATTTAGTTGTAATTTTAGGTATATTTTTATTAATGAAATAGGTTTTATTTAAAAAATATTGTAATAGTTATGGGGAAAATTAACAAAAATTAGAGTTTTACTCGATGGGGCGAGGATTATTCTACCTAGCATGACTTTCTGCCTCTATTTTGTTATTTGTTATACTATGATATTTTTGTTTTTGTTGTGATATTATCTTTTTTAAGCACTTGGATAATATTATTTAGTTTTTTTCTAATTGTTGTGGGGCAAATTAACCAAAAATAGAGTTTTACTCGGTGGGGTGAGGATGGGGCAAGACAAAACCATATAAGGTGGGCCAGGTAAAGACCCCATCCTTTGCGCCCTCCTCCCTGGGCGGCCCTATTGCCCTAAGGGGGGCTTTTATCTTCATTACAAGGAATAATAAACCATTTAAATATTTAAGGATTGTAATAACTAATCCTTACTAGGTTTAATAATTGTTAAAATTAAATATTTATAAAAATACAAACTTTCCAGATGCACATAAAATTTTTAAATATAAAAAAAAATTATAAAAAATCTCTATCTTTCCAAATGCATAAACTTTCCATATATAAATGGAATAATTATTCCTTATTATTAGTTATTCCTTAAATTGAAGAATAGTTATTCCTCCCTATAAGGACTATATTAGCTATTACTTACTAGGTACATTAACTTAAAAAATGAAATATTTCTAAAAATACAAATTTTCCATATACTCACAACAATTTTAAAAGTAAAAATTTATAAAAACATAATCTCTCTCTTTCCATATGCATAAACTTTCCACATATACCCTAAAATTAATTTTTTTATAGGCATAAGAATTAGTTTTATTCTAACTTTACAACCAAACATTTCTATACAATAATGGTAGCATTAATTGTTGCTATGCTCCTATTAACCACATCAGCTTGGCATTTCAGTCAACTTTGGTCCATTTCGATCCACTTCAGTCTCTTCGGTCCACTTTGGTGATGCTTTGAAATGAGAGGTTTGTGTAGAAAGAATTCATGTGGTGTAACGATTACTATCCTGGAGTTCAATGGAGTGTTAGGACATTTTTTCCTTAAAAAATGTCATACAAAAAAAAAAAAAAAAAAGAAGTTTTCCAAGATTCTCTGGAGTTCGTATGGTACTCTTATTACTCTACCCCATGGAGTTTTTTTAATCCTAATATTTCATTGCAAAATATATGGTTGAAATTAAACCATGTCATTAACCGTCTAATTAAAACCTTAAATAACGATATCAAATCAGCTATTAAAAAAAATTGACATGTCACATTTTTATTATTCTTTTTAAAATTTATTTTTGTTTAAAACAAAAAACAAAAATCTAGATCTGAGACCCAACTCACTGCCTTACCACTCCTCATCATCATTGTGGTGTTAACACTGATGACCCTAGTTCAACTCCGACGATATATATAAACCATTTATTTTAAAATCAAAGGTTAGGATTTTAAGACCTCCATGTGGTAGGGTAACCTAAGAAAATTATTTAAAAGTTTGAATTTGCTTTCTATCCTCTCTGCTTATTATTATTTTTTTAAATGAAACTTGCCTCTATGATGTCAATTTATATATAGCTTTTTGAATTACGCAATATATGAGTATAATTGTCAATTTATATGATGTCTTATCATTTCTTCTCTTTTCCATTTTAATTTTTACAAAATCCCAACAAAGTGGAAGGATGTTTCTTTACTCCTCCCTTTACATTAGTTTTAAAACATTCAAATAACGAGAAGTAATGACTATTCACCTCCTATCTCCTCTACATATTTCTCGTAGCCTTTGTTAGAGATATATTAAACATATTAGTCCAATGTAATAGGCCCAAGCCCACACCTACTATGTGTGCAAGACAAGTCTCCTAATTGTACTCGTAGTTTATGGTTTAGTCTCCTATATAAACTCATGTTATGGTGTGGGCACAAGAGTCCACAATGAGTGGTTTCCTCGTGGGAAGTACACCTCGGCCTAGAATGGACCGAGCGGAGTGTGAAAATGGAATCACTACCTGGTTTAGGTCCAAGAACCAAATTGGGCCTTTTGGACCACTTACTTACATTTATAGTTCTACATACCAAATTATGGGTCCAAAGTTTGAGTACTGCTTGGGAAAATGTTAGACACTCAATAATGTCATGCTTCTGGGCCGATCTCCATTATGTGTTGCTAAGCCATGTTTAAATAAAGAAGTTAATAAAAGAGCCATAGTCCTTAACCTAAATATACATTATGCGCTTAAATAAAAGGACACACACAACATGTTAAAGATCACACAATAATTAAAAATGAAACACATTTAAACCGCAATCAAACATATACTAAAAAGGAAAAGATAACAATAAAATAAACACATTAGGAAAAACACTAAAATAAACAAGGAAAACAATTAAACATAATAATTTACCCAAACAAAGTTGAAAAAATCATACTGCAAGTGAAAAATGATTAAAATAATAAAGCAAGATTTTTGTCAAATCTGGGTTCAGGATATGTATGCATACTCAACTATGCGTTTGCATGGTCAAAACCATGTGCACGCATACTCGATGATGCGTACGCATTCTTTAGCATAGATCCAAAAGATCACATTTTTAATGAATTGATCAAACACAAAACCAAAGAAACACAAGAAAAGCCCTAAAAATAAATATGATCAACTACTAAAATTCATATAAACATGACAAGAAGAGCAGCATGGAAATTATACAAATTAATCACAAATATACAATAAACTACATTAAGAAAAACAAATGGATATATCACAAGAATGAAATAATGGCACAAATACAATAGGAACATATTATAATTAGCCAAAAATCATATTAAACCATATCAAAATGAATAAGAATTTACAAAAAAATCAAAAATAACAAGTTAAAGCAACTGTTGAAGACAAATTTTTCATGTCACATGGCTTCATTTCATTGGCGACATGCACCACATCAACACTATCATGCATTTTTGGAAAAATCTCTTTTAAAGCCTAAAAGAGCCCATATTCACAAAATGACGCCAAAGCCCATAGTCCAAAACTCATGGCGATATAATCTCATCAAAGGCCATAGTTCGAGCTCGTGGCACAACATCTCATTTTCGGCTCATGATCCAAGCTCATGAGTCCCATCGGGGGAATTTCGGGAGTCGTGGTTTGGAGGGCCAAGAAGTATGTTCAGTAAAGCTCCAGTGGTTCAAAGTTGATAAAGGAAAGCATGTTTCTTGGCATGTCTTCCCCAATTCCCTAAACTCTGACGGGTCAGTGTGTAATAGGTAACATTTGGCAAGCCTCTCATATCACATAACACTTAAAATGATAAAACTCCCCATGCTCTTTACATAAAAATTAATGTCCATCATATGATATAAGTTTTAAAATAGAATTATATTATATTATTATATAAATCAATTCCAAGCACATGGCTAAATATATATTAACATCTCATATTTAGCATTAAATGCTCTATTTACTCTCTAAGATTTGGTTAAAATACAAAAAGACCATAATTACATCTCTAAAACTTTATCAAATATCAACCAACGAGTCTATTACTTACCAAAATTATATATGAATTAAACATATAATTTTTCCAAGAGAGGAAACTTAGCTGAAAATACCAAAAAAACAGCTCCAGCGAAAGTTGCAACAGCTTCTGTAGCTCCAGCGGAAGCTGCAGACAGCTTCTGCAGAAGCTGTAACAGCTCCAGCTAAGTTGCAGAAGCTCCAGCAGATTGATACATGTCCTAAAATGATGTCATTTGCCCATTAATACCCAAAGAAACAAGAGGATTCCATAAAGATTACCTTACCATTTTTTAGTTTAACCATGAGTTTAATGCCAAGTATTCTCCTCCAAGCAAATGATGTCATTTAAATGACATCATCCAGCTGTGTCATCAACAATGATGTCCCAAAATTTCTTCTCTTGGTTGAAAAATAAAAGACCACTTACCTTGTTAAGGACTTTTCCTTATTTGCTATTTTCCCTTCAACTAAGTTATGATCTAGTTACATAGCTTGGCTCTATATAAAGAGGACCAAGCTACACATTAAGGGATCCATTCCTCTCCCACTCCATGGTTCTGAAGCTCCACTCATTTTACTGCCACATACATATTTTTCTACTTCCCCATCTCCCTTACCAAATTCCTCTTTATAAATAACAACACAACATACATATTACAACACATCATTATCCATTACCCATCTTTCCTACACTCCATGATTTTAAAACTTCATCATTTTTGCTGCCCAAAAACACATCTCCATCTCATTCTTTATTTCCCTTACAAAAATCTTCATTCTTAGAAAGCAACATAACTCATGACATAGCACAAAAAACCACTCCAGCAGCAGCCTTAATCTCATGTATTTACCACATTTAACCTTCATATCATCTATCTCACACTTCTATATATTTCACAAACACATTCCCCACAAAATACCCATACATGCCTCTTATACATCTTTAAATTCCATGTCCAACAAAGTATCTACATATAATTCTCATACATAATACAAACACCATATCTCACAACACACACATACATACATATATATATATATATGTATGTATTTCTTACCATCTCCACATTTCTTAAAACATATCAAACACTTTTCCAAGAACTCATTACTAAAAGCCCTTTCTTATGAAAGGCAAAAACTTATAAGATCAAAAGCCCTTCTTATGGAAGGCAACATCATTCAAACTTGACAAAAAGCTAAAAAAGCATTACATGGGGAAAATCATTTAAGTGCATGATTAAGAGGACAAACTTAACCAACCGATGCACACAGCTGGACATGCTTTCTCTCCCTCCAGTTGCACCCATTTTTCCCTTTCAAATATGAAGGTTGCTGAAACGTTAAGTCCACTGGTGTTGTACGGCTAGAGTTGCAAAGTTTGAAGGTTGCTGAAAAAACTAAGTCCACTGATGTTACGGCTGGAGCTGCAGAACATAAAAGATAAGTCAATGTTTTCTCCATCTTTGAAATTACGTTATTGAGTATATGTTAACTTATCATCATCTTACCATTATCTCACCATTTAATAAACATGGTCTCACTAATGCTTCATTAATAAACATATGTACTATAAATTGAATCCATATCACTACCGGACTTATATTATTTGGACATAAACCACCGTTGGACTTGGACATGTATTACTTGAACATGGACCATTATCGGACATGCCTTATTATATCGAACATGCACCATGAACCGCAACTTGACATTGACTATTGGACTCATCCCATTGTTAGACATTTGACACCTAATTAATCTAACATTGGACATCACTTAACATACATGATAATAACATACCGACCCACCATTTAATCAAAGCTATCATGCTTAGCATATTATTTATTTATTTATTTCAACCATTATCATGATTTTAAGACTTTGGGCTTTATCTATTTTGTAGGCTTAAAAATACACAGGAAGCCATTGGACTATGCGGCCTAATGTCGAGTTCCGGGTTGGACTCCCCAAAACAAATCCGAGCTTAGCAAAGTCACTCTAAAGGCACGTGGCTATGCGCAAAAAACACCCCCGACAGAAACTATATCAAGAACTCATACAAATCATATTAAGAAAAAGAGAAGTTCTTGGAAAGAATACTCACCTTGATTAGGATCACGATTTTGAGGTTTTTAATCGACCCCTCAGTGCCTACAATACTAAGATTAGATTGAGATAACAAGATAATTGAAGAACACAATAGAACTTAAGTAATTACAATACAAGAACAATATTATTTTGAAAAGGTTTTGAAAAAAAATAAGAAAAACAAGTTTTTGCCTTAATTCAATGCTAGAAAGAGGTTTTGAATGACTATTAAAAAAAATTAAAAAAAAAAAAACATGCTAGGGTGCTGTGGTGAGTTTAGAAAATATCAACTAGGGTTTTGAAAGCATGGAGGCACTCTTTTTAACTAGGGTTGGATTGGAGACATAAGGTGAGTGTTTATACATTATAACAAGGATTTTTGGGGCTTTTTAGAGGTCTTTGGACGTTCCCAGGGGTCTAGGAGCTGCCCCCCATTAAAAATGGTGTTTTGGGGCCCAAAACTCAATTTATGAGGACCTAGAAACTAGCATGCATACACAGGTTTTGTGCATGCGTACACATGCTTCCCAAAAAACCCTAATTTTTACTACACTTTTGATCCAAATACAAAAATTCATACCTCACTCAATATATATCTAAATCATGAATAATTTATGTTTAGATTAAATCCAAGGATGTCTACTTTCCAATAAAATAAATTGTATGCAAATATTCTTTGTGGATCAAAAGTTATGGTCAAAATAGTGAGCAAAGGTCATTTTTCAACATGATTTTCAAAGCAATTTGGGAATTTTTAAGTTGTGATTACTTCCAAACCATTGTGAACTCTTTAATTACCCTTGCTTGACATATGTCAAGCTCATCATTGGAGTCGAGGACCAAAAGGATTTTAACTAGTACAAAATGAAGTGCCAACATATGGTTCATTGTAACACAAGCTATTGTGCTACACTCTTACATAATAAAGATAGCCTTTAAGGGTTTCCTTTGTGGACGTAGGCCTACAAGGCTAAACCACATACTCATTTTCTCGTGTTCCTAATCTATGCTTACACTTCTGCATCTACTCTAGCATATACAACATGGTATACGCATCAATGCTAATATTTATCATGATATCATAGCCAAACTTCGTTGTTTGCATTAAGCATATATCTCTACATAGCAAAGAAGATTTCCACATGCACAACACAAATCTACCATAGTGGCCCCACTTTCCTTCATATTTGGACCTAACAACATCACAAAACTCCTACGTAACCACCATCGCTGCATCGCAATTATGTCTCTGATGCAAGATGTGCCTTTGCATTTCAGATATGTACAAATTGAGCTTCTCCTGATGAAACCAACAACAAAGATGTGCTTTAAGGCTTCCTACACCAAAGCCAAGAACTTAGCCTGCAACGGCAGCAGAATGCGCCGCACTTGCGGTCATTGGCTTAAACAAATGTCCATGCCCTATTTTTGATTCTAGGCTCCTAGATCAACTTTTGGGCATACACACTGCCATGTAGACCTTGTCATTTGCCAATCTATGAAACCCAAGAACCCAGCACTCATTCAACCATACATGCACTCTCATGTGCCGAAGATCTATCCGAATAGGTTTCTACCCTCACCTCCATGTATTGGTGGATAATGCATTGCTACTTGCACTGAAGATCCTTGCTAATGACATCTAATGATGTCACACATGCCACGTCAGTGACCACACAAGGTCCGTAAGCTCACCACGTTAGCACCTTAGCAAACCCAGACCAACCCCATGGGCTTCACCTGATTGACTGGACCCATTGACTGATCATTGACTTCGATTTTGAATTTAAGAGGGGGTGTTAGAGATGTATTAAACATATTAGCCCAATGTAATAGGTCCAAGCCCACACCTACTATGTGTGCAAGATAAGTCTCCTAATTGTACTAGTAGTTTGGGGTTTAGTCTCGTATATTTACTCATATTATGGTTCATTGTAAGACAGGCTATTGTACTACACTCATACATAATAAAGATGTAGCTCTTAAGGGGTTCCTCCGTAGACGTAACCCGACAAGGCTGAATCATGTAACCCTTGTGTTCTCATGTTCCTATTCTACGCTTATTCTTTTGTGTCTGCTCTAACATATACAACATAGTATACACAACAATGCTCATATTTAACAGCCTTTACTTGCCTCTTCCTTTTAAACTTAAACACAATGTTAGATTGGAGACACCACTTTTGGACCATTGTAATTTAGGATGTGCAACAATGTACAGTATACTGTTATAGGTAGATCTAATAATAAGTGCACTAATCTTTTTTTTTTTTTTTTTATACAAGATAGAATTTCTACTCTAGCTAATCTAAGTGTATATGTGTGTGAAACTCGCTCTTAGAGACTTGAACCCCGGCCCTTAACCCCCCACATCCCACAAGCATTTATACTTGTAGATGTGATAATCACTTTTGGGAAGTTTGAATTCAAAATTACAAATTTTATTAAAAAAATTAGTCAGGCATAGTATTTGAGTAAAGTCTAGAAATGTAGAAGTTAATCCAATGTCTCATTTTTAGTAACGTTTCCTTAACTACTGAAAATGAGAGTGACCCCGGTTGATACTATATTTTTTCCAACCCCAAAATTTGGTGGAAATTTGAACCTTAAATTAAGGGATTTAATTTGTGAGTTTAATGGTTAAACCCCTTTTTTGTTGTTGAAATCAATCAATTTTACAGGGTTAACCAATTCAAAATTACAAATTTTATTAAAAAAAATTAGTCAGGAAAAGTATTTGAGTAAAGTCTAGAAATGTAGAAGTTAATCCAATGTCTCATTTTTAGTAACGTTTCCTTAACTATTGAAAATGAGAGTGACCCCTGTTAATACTATATTTTTTCCAACCCCAAAATTTGGTGGAAATTTGAACCTTAAATTAAGGGATTTAATTTGTGAGTTTAATGGTTAAACCCCTTTTTTGTTGTTGATTTCAATCAATTTTACAGGGTTAACCAATTTTAAATTAAGGATCATGAATTTCCCTTTGAATTAATTGTTAACTAGAAAAAAATTAGGTTTAACGCGAGTGAGATATCATTAAAATTTAATTTTATAAAATTTGATTTAGTTTAAGGGAAAAGACAGTATTTTATAAAATTTTATTTAGTTTTCCTTGAGCTTTCTAAGATATTTCCATGATTATGTAGGAGGCACAGTTTCCTACACTATAGGAATAGTTCAATGCTCAAAGAATTTAGGATTCCCTTATTAGTGAAAAAATGATTTTTTGCTTTGAATCTTACCATAACCCAACTCTACCCCTAAAGAGAAAAGAAATTACAATGCATGGTAAACCTTCTAAAACTTTTAATTTATTTGAGCCCTTCTAATTTAAATGAAATTTCTATAGAACATAAGACATTGTAGATGCTCCAACATCAAACAAGAATCAATATGTTATGGACTCATCTCCTCTCTCCCCCTCCACTCACCAACGCTACTCCTCCTCCTCTAACTATGCAGCCCCTTTCACTTCTGGGTTTTGATTTTCATGGGTTGGATTTCATTTTAATTTATTATATTGGATTGATTTGTTATTAGGTTTTGCCATTTTTTTATATTCGAGTTTTGTATTGTTAAAATTTTGGGCGCTGCTATTAAGAACAAAAGTTTTGGTATTTTGTTCTTCGAGGGGATGCTCAAGTCAACTTTTCAAACGAGGGAGAGAGCGTTGATGGTGATGTGGTAGTTAAGGATGGGTTTCTAGCAAGGAGGAATGGAGGTTAGAGACAGACAGTGCCAGAGTTTTTTCTCTTTTCAAGATGAGTTAAAGATGAGCTAAAACCATCTGTGCTTACATGGATAAACTAACCTTGTGTTGTCATTTAATTGGGGAAACTAAAGAAACACACCTAAGGAATTGTGCCTAAGGTTTGCCCTAAAAAATGTTTCACAACTACTAAGGTGGCAAGTTTTTGTTGGTAGATGAAAATGTGGTGTCAATGTTCTTGCCTAGGATGAGCTCAATATAATTGGGGGCCTAAGGTGATTATTTTATGTGGGGCCTTTGTATTTTAATATCAATCAAATAAATTTATCTAATAGTAATGAAAAAAGTTTTAATTTCATGGATCAAAAAAATAATGTAATGAATCCATACTAACCAAATTAAAGTTAATTTCATATAGAGAATCTAATATCATGTAGCCATTTGAAAGAATAGGTGGGTATAATGTTTATAATTTATCGTGTATAATATTGGCTTATAAAAATTAAAGTATCAAAATAATTATATTTCGTCAAAAAATTTATGGTTTTCAATTGGGTTGAATTTTTGTTGATGTAATATTTTGGATTTAAGAAAAAAAAAGTATGCAACCTTTTTTTTAACCAAATACTATCATATAATCTTGAAAAATGCTAAAATTTACTACAAACCTTACTACATAAAAATTCTTCTAAAAAACAAAACACACAAATTGATGTGGCAATAAATGTAATTTGATATGATAATGGATGTGATTGGTGGATTTAAATCACCTTTTATTTATTTATTTAATAATGAATGTTTAAATATTTTTTGTGATTGGTAACATAAAAATTTGTAATATCTATAATATCATTCTACAATTTTGGGCATTTCCATTTTAAAATGGGACTTTTTTTTAAGGGTAAAATAATTTTAAGGGGGCCTTAAAATTTTTTTATAGCATTATTTAATAATGTGGAAAAATATTGTCTATATTCTATAGTATTATTTAAATGTTCATATTAATCGATGATGTTTAGGAGTGTTTCCAAATTAAACCATATGGTTTCAATTCAAATATAGGACTTTCAAAATTGTATCATTTTCAACCCTAGTATGTTTTAGGATTGATTGGGGTTTAACTCAAGAAATTTTTAGAAGTCGAGGTTTGATTCGAAAGTAATAAAATTATAGACTTTAGTCTTAAACTTATATAGGTTTTAATTTGGATCTTTTTAAATTGTAGGAATTGACGTAAAACTACCCATAAAATTGAGGGATTAAAATGCGACTGCCATTTCTTTGTGTGTGTGTGTGTGTATTTGTGTTTCATTTGTTAAAACTTTAGGGTTTCATCATTAAAATTTCCATCCCTTTTGGGTATCTTAAAATATTGCATTTCTTGTATGTATTTTTATATGTGTTGCAATTGTTGTAAGTTTGTTTTCAGTTTTTTACTTTATTATAGGTGAAAGCTCGATAGTTTAAAACACTATAGCTTGTTTAGACACCTAATTTAAAACCTACGGTTGGATCTACTCTCTAAAGCATAAGCAAATACAATAAAAAAAAAGTGTAAAGCTTAAAGAGTAAGGGAAGAGAGTTGCAAACAACGAAATAACACCAAAACGTGTTATTGAAGGGGAAACTAATTACTTGGTGAAAAAAAAAGCCTAATCTACCCAATGTACTTGAACCCTTCGAGTTCCAACTCCCAACGGGCTTCACCAAGCCATGTCTTCACTAGTTATCCGAATCCCACAATTAGCTCCAAATTGCGGCCTCCTGTCAATGGCTTTTTTAATGCTTTTTGTTAAATTTTTAAACCCCTTAAAACATAAGTTGTTTAACCTAGTTATTTAGCCAAGTGATTACTTAAGTAAATTATTCAAATCTAGGTTAACATAAGTAAATTATATCATGTAAACAATGCGGAAAATAAATAACACACGATATGATAACCCAGGAAAACCAAACCGCTAAAAAACTTAGGGAGGATTTAATCTAGCTATTCTCAAGGTAAAACAGATCCACTATGAAAGAATTGAAATTTTACAATAGCGACTTAGACCACTAACATCCTATTGCTACCTCGAGTAAAACATTTATTACCATGACCACGTGACAGCTCCGAGTCCACGGACTACTTCTTTTCTTAATCTACAGTAACCACAAGTACTCCCACTTGTGTTTTTCTTTAAGTTCTTTATGCAGCAACTGAAACAATAACCAAGCTCTCAACATCAATCTTGATCTTGAAAACCCTAAGTATGTATAGAGGCAAACATCTTTAGATCTCATAAAAGATTCATACACACAGCATATCAACAACCTCTAAAACGTGGCTAGGATTTTTCTTTTTATACTAGAAGTAAATCATAAAACCCTACACATCATATGGGCTTGGGCTGAGTTGGAAAAATTCTGCAGAAAAACAATCTGTACGAGCTTCGATCGAGCAAATCTAATTTTCGATCGATCGAGCCTTGTAGAAATTGAACAGTAATTTTCTGCAATTACTCGCTTCCAACTTTACACATAAACACACTTTGAGCAGCCTAAATCTAGACTAAACGTTTTGATCATGGTTTGCCAACATATACATATTAAAGTTCTAAAACATTAGTTCCTAATTTCTTAAAACCTAACACTTTCCACGAGTACCAAAACAACTCACAACACTTAGATTGGGTGAGGTATATGTTTGGGGCTAAGAACCTCTCAAGGATTGATAATTGAAGAAGTAGGAGTAGAGGAAACTAAGAAAAATTGTGTAGATGATTGTGGGTTTAAAATCTCTAACTCTCAAGTGTATTTTTAGGGTTTTCTCTTTGACAATCCCCTTACAATTTCGTGTGTAATGTGGCCTTATATAGTGTGGGTAAAGAAATGAGAAAAGTACTCTTTAAAATCATCTAGGCAAAGTGTTTTGTGGGTCACTCGCGAGTTGGCCAAGTCATAAAATGACTTGCAAAATACAGCGTAGCAGAAGAATGTTCAGTTTCGAGCATGTGCTTCTCACATGATCTTTTGTGGGTTGTCCACTTCATTGTCTTCAAAACTCTTCATCAAACTCTCACACTCAACCCTTGCATTAAATCCCACAAACATACATAGAAAAGATT
This sequence comes from Lithocarpus polystachyus, assembly GCA_033629205.1. NCBI lineage: Eukaryota > Viridiplantae > Streptophyta > Magnoliopsida > Fagales > Fagaceae > Lithocarpus > Lithocarpus polystachyus. The sequence continues at coordinate 2,129,359 of CM066162.1, read as the reverse complement.
GATTGAAATACAATCAAATTTAACATAGAATTACAGCCAACAAAACATAGTTGAAATCACAAGTTTACAATCTCCCCCTTTGGCTATTCCATGACAAAATCCCTAAACAAACTCTAGAGTTAAAACATGAGTTTGGGAACAGAGGTAAAACTCATTCACACCTAAATCTAAAACCTGTGTAGAACTTGTGTCATATATACCTGTAACCTAAAACACTTGCATATAACAAATAACTTCATTAAGTTTGAGACAAGTAGAAATCAAGGCATATATATGGAACAAGTAAAATGCAATCAAGTAAATACCAATAGAAAAGATAACTAAAGCACAACTTGATCAAGCATGAATAGTCATTAAGAAATGACTACAATGAACATATATCAAGTAAATTAACATCCAAAAACGCAAGCAATTAAGTGCAATACAAAAACTAATTGCATGTCCAACAAGGCATATGATGCAATAAAGAAAACTAAAGTAAGAGGCATAGATAACTAAATGCATCATAAAGGTCTTAAAAACCAAGGTACAAAACATACTAAAGATAAACTGAGTTTTTAACTAAAGTACTAAAAGCTTAAATAAAGCAAAGTAAAGAACTAGGCAAAATAAAGACTACTATATGAGATTTCTACTCCCCCTCAAGCTAACAGTACTCCCCATTTTTTATTGGAATGGCCAAAGATACTAGTCGCCTAAACCTTCCATGTCATGGATTTGGCTAGAGAAAGATGTGATATGCTCTTGGAGGTAGGCAAACTAACTTTTGGATCAGATAAAATGATCATCACTAGTCCATTACAATTGATCCGATCGATCAAGAATCAAATCGAGGCGGTCAGGAGCTTGGACTAGTGCTTGAGGTCGTGCCTGTGACTATCCTTGAAGCTGGAATGTCCTCTCTACCAAGTGTGAACCAATCAATCTTATCTTCGGTATCACCACCTTCAGCTTCAGTAGCCTCTCTTTCATTACCTGGAAGACGTGCTTTGCTTCTAGTCATGGTTTGAGCAGAAATTGGATCTTCTCTCCTCATAGCTACCCAACCAATCGAAATTTTAACCCTCTCGCATTGTAGAATGGACATTATCAATCTCGTGAATGGTAAGGTCATCCGAGACTTCTTCTTTCGGACACACTTTGCAAGCAAATGATAAATATGAACACAAATTGCAATCTCATTCTTCATGTACAGGTCATAGAGGAATAGAGTCCTTGGCTGAGACAAAGTTGTTAGATTATTCACTGGATAGAGGTTGAAGACCATAATGTATGCCAATTCTCTCATAGCTGGAGAAAAATCGACTATTTCTTTTGGTTGCCCTCAAGTTCTGTTACTGCATCTACAATCAGAGTTCTTCTTTCATCATATAGTAGAGAAGATTTAGTAATGACTAAGCGGATTTATAACAGATTATGTATTGATTCGGGAGAAACTAAGAATTGCGTCCCTTTAACCCAGCAATTGAGATGATTACCTTCCTCGAAGGCATTTGAGAAGAACTCTTGAATAAGAGGATCACATACTTTCGTAGACCCAGTGAGAATTGAGGTCCAAGTTTGATCTCTGAACACTTTGGGATGAAGGTAGTAGATAGGGACTCAAGATTCACTTCACTTTCCACAATGATCACAGCCTCACTGTAGAATTCTATGTAAGCAATATAGGCATCTCTATTTCTATATATGTATTCATCATAACGAAGTTGCTTTGAAGACTTCTTTGCAGCAATTTTCTTTCTTGGAGTCATCTACAATGATGAACAAAACACAAACCATACACAAAATGGAAACAAACTTGATTAAATGCAAGTTAGTACAAAAACAAGCAAAAACACTCTAAAAACAAAGTTAAAAGAGCATAAACTAAACACAAAGACATGTTATAGATGCTAGATGGTCTAAATAGACTAAAAGCATGAAGCAATGCATGACATGTCAAGTGTGATAGGGTGTGTGCACTAAGGGTGTGTGTGTGCAATGCATGGATAAGGCATGAACAAGCACAATAGGGAAAAGTATGTAAAACACAAACAATTATCAAAACATGTTCCTAATGAGGAAACATGGCTAACCCCAAATTTTGGTACTCAACAGAGTCCAAACGAGTGAAAAAATGCCTCGGGGGCATTTTATCAAACACCTAGCATGCACATATTAACCCTATAAGAGATGAAATGCATGAACATGTGAAAAATATGCCTCAATACATATTCAAAATGCCTCATGGGGCCAACAACATCAACATCAACAAAAATAGGACTAAGCTCAATCAACAAAATTGAAAACTTTTGAAAAAAATTAAGTTTTCCTAACTCCCATTTGAAAACAAAACCAACCCTAGGTTTTGAAGCAATCTAGAACTAAATCTAAGGAATTGCAAGATTAAAGGTGTTAGAAAATACCTTATAGTAGTCCAAGAAGTGAAATCCAAGCAAGATTGGTTGAGTTTTAAAGAAAAAATTGAGATTTAGGGAGTGGGAATTGCGGAGAGCAAAAAGACAATGTTTTTGAAAACAGACATTTTGAGCCCTTTAGAAATGGTCTTTGTGCACATTTCGCTAGTCAAGGACTCACGAGCTAGTCGTGAGTTACTCGTGAATTGTGTAAATGCATAGGGAAAATTTTGGGGGTTGGGTCTAAGTTGTGAAGCACTTGTGGATGAATCACGGAACTCTCTACCTGATTTTGTGAAGAAATTGAAATTTCCTCAAATCATCCCACAACTTGGATGGGACTGCATCCACTTGTGGAATGAGTCGCGAAACTGCCAAACACCAAGTTTTTCAACACAAAAATTTTGGCTTTTTGAGAAAAATCTCAATTTTTAAGTATCGATGCCATGAAATTTTTTATATTTCTTTGGGGAATAAGCCTTTGTCTTTGGCATCATACAATTTGAATACATTTTGCTCAACTTTTTCCTAGTCTAACTAGTTTTCAAAGCAATGCTTTTCTTCTCTTTCTCTTTTTAGAGATTGACATTTGAAGAGCTTTTTGATAGAAAATTAAATGTGAAGAGATATATAAGATTAAGTCTATGCAAGTATCAAGATCAATCAAGACTATTGGCTTGATATTCATGATAGGCTTGAAGATCTATTTACAACAATCAAACATAGATTTTAAGACTTCACTCACATTCAATATATGTGCATACATAACATGACTAAGCTCGTAAATACACTATGCCATTAGTATGAAGGTACTAGGCCAAACTCAAAATGTGAAATGACACAAACACAAGTGATCAAACTTTTTGGATTTTGTACTTTTTATGTGATTTTTGGATTTTTACACACACAAAACAAAAGCACTAAAGTAAGATCATAAACAAACAAGCTTTTAAACAAAAACAATTAAAAGAAACATGCTAGAGGGATAGCATGATAACCAAAAGAAATGCGCATGATAATATGCATGAAACTATGTCCCTAAAACATTGGAAACATTGATGCATGGACATGGTAGAGAAATCATGCATGAGTACCCTTCTTCACCCACACCGCATGGGTGTGTTGGGTGAGATCCTTAGAAGGAGGGGTACGTCCAACATAATGCTCAAACCTCAGGGTGAAGCTAATAATATTTAACAAAGTGACCTAAATAAATCAAATTAGCATATGTTTATAACATACACATTCAAATTGATTAAATTCAAAAGTGATAATACATGATATATGAGCCAAAATGATAATTTATTTTCATCATCTTGCCTAATCAACTTCATCTAAGTCAATGTTATCATCATATTCATCATCTTGAAAAAAAAAAATTATTGACATTTTTTTTAATATTATATACATTTACTATTTTTTTTTTCTAATAATTTTTTCTTGGTATTCTAGCTATTTAGACTTATAACAATAATAAAAAAAAATTTAAATAATTATATTTTCATTTAATACATTATTCCATAATATACACACTGATGATACACTTTTACAATACATAACTTTTTGTACATGGTATGATATGTATCGTGTATCGTACGATACTAACGACTATGCCTATGAAAGGATGATATCAAGGACAATTTTCTTATGTTGTAGGAATATTTTGGTGCTCGAAGAACTTGGGAAACCCTCATTAGTTAAAAAATAAAACAAAAATGAATATTGGGTTTTGAATCATGCCATAACATCCTCACACCAAAGAAAAGAAATTAAGATGAATGTTAAAACTTCTTATTTTATTTTGTTCTATTTATTTGAGTCATTCTAATTAAATTGACATTTCTCTGGGACAAATTGCATCAAACCTACTCCAACATCAAACAAGAATCGATAATCTTGCTGCTGAACTGCCCCTAGAATGTTTACACCTTCTTCAGAAGAAGTAGGTCTAATAAGCATACAATAAATATTATCTGTGATTGATTTGAAAACACGATGGGAACCAAGCTCAAGGTGTGCTCCAACAAAATTAATTCCTAGTGATGGAAATTTTTGATTTTCAGTTGGCTGGACATTATAGCAAAGGTCAAAGGGTAGGCCCGAATTCACCATAGGATTCCAGTCATATGCTTCTTCTAAGTATCTAAATACTTCATTTCTGACAATGCTATACACATTCAGAACAAGATAAGTTACTAATGTTCCTGAATCAATAATAAACCCACCACTTGAATCCTCTCTCAATTGAAGCTCTCTTGGATTTATTGGAAGCAAATCTCCATTCATTGTAATGCCCAACACTTCCAAATAGTAACCACCTTCGAGGGGTAATAATGATGTTGTTTCTACCATAGCCTGATCGTTTCCTATAATTTCTGCATCATCACCAAAATGTAAATATGTGTAGGTCTCAGGTCCACTAGTGAAACTAAAAAGGCAATATGAGAAACGTAGGTGGGTGTGCTCTTCTAGTTGCCTTAGGATTGATCGTGGTCCACTTCCTAGACCAAATATCCCTCCTATTACATTGTTATCTCTCATAAATGGCATTTCTGAATTTTCCATGCCAACCCCAAAAATTACATTTTCAAAGGTTACATCACCATTCTCACGCATAGGAAATTTGAATGTTTCAAATGAAAGATAACCCTCAGAGTAATCACCATCCTCGTAGGTATTACTATAAAGGCACACGTTATCAATACATATTCTAGGATTACAAAGGAAATGATCACAAGACACCATAGAATATGTCATGGAATTTTTGTACTTAAAATTTTCATAAACTAGATCGAAACATTCTCTGCATCCTTCACCTTGAACCCACGTTTCATCAGAACCGGTATCCACTAACAACAATACACTGTATGATGGTGTGCCAATTGTGACTTCAGTTGCATAGAATTTATCATATTTCCGTACAGACGGTTGTAGTTCTTTAATGCCTTGCTTTGTTGAGTTGATCGCGTCTGCAAAATTCATGGATTGAAAATGAAGAGCTCGAGTTTTAGAAAGTTCAACTAATCTATTTTGTTTTTCTTGTTGACTTACATTTTTAGGGAAGAGCATTGAATCAATGGAATATGTTGGGATGAGCTTGATGCTGAAGCCATTTGTTCCAAGACGAGTAAGCATGTGAATGAGCAAGGTCAATAAGGACCAAAATACAATTGGTACATCATAAAAGCTTCTAGTACCCATTGTTCGGCTCTTTGGTTATGTATTAAAAATGTGTCATATGCTATATATAGGTGAAAGTTGAAATTGTGAGTTAAATTGGTGCATGAACTTGATAAACTTGTGCATTTGCTTGGCAATAATGGTTCTCTCTTTAGAAGGAAATTTATTTAAAGGTTTGTTGGAGGGTGCAAGCTTTTAATGGAATAAGATTCCCAATCCCATTTTACGAGTTTTCCATATTATTCTTTAATAATTGCAATATACATAATACTCTCTCTCTCTCTCTCTCTCTCTCTCTCTCTCTCTCTCTCCACCGGGCGAGGCAAGGATGGGTTTATACTTATTAGACCCACCCCTCCTTGCATTGATAAATGTTATAATTGTAAATTTTTCATATCCTAAAACCCTAATTTTCAAAAAACATATCAATATTAGCTTATTTTATTCTACCTAACGTGACTTTCTGCCTCTATTTTGTTATTTGTTATACTATGAGATTTTTGTTTTGTTGTGATATTATCTTTTTAAACACTTGGATAATATTATTCAATTTTTGCTAAAAATTAGTCTGATTTGATAGCATAAATTTAGTTGTAATTTCAGGTATATTTTTATTAATGAAACATGTTTTATTTAAAAAAAAATTGTAATAGTTGTAGGGAAAATTAACAAAAACCATACAAGACAAGGTGAAGCCCCATCCCTCACACCCCCCCCCCCCCCCCTCCCAAAAAAAATTGCCATCCCTGTGGTGGCTTTTATCTTTATTGCAAGGAATAATTATTCTTTAAAAATAACTATTTCTTAAATTAAGGAATAGTTATTTATCCATGTAAGGACTGTAATAACTATTACTTACTAGGTTTAATAATTTTTAAAATTAAATATTTATAAAAATACAAACTTTCCATATGCATATAAAAGTTTTATATATAAAAAATAATTATAAAAATCTCTCTCTTTCCAAATGCATAAACTTTCCATATATAAATGGAATAATTATTCCTTAATATTAGTAATTCTTTAAATTGAGGAATAGTTATTCCTCCTCACTAGGTACAATAACTTAAAAAATAAAATATTTCTAAAAATACAAATTTTCCATATATGCGTAACAATTTTTTTAAAAAGTAGAAATTCATATAAACATTATCTTCCTCTTTCCATTTGCATAAACTTTCTACATATACCTAAAAAAATCTTCTTCTTTTTTATAGGCATAAGAATTAATTTTATTCTAACTTTACAACCAAACATTTCTATATAATAATATCAAATAGCTTAAATGCAGTGTTAGATTGGAGACACCAATCTAGGGGTGGTCGCGGTGCAGTGCGGTTTTGGGCCATTTTTAGCACCGCATTTTGCAGTGCGGTTTAGCTAAAACCATAACTGCACCACACCTTGTTTTTACGGTCACATGTGCGGTGCGGTGTGGTGCGGTATGGTGCGGTTTAGAATTTAGCCAAAACCATAACTGCACCGCACCTCATTTTTGTGGTCACATGTGCGATACTATGTATAAGATGCGGTTTGAAGTCGGTTTTCTACTCAACCTAAAACTAATTTTTCCCTTTTTTTGGGCCAAGTTTTATATTATTGAGCTAGTTCTTCTTTATTTTGGGTTGGCTTTTCTAGTCAACACTTGCTAGGGTTATTAAACTTTTTTTTTTTTTTGAAAACTAGGGTTATTAAACTATTAATAATATTTTTAATATTAAAAATAAATAAATTGATTAATATATAGAGAGGGTGCGGTGCGGTGCGGTTTATGTGGTTTTCTTATTATAAAACCGCAAACCGCACTATTACTTGTGGTGCAGTGCGGTTATGCTATTTTGCGGGCGATTTTGGTGCGATTTTTGCAGTTTGTGCGGTTTATGCGGTTTTGTGAACACCCCTAAACACCACCTTTAGACCATTGTAATTTAGGATGTGCAACAATGTATGGTAAACTCTTATAGGTAGATCTAATAATAAGTGCACTTGTCTTGATTGTGTAAAATTAAGAAGATGTGATAATCACTTTTGGGAAGTGGGAATTCAAAATTACAAATTTTATTAAAAAAAATTAGTTAGGTGTAGTCTTTGAGTAAATTGTAGAAATGTTGAAGTTAATCCAAGGTCTCATTTTTAGTAACGTTTCCTTAACTACTGAAAATGGGAGTGACCCTTGTTGATACTGTATTTTTTCCAACCCTAAATTTTGGTTGAAATTTGAACCTCAAATTAAGGGATTTTGTGAGTTTAATGGTGTTAGGACATATGTGGATCATATTAAGAACATATGACATTTAGAATTGGCTAATCCTTTGACAAAACGCACTTTACTTGTAATTGGGTAGATCTAGGATGTGTTTAATACTTCAAGAACAAGAGTTCTAGTTCAAGTATTGATGCCATGCAAATCTGTTCAAAAATCAAGTGAAGAGGTGCAGTATGTTAAAACTCGACAGATAGCTTGATAGATGTATCTATCGAGATTTAAAATTTGAAACTCGACAAATAAGCTTAACAGCTGTATCTATCGAAAATTACAAAAATCAGTTTTTCAAATTTGATTTCACGAATATTCATGTGTATGTGTTTAGGTTTTCTTTTCTCACAACCCTAAACATATATAAGGATTATTTTAAAGGTCATCTCAGATGATACAAGTAGATGAAAAGGTTGTTGCAGTTGTTGTTGCAAGCATATTGTGACCAGAGACATATACCTTAGTTCATTTTTCTCTTGAAGAAGCTGTTGCGTTTGTACGCCGTAGAGTTTTGTAACCAAGGAGCTTCTTGATCTTCATCGTGTGAATGAACTGAAGAACTTTGCAGCCAACATCCTTCTCACGTTGGTGTGTTAGTCACGTACTTGGATCCGTGCATCGATTGGTTAGTCACGTATTGGGAGTTGTGCATTGAAAAGGAGAGATTGTCACTACAGAACAAGTCCAATTGGGTATTGGGGTGGTTCAACTGTAAATTGGTATAAGGTACTGGAATTCCTTTACTTGTAACTATTTGTTTTGATAATAATAAATTCTTTGGAGTGATGACCTAAAATTCATTCGGTGGGGTTTTGCCTCGGTGGTTTTCCCTTTTTGTAAACAAATCACCTTTGTCAAATTTAATTTTTCTGCATTTAGTTATTTGGTGATTTGTTTGTGCTACCATGCTTATTGCATATAATTGAATCTAATTAATTTCACTTGGCTAATTAATTTGATTAATTTATCAAAATGGGTCAATACATTCTTGACCTATCAAATGGTTAAACCCATTTTTTGTTGTTGATTTCAATCAATTTTACAGGGCTAACCAATTTTAAATTAAGGACCATGAATTTCCCTTCAAAGTAACTGTTCACTAGACAAAATTAGGTTTAAGGCGAGTGAGATATCATTAAAATTTTATTTTATAAAATTTGATTTAGTTTAGGTAATAGGCAGTATTTTATAAAATTTTATTTAGTTTCCCATGAGGTTTTCTAATATATTTCCGTGATTATGCGATAGTCACAATTTCCTACACTATAGGAATAGTTCAATGCTCAAAGAACTTAGGATCCCCTTATTAGTGAAAAAAAAAATGAATTTTTTCTTTGAATCTTACTTTAACACAACCCTACCCCTAAAGAGAAAAGAAATTACAATGCATGGTAAAACTTCTAAAAAAATTTTATTTAATTTATTTGAGCTTTTCTAATTGAAATGACATTTCTTTGGAACAAAAGACATTGTAGATACTCCAACATCAAACAAGAATCAATATGGGGTTATTAGATTGGATTTCAGCCCCTCTCACTTCTAGATTTTGATTTTCATGGGTTGGATTTCATTTTAATTTATTAAATTAGATTGATCTGTTATTAGGTTTTGCCATTTTTTTGGATTGGATTTTTGTAATTTTGAAGATTTGGGTGATACTAGTAAGAGCAAAAGTTTTGGTATTTTTTTCTTTGAGGGCATGCTCGAGTTGACTTTTCAAACGAAAAAGAGAACGTCAATGGTGATACGGTAGTTAAGGATGGGTTTCCAGCGAGGAGGAGTGGAGGTTGGAGAGAGATGGTGCCAAAGTTTTTTCTCTTTCCAATGGACCAAAAAAGTTGACAAGGTTAAAGATGAGTTAACACTGTCTATGCTTACATGGATAAACAAACCATGTGTTGTAATCTAATTGGGGAAACTAAAGAAACACACTTAAGGAATTGTGTCTAAGGTTTGCCTTAAAAAAATGTTTCACATCTACTGAGGTGGCAAGTTTTTGTTGGTAGGTGAAAAATGTGGTGTCAATGGTCTTGCCTAGGGCCAGCTCAACATAATTAGGGGCCTAAGGTGATAATTTTATGTGGGTCCTTTTTATTTAAATATCAATTAAATAAATTTATTTAATACTAATGAAACGAAGTTTAATTTCATGGATCAAAAAAATAATTTTATGAATCTATACTAACCAAATTAAAGTTAATTTCATATGGAGAATCAAATATCACGTAGCCATTCAAAAGAATAGGTGGGTATAATGTTGAAATTTATCATGTATAGCATTGGCTTACAAAAATTGAAGTGTCAAAATAATTATATTTCTTCAAAAAGTTTATGGTTTTCAATTGGGTTGAGTTTTGTTGGTATAATATTTTGGAGTTAGGAAAATTTAACCAATTATTATCATATAATCTTTAAAAAAATGCTAAAATTTACTATAAACCTTACTACATAAAAATTATTCTAAAAAAAAATTTCACTACATAAAACAGACAAATTGATGTGGCAATAAATATGATTTGATGTGATAATGGATGTGATTGGTGGATTTAAATCACCTAATAATGAATGTTTAACTATTTTTTGTAATTGGTAACATAAAAAATCATAATATCTCTAACATCATTCTACAATTTTGGGCATTACTATTATAAAATGGGACCTTTTATTAGAATAAAATAATTTTAAGGGGGCCTTAAAATTATTCTATGGCATTATTTTATTTTGTGAAAATAATTGTCTATATTCTATAGCATTATTTAAAAGTTCATATTAATCAATGAAGTTTAGGAGTGTTTCCAAATTAAACCTTATGGTTTCATTGGTTTCAATTCAAACATAGGACTTTCAAAATCATATCATTTTCAGTCCTAGTATGTTTTAGGGGGTTTAACTCGAGAAACTTTTAGATGCGGAGGTTTGATTCAAAAATAATGAAATTATAGGCTTTAGTCTTAAACTTCTATAGGGTTTAATTTGGATCTTTTAAAATTATAGGAATTGATGTAAAACTACCCATAAAATTGAGGGATTAAATTGCAATAGCCATTTCTTTGTGTGTGTGTGTGTGTGTGTGTTTGTGTTTCATTTGTTAAAACTTTAGGGTTTCGTTATTAAAATTTCCATCCTTTTTGGTATCTTAAAATATTGCATTTCTTATGTGTTTTTATATAATGTTGCAATTGTTGTAAGTTTGTTTTCTATTTTTTTTACTTTATTATAGGTAAAATATGGACATATAATTGCAAGAAGAGTCCTATAAATGTGAAACAAATTAAGGCTAACGGTTGGGTTTTTAAGTGTGTATGGCCAGGGGGTTGTCATAAAAGATGTTGTACTTTGTGGATGTGGATGTGGATGTGGAATGCAGTGTTGTTTGTAAGATAGGTTACCTTATGATTTGGATGTGTCTTAATATAGATGTTTTTTTTTATAATTAATATTGATGTTGTTATAGTAATTATATATGGTTCTGGTTAATGGTTATAGATAGGTCCAATGTATTCAATTTCATGCTTAAGATAGGTTATATATATGTGCATTGTAATTAAGTGTCTGTTTGTTTCAACTTTCCCAACCCAAAATGCACGTTTTGAAACTACAAATATAACCACCGCACACCCTTGGTGCAGTGGTCACTCCATAAGTATAAATGCTTGTGGGGTGGGGGGGGGCAAGGGCCGAGGTTCAAGTCTCTAGGAAGGAGCTTCACACATATATACACTTAGATTAGGCTAGAGTAGAAATTATATCTTGTATAAAAAAAAAAAAAAAAAAACTACAAATATAATGTATTTTATCAAAACAATTATGCCCTTCGGTTTTTGTACTTGTGACTTTAATCATACTTTATTCTTGTTTTGAGAATTGGGTAGTTTATATTATTTTGTTCATTGGTATTAATCTTACAAGTTTGATCACATGACTTACTCTCGTATTGGGGATTTGATCATCATTATGATCATACTCGTTTGTTTTAACCTTATGAATTTAATCATATGACTTTATTCTTGTTTTGAAAATTTGATCATCATTATGATTGTATTCATTGGTTTTTAACCTTGTAAATTTAATTATGTGACTTACTCTCACTTTGAGAATTTGATCGCCATTATGATTGTACTCGTATGTTTTTAACCATGCAAATTTCATCATATGACTTACTCTCGCTTTGAGAATTTGATCGTCATTAAGTACTTATTTGTTTTAACCTTATGAATTTAATCATTTGACTTTATTCTTGTTTTGAGAATTTGGTCATCAATATGATTTTACTCATTAGTTTTAACCTTATGAATTTATTCATATGACTTACTCTCGCTTTGAGAATTTGATCATCATTATGATTGTACTAATTTGTTTTAACCTTATGAATTTAATCATATAACTTTATTCTCGTTTTGAGAATTTTGTCGTTAATTTGATTTTACTCATTGGTTTTAACCTTGTGAATTTAATCATATGACTTACTCTCACTTTAAGAATTTGATCGTCATTATGATTATACTTGTTTGTTTTAACCTTATTAATTTAATCATATGACTTTATTCTCGTTTGAGAATTTGGTCGTCAATATGATTATACTCATTGGTTTAACCTTGTGAATTTAATCATATGACTTAATCTCAATTTGAGAATTAGATTGTCATTATGATTGTACTCGTCGGATTTTAACCTTGTGAATTTAATCATATGACTTACTCTCACTTTGAGAATTTGATCTCACTTTGAGAATTTGATCGTCATTATGATTGTTTGTTTTGTTTAGACCACTACAAACTAGATTATTTTAACCTAATGAATTAGTCAAAGTATTTACTTAGGTTAATTATAAGATCTAGGTTAAGCACATGCAAGCATATTACTTGGTGCTGAAAAGTAAAGAAGACAATAATATGATGACTCAAGAAAACCAATGAAACCAACAATTTCAATGTCAAAACCCAGGAATGATTTAACCTAACTATCCTCAAGGTAAACAAATCTACTATGATAAAATTGAAGATTAGAATAGATTTAAACCCTAAATCTAAAGCTACCTCAAGTAGAACTTACTAACATGACCACGTGCAACTCTGACTCCATGGACTCTTCTATCTTGGATTTACTGAACATAAGCTCCCACCCTTATAACTTTAAGATCTCACTCAAAGGTTTAGCAACACAAACTCTCTAGTTTGTGACTTCAAGACCACCCGTAAAGGTTTAAATCATCAGCTATGTATGATCTTATTGCAGCAACTTCAAATCTACTAGTTCTAATGGTATGAGAATGATTTCCGATAGCAACTTTGATAGGAGAAGGCACGGTACCTTTTAAATTTTACAAGGGCACCTCCAAAGGCTTCCAAGAGCTTTGACAATGTAGTTAGGGTTTTCCTTTTATACCTAGTAGTATTTGACTAAAACCGTAAACATTTTTGCAGGCTTGGACCTAATTTAAATTCTGCGATTTTCGATAGGTCGAGCCTGATTTTTGATCGGTCAAAACTAGCATGTTTCGAATTCCTAAACCTACAGCTTCTTTTTTCTTGTATTCTGACTTGCAGCAACTCAAGCATTGTCCGATAAATCCTATAGACTCTAAAATCTATATCTAGACAAGTTTGTGTTCATGGTTTGCCATTGTTCTAAACTTTTATAACCTAACAATAATTGTACTCATTGGTTTTTAAGCTTGTCAATTTAATCATATAACTTACTCTCACTTTGAAAATTTGTTCGTCATTATGATTGTACTTGTCGGTTTTTAACCATGTGAATATAATCATATGACTTACTCTCACTTGGAGAATTTGATCTTCATTATGATTGTACTCGTTTGCTTTAACCTTATGAATTTAATCATGACTTTATTCTTGTTTTGAGAATTTGGTCATCAACTGATTTTACTCACTAGCTTTAACTTTGTGAATTTAATCATATGACTTACTCATTGGTTTTAACTTTGTGAATTTAATCGTATGACTTACTCTCGCTTTGAGAATTTGATTGTCATTATGATTGTACTCATCTAAATTGAACCTTATGTGACGATTTTCCTCTTTTCGAGATTTTTATCATCTACTTGTTTTTAATCATTGGACTTCAATGACATGATTTCTTCTTGAAAAGTTTTGTGCTTTGTATAGTAAATAAGAATTTTAGATTTTTCAAGAAAACAACATTTATTCATGTGGGGAAAAATGCCTCCTCATTCAATCTTGCTTGCAAAGTAGTTTGATGAAAGGAAATTGAAAACATCATCTCACTAGAAATAATACCTCTTGAGGTGCTCTACATTCCATGGACGAGGTAACTGTATACTGTTGAGTGATTCGAGGTAATAAGTTCCTCTTCTGGAATACTTGACGATCTTGTATGGGCCTGCGTATTGTCATTCTTTTGACGATCCCTCTTGTTCTTCTTTTTATGTTGGAGCTTGTCGATTTCTTCCATCTTTCATGTTAGGGACATATTTATGTAATTGACTAATCCTTTGACAAAATACACTTTACTTGTAATTGTGTAGATCTAGGATGGGTTTAGTATTTCAAGAAACAAGTGATCAAGTCAAGTGTTAAAGCCACGAAGATCTGACAAAGAAACAAGTGAAGAAAACGCTGTTCATTAAAGCTCAACAGCAATTTAGACAGAAATGACTTCTATCGAGATTTAAAGTGGAAGCTCGACAGAAGCTCGATACATACCAAATCAGTCGAGACTATGGGATTTAGAATATAGCTAGAAACATTTTATTCTACAAAGGCTATTTGTTTATGGGTTTTTATAAGCCTTATTGGACCAAGAAAGCCCAAGGTTTGTGAAAACCTATTTGAAATAGGAGAGTTCTTTAAGCTCCTATTTAAAGAAGGTAGTAGAAAAAGAAAAACCTAATCCTAGAGAGCTTTATAAGTTTTTCTTTTTGAAATCCTAGCCTGCTTCTACAAAAGAAAGAGTTCTTGCTGCGTTTCTTGTACGCCTTTGGATTCTGTAACCAAGCAAAGTCTCTTGCATCAACATTTAAGATCTTATTGGTGTTTCTATGTGAAGTTGCTGCAAATCAACTACAACAATTAAAGGGTTGCTGTGGAGTTAGTCACGTATTGGGATCCACTCATCATTGGTTAGTCATGTACTGGGATTCGTGCATTGAATGGAAAGATTGCGGCTACAATACATGTCCAATTGGGTATTGGGGTAAAGGTTAAACTGTAGGTTGGTATTTTAGGACAGGCCAAAGGGTTTGGTAAAATTTCTTATACTTGTAACTGCTTGCGATTGATAATGGTGGATTCTTAGGAGTGGTGACCTTAAATTCACTCGGTGGGGTTTTGCCTCGAAGGTTTTCCCCATTCATAAACAAATCACCCGTATCAATTTTATTTTCTGCTGCACTTAGTATAATTGGTGATTTGTTTGTGCCTCCACACTTTGCATGTTTGATTGATTTAATTAATTAACTTGGATATTAATTAATTTACTAGGGGTCAATATATTTTTGCCCTAACATTTCACTTACTATCTATCCCCTTCGCCGTTAATGCATCCTCTCCGTGCATGTACTTCTGG
Source organism: Lithocarpus polystachyus (assembly GCA_033629205.1). Lineage (NCBI taxonomy): Eukaryota > Viridiplantae > Streptophyta > Magnoliopsida > Fagales > Fagaceae > Lithocarpus > Lithocarpus polystachyus. The sequence goes on along the minus strand of CM066162.1, from coordinate 2,113,978 downwards.
GTCTTGAATAAGAGGTCTGTCATTGTAGTTTGCGGGGTATTGGCTAACAAAAAGATGAAGTCCTTGGTCATCAAGCCAGCCTGGAAGGCGGTCAGTTGAACTTGGTCTTCAGCTTTGTCTACCTCTAGGATTGCTGTTGAAACGCTTCACATAAGGCCTTAGAGTCTTTCTTTCTTGTTGTTTCACCATCAGCAAGTGAGAAGTTAGTCTTTTGTGCCTTTGAGCCTCGATGAAATGATGAACAAAAGAATCACTTAACTGTTTAAAATTTGCTATTGAGGATGATTCTAGCTTGCTTAACCAAACTCAAACTACTCCCTTAAGATTTGTTAGGAAGGATCTATACATCTCCTCCTCAAGTGTCCTCTGAAGGTTTAGCAATGTCTTGAACAACTCTATGTGATCTAATGGGTTTGAATGCCCATCATAAGATTCTAATTGAGGGAGCTTGAACTTTGGTGGGAGTGGGCATTCTAGGACTTCACTAGTAAATGGTGAATCCATTCTCTTGATCATCCCATGATTCCCATCTAAGTTTTTGGTCGACTTCCCATTTACAGCGTTCTTCATCTCATCTATTTGCTTCCTCATGTTTTTCAAGAGCTTGTCATTATTACGATTGGCTTGTTCTGTCCGCCTGGAATTGGACTACTCAGTTCATCTGGAATTGGACTGCTTCATTTTCTTGGAGCTTTCTTCCCTATTACAGGTTGGACGGCTATGAACCTCCTCGTCATCATCGTTCTAATTATGCTGGCGAGGATGGGTCATGTTGCTATTCTTATGGGAGATGCACTACCTCAGCTCCTCATTATGCTTCGTCAATTTTTCAACACTTACTACTCGTCTTTGAATCTGCTAGGTCATTTGCATTGGATCAAGTAGGGCTAATGAACTTGGATCCATTGCGTCATTTGAATGGTAGAGCTTTGAAAATCTATATAATTCAGATCTACGTTCCCCACAAACGGCACTAAACTGATGAAGCCAAAAATAGTCTTTAGTCGATAACCTCATCAGAGTTATAACGACTTAACGTTCCCTGCAAAGATGAGAAAGAAAGACACCAGACTGGCATTAGCCAACAGTTCTCCAATGATTAAGTTAGTAGAATTCTCAATATCTCTTAGAGAATCAAAATGTAATTCTGTAGGTTTGAATTTGTGTACCTTTCTCCTGGTGCTTGGTGGCTTTTTTATAGTCTTAATACAGCTGTTGGGAGGTTCATTATGAGTGTAACTAATGGTAGCCTTTTAATGGCTCTTTTGGTTGTCTTTTGTAGTGTATGTGGGCACAACGGGAGGGGAGTACACCTCGGTTGAATGGACCGGGGCGGAGAAAAGAAATGGAGTCGTCACCTAAATTAGGTCTAGGAACCATATATATAGTACCCTTCATGGAAGGACTGAATTACTACCAGAGCACGTGTCTGAAGTTTAGGTATGAGGATGGGAAGGTGTTAGGCACCCAACCCCACCTAACTTGTGGGTCGATGTACATTACACCACTAAGGCATGGGAGAATGCATATGTGGTTGAATCTGGATACTACACATGGAATGACTATGAGCAAAGGTAGAGGAAGCGTTGGCTAAAAAATATTGATCTTGGTCCTTACCAAAGGCGTGACTACGTTGGGAAGGAAGTAAGATATGCACCTAACATGGTACTCAAGCACTCACAAAAAAGAGATAGTGTCTTTCTAAGGTCAGCAACTATAAGGACACCCCTTATTGGTTGAATGCATGTTGGACCACTTCAGAGATATGTGTATCCTTCACAGTACTCTTGATGTCCCTTTCAATGTTTAGGGGCCTGTTTCCCAAGCAATGAAAAAGTCACCTACCCACAGGCCCCAGTGCCACGTTGGGGCAATCTCTATCCTCTAATCAGCAAATAGTATCACAGTTGTGAAAATGTCCAAAATAATGAAATGATGACTTGACTCCTGTCCTTATACTCAGCCATATTCCTCAGATTATAAGAGGAACATGCAGCTATATTTTGAGCAAGAACCCAAGTAGATATTTGGAGAAGAGAGTAGAAAGTTGATAAGATAAGAAGGTAGAAAACAAGGTCTCTCTTTAAGGAAGAACACCTTTATTGTACAAGAGTGACCTCTTTTCCCCACATATTACAAAACTTAGCAGAGCAAGGACATTCCATTCTTACTCAAACCATGGTTTTTCATCCCTTTTCTAGGATTTTCCACATACATCTTGTGTCCTTTTTACGTTCTTGCTATCACTCTCTTCTTCTCTAGCGTGTGTCAAGTCAAAGCTAGCATCATTGTCACTTAAAAGCTTTTTCATGTACATGTACTGTTAGATAACATATTTCATTCCTATATAAGCTCAAACCTAACTTGCACGTACATTTTTGGCGACTCCATTGGGGAATCGCTAGTTATTTCCCTTTTAAGTGTGTTTTTGTTGGGTTGTATATCTCTAGTTATTTCTCCATGCCTCCAAGGAAGAAAGTTACGAGGGTACTAACTAGTGTGGGTGAAAACCATCGGTCAAAACCAAGTGCAAATCACATATCTATGCACTCTGAAGGCACAAAGTCCTCTGGTGAGGCTGGTCACCCCGAGAACAGGAATATCATGGCTGCCATTGAAGACCTTCAGCGTTCTCAGGCTACTATGTGGGCAGAGTTCCAGTCTCTGTGTCAGGAGACAGTTATACCTCAAGCCCCCCAAGGTGGTCAAGGTCCTCAAGGATCTCTGTACCTGACCAAGGAAGATATTTCTGCTATCTTATTCGAAGCCAAGAAGATGGAGAGTACTGTTTATGTTGGTACCAGACCTCCTTATCCTGAAGAGGTAGCTAGAAAGCCTTATCCTGTTAATTACATTCCTCCTATCTTTCCTAAGTATGATGCCATGACAAGGAATGCTAGAGAGCACATCAAGCGTTATGTAGATGCGCTAACAGCTCATTCTCATGACCATGAGTTGAGGCTCAAGGAGCTTTCTAAGTCATTAGAAGGCCGTGCCTTTACTTGGTACACTAGTCTTGCACCAGGGCCAGTCCTAAGTTGGAATGACTTGGCAACACAGTTCATGAAAAATTTCTTTGCTTTGGAAGAAAATCTCACGTTGTCAAATCTGCAACACGAAAAGAAAAGGGTGTCTAAAGGGTTGCTGAAGTACATTAGCAAGTTCAAAGACCTTTCTTTGCTTGCTATGACCTTGTGGAGGAGGAAAAGTTGGTGGATGTTTGTATTGCGGGTATGCTGTATGAATATCGGCCTTATCTAAAGAATCTGCAAATTTCTAGCTTTATAAGGCTTGTAGAGGCTTCAAGAAAAACAAGTATGTTTGTGAGGAAACCTTCAAAGGGTTCAACTTCACAGGCTGTGTGTACGCCTAGACAGCCTTGGAGGAGAGAAGGTAAAAAGGTAGAAGTTTTTGTAGCAAAGAAGCCTAAGAAAGTAGTCAAGAATAAGAAAAGGGAGAGATGTGGTATTCCCCCTCCTTTTACTGTTTCCACTGAGGAGTTATATAGCATCCTAGAAGCTTGATTGAAAAATGGTGTAATGGTGTTGCCTGAATGCAAACGTGAACCCACAGAGGAAGAAAAGCAAGGTCCACTTTACTGTAGGTACCACAGGAGATGTGAGCACCATACCACAGATTGTTATGCTTTGAGAAACATCTTCCATGATAGGGTAGCCAAGGGAGATTTGGTTATCAAGTCTGGGAAGAGGGCTAACCCAAGGATACGTAGACCAGAGGTGGCAATGACTTTCTTCATGGATCGTGAGGATCCCATGGAAGAAGAGGCAGAAAACATGGCTAGCAGTAGCTCAGCACCTCCACCCTTGTTAAATGAAGAAATGGCAACGAGAATTCAATAAGTAGATAAGATACATTCATTCCTTGAAGGAATAGGTCTTAGGCTATTGGCTAAGAGAGAGGTAGCCCAAGCTTTAACTAGGGTGATAAAAAGGAATCATGAAGTGGTAGCTGTTGAAGGAAGTTTGATGCAAGTGGCATACCAAGAAGCAAAGGATTCAATCACCTTTTCTAGTAAAGATCTAGCCAACCGAGTTGTTGATGGCGACAGACCTTTATATTTTACTGCCTTTTTGGGAGCATCTCAAATCAAAAGGGCCTTGGTAGACACTGGCGCATCCACCAACATCTTACCTCTCCCAACATTTGATGCCTTGGGCATTCTGAGAGAAAGGATCATCCCAAAGCCACTTCAAGTAGCAAGAATAAGGTCCTTACAACAGAGTACCCTAAGGCATGTGTCTCTAGATCTTAGGGTTAGGCCAATTCGAGCACCCACTCTCATACATATAATGGAGGGAAATACATCTTATCACATCATTTTAGGCTATCTATGGCTGAAGGCGTATAAGGCTGTGGCTTCCACATATCATCAATGTGTGAAAGCTGTTTAAAGGAATAGGCAAGTAGTTATTGAAGCCACTAAAATGCCTTTTGATAGAGCAAAGTTCCATTTTGCTAAGGTAGCCTTATATCAAGAGTATAAACCTGAGTGTAAGAATAGAATTCTTCCTTTTAACCTCATTGCTTTGCAAAGAGAGGAAGAAGATGATGGTGAAGTTGTAGAGCTAGAAAGGCCTTCTAAGATAAGAAAAACCACCAGGCCTGATGGAAAAGTGGTATATGAGTTCTAACGGTTAAAAGAAGGGGATGAGGAGGATGGCGAGCCTAATCCCCCCCCCCCCCCCCCAATCTAATGCAACAGCCAGAGGAGGTTCATGTAGTTGAGGAGCTTGTGAAAGAAGCTCTTGAGTACATTAATTATGTTGTCAAGAACGTGCTGGAAGATCTTGTTGAGATTGATCTAAATGATGGAGAAGAAGGTGAAAGGCTAGTGAAGATTAGCAAGAGTATGTCTGAAGAAGAATGAAGGAAGCTGATAGCCTTGTTGAGGGAATACAAAGATGTTTTTGCTTTGAATTACCAAGAAATGCCAGGTTTGAGTCCGAGCCTAGTAACACACAAGTTAAAGGTGGATCCCAATATTGAGCCTATGAAGTAGCCACCAAGGAAATACTGTTTGGATGTAGAGAAAAAGATAAAAGCTAAAGTGAGAATCTATGTGGATTTCTGGGATCTCAATAAAGCTTGTCCTAAGGATGAATTCCCATTTCCCTATGTTGATATTTTGGTGGATGTAGCAACTGGTCATGAACGTTTTTCCTTTATGGATGGCCACAGTGGGTATAATCAGATCTTTATGGAGCCAACAGATGCCCAGAAAACTGCCTTTAGAACACCTTTTGGGAACTACTTCTATAAGGTAATGTCTTTTGGGTTAAAGAATGCAAGTGCTACCTACCAAAGGACTATGACTTTGATCTTTGGTGATATGCTTCATAAGCAGGTAGAAGATTATGTTAATGATCTTGTGGTGAAGGCAAAGAATCCCTTTGAGCACTTATTGCATTTGAGGCAAGTCTTTGAAAGATGCAGGGAGCATAACATAAGGATGAACCATTCCATATGTGCCTTTGCGATATCTTCAGGGAAGTTCTTGGGGTTTCTTGTTCATCACCGAGGGATTGATTTAGACCCCACAAAGGCCAAAGCAATAACTAACCTCAGTCCCCCCACAAATTTGAAGGAGTTGAGAAGCTTTATGGGAAAAGTTTCTTATCTAAGAAGGTTTATTCTAGGTCTAGTTGAGATCCTGAAACCTTTTATAGAGCAGACTAAGAAGGGAGTGACTTTTATATGGTGTGATCAATGCCAAAAGGCATTCAAGAAAATCTAGATGATATTGGCAGACCCTCACACAATGGTGGCCCCATTACCTAGAAAACCCCTTTTGTTGTACATAGCCTGCACAGAGCAGTCCTTGGAAGCATTGATAGCTAAGGATCAAGAAAGGGTAGAAAAACCGATGAATTATATTAGCAGGCTTATGAAGGGACCAGAGTTAAGATATTCAACTACTGAGAAGGTATGTTTGTCTTTAGCCTTTGCCATGTCAAAGTTCAATCATTACATTTTAGGGCATCGTGTACAGTCGGTGACCAAGAGCAATCTTGTGAAATGTCTCTTAACTCAACCTTAATTGTTAGGGAGAATGGCGCAGTGGGCCATCCTGACGTCATGCCTTGATATCAATGCATAAGATCAACTGCCATCAAAGGCAAGGCAGTCGCTAATCTGTTGGCTAACTTCCTTGGGACAAGTGATTTCTCACCTCCCCAACAGGAAGTCTTGGTGGCAGAGGAGCAGGAATGGTCAATGTACTTTGATGGCTCATCTACATTTCAGAGGGAGGGATAGGAGTGGTATTAAAGTCACCAGGGAAAGAACACACGTTTGCTTACAAGGTGCGTTTCCTTTGCTCTAATAATGAAGTAGAATATGAAGCCTTATTGGTGGGGTTGAAGGCCGCCAAAATGTTGGGCATAAAAAGGTTAAAGGTATTTGGTGATTCTGAGCTGGTGGTAAAGCAAGTTGAAGGAACTTATGGAGTAAAGAATCCTAGCCTAGCTGCTTATAGAGCTACAGTTTAGAGGATTTTGAAACACTTTACTTCAATAGAATACAAAGTGGTCAGGAATGAGAACAAGCTTGCTAACTTGCAAGCTAACCTAGCCACCAAACCTGTTTGAAGAAAGAAAAAATGACACTTCGAGTGGAGAAACAACCTAGTTTGGAGGCTAATGTACATTACACCACTAAGGCATGAGAGAATGCATATATGGTTGGATCTGGACCCTACACGTGAGATGGCTGTGAGCAAAGGAAGATGAAGCATTAGCTAAAAAATCATATTCTTGGTCTGTGCCAAAGGCTTGACTGCCTTGAGAAGGAAGTAAGATATGCACCTGGCATAGTACTCAAGCACTCACAAAAAGGGAGATAGTGACTTTCTAAGGTTAGCAACTATGAGGACACCCCTTATTGGTTGAATGCATGTTGTACCACTTCAGAGACACATGTATCATTCACAGTACTCCTGATGTCCCTTTCAATGTCCAGGGCCTGTTTCCTAAGCAATGGCAAAGTCACCTACCCATGAGCCCTAGTGCCACGTTGGCGTAATCTTTATCTTGCAGTTAGTAGATAATATCACAGCTGTGAAAAGGTCCAAAATAAGGAAATGATGACTTGACACCTGTCCTTGTACTCAGCCGTATTCCTCTAATTATAAAAGGAACATGCAGCTATATTTTAGGGCAAGAACCCAAGTATATATTGGAGAAGAGAGTAGAACGATAAGAGAGGAAGGTAGAAAACAAGGTCTCTCTTTAAGGAAGAACACCCTTATTATACAAGAGTGACCTCTTTTCCTCACATAATACAAAATTGAGCAGAGCAAGAACATTCCATTCTTGCTCAAACCGTGGTTTTTCATCTCTTTTCTAGGGTTTTCCACGTACATCTTGTGTCCTTTTTACTTTCTTGCTATCAATTTATTCTTCTCTAACATGTGTCATGTCAAAGCTAGCATCTTTGTCACTTAGAAGCTTTTTCATGTAGATATACTGTTAGATAACTTATTTTATTCCTCTATATAAGGTCAAATCTAACTTGCACATACAATCGACTTCCACTCATTGTATCTTCGTCCTAATCTCATTAAAGGCACATTTAGTATTATCATTCTAGACTCTCTCACACACACACACACTAGCATACATCTAGCAATCAACATGGCATTTTCATCCTAAACCCTAACCTACATCTATCATGGTATATCCCATCTATAACCTAGCATACATCTATCATGCATCTCATATCAAACCATATCCAAGGCAGCAAACAAAGGATAATATATCATCAAGATAGGAACGTAGGCATGGTATTAAACAAACATGTGATAGGTATCTAAACATCTAACCAAGCATGTTCGTACTTATTATCAAGGTAAACCCAAATGCATGTCCATGTGAATGCATGCCTTACCTCACTTACCTTACTGCACCACAGCACCTATGTATCAATATATGGTTATATCATATGCATGTTCATGGCATATCAATCAAAAAGGAGAGAAGAAACCCTAATCTAACATGTGAAGGGTAAACAATAAGCAAACATGGAAACAGAGACTCAAAAACATGAAATAGGACCAAGGCAAAGGCATATTACATAAGTGAAATGAAGAAACAGAGGTGAAGAGGTTCGGATTAGGGTTTCTAGACATGAGTATGCATACGCGTACATAAGGCTTGAGTATGCAACCCAGTTGTATGCATGCACATACTTCAAGTATGCTTGCACATGTAGAAAGCATGCGTATGCATACACACCCTAACCCAGAAACAGCAAGAACACAAAACAAAGTAGAGACTAAAGCTATCAAAATCTAACAACCTAATATGCTTTAGAACATAAAGCTGCTAAACCCTAAGCTACATAAACATATTAAAACAAAAACTAAACAAGAAAACAAATAAAACAAAGATAAAACCGAAGATTAAAGCAAGAAAAAGAAGCAAAGGCAAGAAGGTTTATACCTCAAAAAGCAAATCTCATAGGCTTGATTTTGACTGTTTTCCTCAATCAATCTATTCACAATCAAATATAAAAGTGATTAGTAATCTTAAAACTCAGATGATCAATGCCAAAAAAGGCCCCAATCAACAAATATTGACTTAAGAATGTTTTGTGAAAACCTACCTCTTTGATTCACTATTTCTAGTGAATCTTGTATTTTCCCTTAGGATTTATTGTGTCTTTTGAAAATGTACTATGTATGGCTTTTTATATTGAGAAAATGGGGGTTTGGAACGACTCCCAGATAATATGGGATTCGTTCCAAACCTCAGCTTTAATGCAAAAAAACTTGTCTTTCATAATTTCTAGAACCCTATACACATGTCCTTATATGCGTACACAAGCATGAAGCATGCGTGTACATACACGTGTATACGTACGAATGCTCTAAGGTTTCTGTGGCCTTTATTTTCCAAAAATAGCTTTATTTTGTTCATAAAAGAGTTATATTTTTCAAAAATACTTTCCTCAAGTCAGTTTCAATTTGATCGGGCCTTAAACCAACCTTGGGCTTTGAAATTTTACCATCATTGGGGAACGAAGGCCCAAGTCGTAAGAGGTACAAAATGAAGTGTCTACAATGTATGTCTGAGCTTAATGAGGCTTAACTGGCTCATGGTTGGCCTTTTTGACTGTTAAAGCTCGTTGGTTACGCAACCATTTGTGTCACAAATGCTGTATAGTCGTCCTCTCATGTGACGAACCTGTGGATTGTATGCTTGTCATTTGTATGGGCAAGCCTATAGATTGAATGCTCATCAGCAATATGATGAGCCTGTAATTTTAGTACTCATCAAAGTCTATTGGCAGTGTATTTTGATGTGGCCCTTGGATTAACCGTAAACCTAGGTCCTAATTAATCATCACGCAGATTGCAATAGTTGTTAACCATTTTCCAATTGGGATTGGTCATTACGTTAGGAAGGAGTGGGCCTTGGGCAATTGCCGATCACAATATCATATAAACTGAAGTAAAATATAAATCCATTTTTTACACCACTTTTATTAACATCAATCACAATAAGCCATTTCATTAATTGTAAAAATGTTATGAAAATGATTGTGTCCTTAGACTTACTAACACTAGTGTGTAACTTTGTGCATATACACGGGTACAATTAAAAATAATTACAATTACACAATTCAAATTATACATGGTATTGGCATACACATTTTTTAAACCATACATTTCTAATATATGTAATAGTTTCTCATTATATAGATTATATATATATATATATATATATATATATAACTTAAAAGTTAATTGGACTTAAATGTCAACATCAAATCTGCAATTTGCCCTTCTATACTTAGTTTTGTTACTTTTGTAGTTCTTAATGTCACATATGCGGTAGCTAGGACCAGTTGCATACTGATGAATATGTAATTACTACCACCAACAGAGGCGGCCTAACAGTTTTGGTGTGAACGCAAAGCACCAGGTCCCATGTTCGATTTCTATTGGGTGAATTGTGGAATTTTTGCCTGTAACTAGCCTAAACTCTTAACTCTCTCATGGGACTAAGATAAAGTCTGTGGTCACTCCCGATCAAAGTAATTATAACTCAATCTAATATTTTCTAGTGGGCCATGGCCACTCCAAGGAGGTGAGTCACCATGATTCACTCCTTGTTCCCAAAAAAAAAAAAAAAAATGTGATTACTAATTCGTACGATTTGAGATTGTTGTGCGGTTTGGATTCAGCATTTCTTGAGGCCACGTTTTGCATTTTTTTTTTTCTTCAGCTGAGCGCCTCTTGCATATTCATGGGACATGAACAATGCATTTAGGCATGTGAACAGTGCAACGCGCGTGAACAGTAATTTTTTTATTATTTTCAGTTTTCAGCAAAATAAGTTGTATCTAAGCGGACTAGACTCTTAGGTTTTTGCACCCAATTCACTTACTACAAAAATTAAAAAAATTTAGATGGACATGTGGCGAAAAATTGGACTCTAATTGAAATCCAATTTAGAATCTAATTGGATTTATATTCTTCGATTTTTACATTCAATAATTCACTTGGCACATAAATTGAAAATTAGATGAGAGCACGTAGCATAAAATTGAGAATCCAATTAAAATCTAATTGGATTTTCTTTGAATTTTGACTTTTAATATATAGATTATTACAAGTTAGAGCATGTCAAGAATAATACTATAGATACAACAGTTTTTAAAACATTTTTCACCGCATCAACAGTTGAGTTGGAAGATTTTATAGGTTCACATGCATCTAAGTCCCACTACAGACATTATTTCTTGTCTCACACTTTTTTTTATGATAAGTAATGATAATTAGAATATATAAATAAAAAAACTCAGAGGTATTAGGTAATATTCAGAGAGTACATCCCTGCAATGCTTCAATTTCGCATTCATTTCAAGCAGGCAGTATACACCCCCAAAAGTCGCACATTAAAAAATTTTGGTCTTTAATTTTTTATTTTTTATACAACAATTTGGTTTATAATTTGGAGGATGGATGACAAGAAAAATACACTCATGCATACCTATTAGTGGAATTCATAAATTTTGGGGCCAAAGCAAAATAAATAAGAAAACAAAACATATATATAGTACGTAACAGATTAAGATAGGGTATTATGTCCGGTACAATTATCCCCCTTCACTCACAAAATATTGTTACTGCTTTCACTTTTTAACTTTAACTTCTTCTACTCTTTTTTCACTTTTTTTATTCAATAGTTGAGATTGAAAACCATTGAAAGTAATTGCATTGGGCGCAATACCCTGCACCAATGTAACCTTGTTTTTTTAAGAAACAATATATAACCTTGCCTGACACTTTCTTGCCAGTTTTTTTTACCCCTTCCCATATAGTAGCCGACTCCAATCAATGCTTAATTTCTTGACAAAATTCATAACTCATTGAAAACAAAAACAGAAACCAGATTACATAACAAAGGACTAGAGAATCTTATCATATTAGACCGAATCTCTTTGACGCAAGCCCAAGTGATTTCTCAGTTGTGGTAGCAAAGTCAGCATCCACTGGGCGATCACAGCTGGAGTGGCATTGAAATGTTCCGTTTCTTTCTTGCTCTTGGTTAGAGTCTTCTTAGAGGTAATGAGCCTGTTTAGGTTTCTATTTTGAAGTGAATTACTATCATCATCACATGGAGATAATAGATTACTCGTACTAGAGTCTACTTCTTTTACCTAATATTAACCTAAAGCCAAAAGGAATGCCTCCCTACCAAGGTAGTGTTACATTTATCAGATACATAATAGATTTTCTCCTTCCTACCAATTCTTAGCTTCGGTAATTCAGTACGTTTCTAGATACAAGCACCATCAAGTGGTCTCTCAAAAACAAGAAAAATTGCTACCATTAATTAAATAGGATCTCACATTTAAATGGGCATGCAGTATGTGCCCAAAATGATGATTTTTATTGTATCTTGATTATCAGAAATACTCATCCAGGTTATATACATCATCACTGTCTTCCGTAGTCATTGGAAGAGAAATTATCATCTCTTGTTAATATATGAAGATGAATTTTTTGAGTCACAATAGTAAACAACAATAGGCAACCATATGAAAATCATTTCAAGATGCTAGATACAAATCTTGCTTACGAAATTATAAAAAATTAAGAACAAATGCTGTTATTACAAATAATTATTTCATTAAACTAATCATTCGTATTGGTATACCTCATACATGGTGGTAAAAGGGTCTTCTGATTTTAAGAGATCCCTCATACAATTTCACCATTATTATCTATTCCAGCTACATGTTATGTTATATGTTGCATACATGAAAATATAAAATAACGTTAAGGGAAAGTGATAATGAAATGCTAACCTCAACATTCAGCTTTCATGATACATCACGTCTGTGCTATGGAGAGAAGCATGACGTCGTACATGCTTCTTACAGGGTAACTTAAGATCACTTAATGCTTGTTATTCATTCCGCATGGTGGCGAACATGTGATTACAAACATGTGATGGTAGCTTGGGGAAAAGGAGAATATATGGGGAGAAGGGTCTTTTTTGTTCAAGAGGCAACACCAACTGTTAGATGACCCATTCCAGAACCGCTACCAATGCCAATGCTTTTCACGTCCTTCCTTGCCATCTCATTGCTACTTCTCCGGGCTCCCACTTTCTGTTTCCTATCAACTCTTTGACTTTTTGTCACCTTATGAGTTTCTGATACACGATGTTTATGCAAACTAGTATCCTTCTCCTTTCCTCGCTCTTTCCTCCCTGTGACCTCATTTCTAGTTCTAGTTTCTGAGGGAAAACTTTGGTTGGTATATGCAGTCTGCAAGATTTCACTGCCTCCAATATGCTCAGTCAATGAGAAGTTGGTCTCCTCTGAGGCATCAAGTGGTTCAGATGTGTCAACAGATTCACTGGTAGAGGGAGCTTGGTCATGTCCTGCCTTAAAATATGATTTTGATCCTGCAACAGCTCTACTACCTGGACTTGTAGACTTATTTTGTGCTTTATTAACTTTGTTGGTACTTAATACGACCTAATAAATAAAAATTTCCTTCAGAATCAGGATGGTTTTGGCTTATTTGTTGCCAAATTAACATCTGAAAGGCTTTATCAGACACATAAATGAAAGAACAAGCTAATTATAATTTAGGAGAACAATCCAAAACATAGGACAACCAAGGCTAAACATCAAAATATGACAGGGAAGCATGTTATAGAGGTAGATACAATGGTTATAATGATATTCACATGCTCAAAATGACAAATTTGCATGGGTAAACTCAAAATATGCCTTTCTTAAAAGTACTTCCTAAAACTAAATTCAGAAAGAATCGCCTTAAGGGCTCTTCCTCTTCCCTATGGATAAGATATCATGCCATGTTATTTCACACAACACTGAACAAGAGAAAACCTAACTATCAGATTTATTGCTCCTGAAATTTCTACAATTATTTTGGGTGATAAATTGAAACTTACACATTAAGTCATGTTTTCTCTCAATTGGCTAGATTTCCACAAAGCAATTCTTCACTTGCATAAAAAGCCATTTGTTATATATGAATGAGGCAGTTACTGGGGAACTACTAGACCTTCAACAAACACATTGAAAGTAAAAAGAAAATTTAATTTTGAAGGAAAAATATAATGTGACTGGTACGGAAAATATTTGAAAATCAGAATGACATCACTGTAAGATGGTGTGAAAACTTTTGAATTTCTAATTAAAAAACATAACCTAATGGGATAAGTATTGATCACAATTCTAGTAATTTCTTTCTCTGGTGTTCTCCAAGTCTTTCCAGCAGTAATACATTTCAGATAGATTTTTTCTGCAGTTTTGCCTATCAAGCTCCAGTTTTGGTTCAATGATTTTCTTAAAGCTTGATATTGTTTCATCAGTTTATTGTCATGTCATCTCAGCATGTAAATTACATAAATTCCAAATCCATTATCAATCTTATCACCCCTTAAAATCACAAGTGCTGGCTGAAAGCCAATTTTCCTCTAATTTCACATGCTTGTGGGTAGTCCTCTGGGAGGGTCCAATGTCAGATGTGAAGAATCTGATTCCTCTAGTTATATAAAATGAATTTCTTTAGTCAAATAACCATGCAAAGTGGTCATAGAAAAACTATCTACATACCTTCTTCCCATCTGACCCTGATGGCACAGCTACATGATAAAAAGAAGGCATAGGCGTTGCCTTGAAGTTTAGGCTTTTCCGGAATTGTTTGATCTCAGCTTCTGTCTTCTCCTGCAGTACAACTGAACCCATTAAGTTTCATTTTTTATGCTTCAATTGTTATAACAAGAGGGGGAAGGGGCTTTGAACCTTGGTTCCCTTCGTAAGGAAGACCTAGCAATGCCACTAAAGTACAAGGCTCTTGGTTGAACTGGTTAAGTTTCTTACAACCACATGTAATGAAGATCAACATAATTTACAAAACAACCAACTTTAAGAAGGTGCTATTTAATCCATATCTACTACATCCTTGTTTAAGAAATGAAATAAGATGAACCTAACTAGAAATTTTTCAAGTTGAGAATTTGGAATGTTTCTAACCATTCCCACATTTTAAAAGAAAGAGAACCGAGACCAAAAATAATACTAATAATAGTAACAAATCTACGGCTTCTATAATTTTTAGCATCAAATCTCCAGCCAGTAGCATAAGAGCCTAGGTTTTGAATATCACTATTGTTTCATTATCCCAAGTACCGAGAGCATAGCGATATTTTGGATGATGTCATTATCTCTTTTAAAGTTAAGCAACATGCGGTGAAATTCCAAATAATTTTCAATTAGGGTCCGTTTCAAAACAACTTATTTAGTTGAAACTAAAAACATTTTACTAAAAGTACTATAAATAAAGATAAAAATTAACTGAAATAGTACAGTGAGACCCATGAATGTCCCCAAAAAAGTAGTAAGACCCATGAATAGTAGCAAAAATAAGATAAATAGTAAAATAAGCTGACTTTATAATCTATTCCCAAATGCAACCTTAATAAAAAAAAATTATTAATTTGATAATTTGTCATACCTGTGTTTTTGCTTGAATTTGATTTATCTCAGCCTCCTTAGCATGCATTTTCTCCTCCAACTTCATATAGAACTGAGTCAGATGAGTCACAGGAGCAAAGGGGGTAAGCCATTCAAACCTAATCCCCAAAATCAAAGCACAATTGAAATCAAAGTTACAGAATGCTCACTTACCTCTTTCCTCCTTTCTGCTCGTTTGTCGCTTTTGAAACTGAAAGTTGCAGCACCTGGCCTTGCATCTTCCTTTGTCAAATTCACAGTGCGATGAAGCCTATAACGAATGAAAATGAAAATTTTGAAGGTAAAAAGATTAAACAGAAAGAGCAATCCTCATTGTGTCTTCAATAAACCTGTTTGCTGTTAGATGTCCTCCTGATTCAGCCTTCATTGAAGAGGGTTGAGATTCACCAACTTTCTTTCTCCTTGATCCCTTTTCACCAATACTACAATAAAAGAATCAAACTTGAGGTCCAAATTAAGTATATAGGTTTACCGCTACCAAGATTCCAAGAAACAATAAGTACCTTTTATTGTCATGAATTGATTTTGCCTTCTGACTTGTAGAATCCTGTGCAAAAAAGAACAAGCAATAATAGAAAACAGAACACACTTAGAATTCATGTACAGTGTTAATGAATCTTATTATAATGAACTGCCAACTGACAAGAATGTTACTGATAAGGCACCTTGAATCGACTTCTCAATATATTGGCATTGTTAATTGCTTACCTCTGAGATTGGAGTTCTGTGCACAGCACGTGTAGTTGGAAAGCTAGTTTTTGACGAATTTTTTTCTATATTTGTTCTTGGTGAACTCTCTCTTTCCCTTCTACTTGGATTCTTTGCAGGGTCTTTAGATGCAACACCAGAAATGTCTCTCTGGACTCGAAAAACTCTGGGCTTCAAAGGTTTGGTTCCCGTTGCAGCCTTCAACTAGAGTTAGAACATCAAGGAGTTTAAGCCACAAAGTAAAATATGTGGAAAAAGCTTAAAGAAATGCATGCATAACAATCTAGTGCTCATTGAAAATGAAACACACTTCCAGAGCATGTTTCCAGTTGCTACTTTGTTGTCTTTACTTCAAATTATAGTTGCCATAGAACATACAGTGATTGCTTTGAAAAATTAGGAACTATAGACAAATAAGTATGAGTTGTTACTGTGATAATATTCTTGTAAACCCACACCTTTGGAGAAGGGGTTCGCCAATTTTCCAAGCTAGTTTTGTCAACTTTCACAGCAGGTCCAGTCTTGGGAGATTGGTCAATGCCTTTTGGTGATTTATCGGCATTTACTGCATCGCAATCAAGGTTCTGATTTACCTCAATGTCTAGTTTTTCATGAACTAGGGCTTTACATGATTCGTCAGCATTCAAATCATCACCATTAAGATTATGATTTCCTTTTATCTCTGGTTCATCATTAACTGAACGAAACTTGTCACATCCAGATTCAGCTTGATGTGTTTCCCCAGCATTAACATCTGCAGCGTTACCATCTATCAAATTATCAGCATTGTTCAAAACGGATTCCATCCGAGGAGCAGAGAAGGAAACCCCTGGCTTCTCCATGCCACACCCTGATACTTCGGATTCTGCATGATGCTCTGAACCCTCAGGGCTCTCATCAAAGTGAGCATAGTGGCTACCTTCATTTACATGTTCAAATTCTTCTCTGCTCTCCAAGATATCATTTTCACTAGTTTGATATTCAGACCCACTATAGCACTCAGATGAATTTGGAAGAAGAAGACCCTTCTTCTTGAAATGAGCTTCAAAATAAGCTTTCTTCTCAATAACTGAACCCGGCTTCGAGCATTTTTCAACCTCCTCAAGGTACCTATTATGTGAGAAAGATGACCTCCTTTCCCAAGATAATGGTTCTTTTTCAAACCTTCCAAATGATACAGATCCAGAATGTAGAGAATCTGCCTGCTTGTGTGATGAAAGTAGCTGTTAGAAAGAGAATAAGTGGAAAAAGACACCCATGAGAGAAAAAATGTGAAGTATGTTTTTCAATTCAGCCAGCTTTCCACTGACACCAAATTTCCAAATACTTTGGCAACAGCCTCAACTTCACTCAATTCATCAGCACATGTGGAAGGTAGTTGGGTGCTCAATGAAGTAAACTTTCGTGGTTTAATTTTATTTTTAGTCAGCGTGTTTTGCCGTATTTTCACTAAAACAATAGAAGTTCTACAACAATGTGCAATTTTTGAATTGCATTACTGATATAGAAAATAATTACTGAAAGATCCAGGAATCATCAATCATATATACAATGATTACTTTCAACAAGCTCATGGGGTTGGAGATTTATTCTTAAACTCTGGGAAGAGGCAAGGGATATTCTGAGTGATAAAGTAAGGGATGGAAGCAAGATACTCCTATGGCATGATTCAAGACACCCTGATGTCATATTCAGGCAAAAGTTGCATCAGTCCAACTGAATAGAATATGTACCTGGAGGGTTGCTAGATCAGATCATCTTGTAAGCATCCAGAGCAAGCCTCCTTTAAAGAGTTGAAAGATGAAGACAGAGCCTTATGGTCTGCCTCTCACAAGTTTGATTGTGCTGACACTTGGAATGAAGTTCAAGCTAAAGGTAACAAGATAGAATGGTGGAATCTGGTGTGGTTTAAGCTAGCTATCCCTAGGTACTCTTTTGTTGGCTGGATGGCTATCCTAAACAAGTTCCAAGGACGGAATGATACAATGGGTTCTTGATGTGGACAATGTGCGTGTGATCTGCAGGTCAAGTACTGAAGAGAGAGATCACCTCCTTTTTTGCAATACTCCTTCACTAGGAGGATCTGGGATGATATAATGGGTCTGGATTTAGTGTCAGATGCCAAGACCAACTGGAAGGAGTTAGAAAAATGGGGTGCTACTCAAAGAAATTTAGAACCACCCTCTGCAAGCTGGCTTGGTGGCTACTGTCTACCAATTGTGGAAGCAAAGGAATGCTATTCTACATGCTAGGAAAATCTATACTGAAGAGCAGCTTATTGGCATTATTAAAAAAAGGATGCTAAAAGAATGGAAAGCAAGAAGAAGTACAGCTATAACTCAGTATTAAATAGAGTACTCTGCTGTAATTGGGGATTCAATCCAGCCTTGCTCTTTTCTGTCCCTTGATTTTTTATTCATTTGAGTTAAGCTGAGTGGTACTGAGTTTGTACAATTGACTTTAGGTAGTTGAGTTTTACTTGCCTAAAGTAGCTGTTGCTAGATGGGGTAAGTCTGTTGTGGCTTTATGCTTTTCTCAAACATTGCTGTATTGTGTTTATTGTTTAGCAGTTCTGGTTCTGCAGTACGTGTTCTGCTGAATCTCAAGCCTACTGCTCTTGAACCAATGTTTTTGATTTGTTAAATAAAATTCTAACTGATCCATCTACCCAAAAAATATATACTGTTGACAAATCAATTGTAAGTTTCCATTTAATTGCAAAATGACATCATATAATTCTATTTTTTCAACAAGCAATGCTTTTTATACATTCCCAGAACCTGACTAATTCCTGTGATATGTAAATGCATATCCAAGCACAAAAACTTGTTAATAGAACTTCAAAACATGTTCTTGCCAATTGGATAATCTGTAAAGAAATTAGCCCCCAAAAAAACAAAGAAGATTTAATAAAGATAAGCTTGTTTTTGGCATGATCACTAGGCTAAGCACAGTTTTAGTGAATCAAAGATAGAATTCAGCAAGCAGGGATTTAAAGAAATGCTTACATTTTTATCAAATTGAAAAGCAAGGTATAGATCATAAATTACAAATAGCAAATCACTACATTCTTTGCGTACTTTCAAGGAAGTATGGATTAAAAAGCTCCAATTCACTTTGATATTTCTGATTACAATCAGTAAAACACATGTATGCGCTAAGTAATCTATGGACCATCAGCCTTGACCCTGTAGATGAATACTTCTTATAACATGATACACACCAGACACGCTCAAACGCCTTTTTTTTTTTTTTTTTCTTCTTACAACAAGTGGAGATGGGAGATTCAAATCCAGATTCTTGCCATGGAGAGAACTAGTCAATGCCACTGAGCCACAAGGGTTCTAAAAAAATTTTTTTTTTTTTTTTTTTTTTTTTTGCAAACCAATCAATACACATTATGCATATGAACAAAGTATGTACTCAAGCCGAAAGGCCGGAAAAATCAAATTAGACTAGTGGAGCCAATTACAAATGCAGATCCTTTCACCATTCATATATAAATTTCTAAAAATAGAAAAGTAAATCGTATATTATGGTCAAATGAGTCAAACTCTTTTTTTTTTCCTCAATTTCTTTTAGCAATTATTAAAACCTCAAATTCCTACTACTAAGACTAACAATTATCAAAACCTCAAATTTAAGCACCAGTTCTTAAAAATAACTTAAGTAAATCAAACAACATTAGAGATTTAACAATGTAATTAACAAAGAATGAAACAAAGATTTATAAAAAAGAATACCTGAAAGCTAAAGTTATAGGATTCTTCAACCCCTCCCGCCATGATCAGCAAAAATCAAGCATTAAGACACTACCTAATCACCACTCATCAAAAAACAAAAAAAAAAAAACATAGTCATTAAATCCAATTAAACTCAAACTACAATCAAATCTAAATTAACACATAAACAAAAACAGAGGGAGAGAGAGAGAGAGAGAGCTTTTAATGATTATTACCTTAAAAACGCATTTTCCAGAGAGACAAATAAAAGAAAAGAAAACGCTTTGTGATTTCAAATGGAACAGTTTGGTTTGAATTAAATGGAGGCAAGAGCTTGTGATTCAATGAATCTAAAAAAGAGTGAGAATAATAAGCAAGCGTGTCTTAGAGTGAAAGCACAGAACAAAAACAAAAACAAAACAAAAAAATCACAGTGTTTTGTTTCTCTTTTTGAGTTTTGAGATCTTGTTGTGGTTGTTGGTGTTGTTGTTGTTGTCTGGGAGAGAAACAGTCAGAGAGAGAGAGGCTTTTGCGACACACTCTTTTGTAGAATAAGTGAGTTTTAAGTGTGTGTCTGATTATTGAACTGTAAATCTTAAAAGACGGTTGCTTAAAAAGCTTTGTCAATCACAATCAGACATCATGTGAAGCTTGTTCTTTTACTTTTTGTCCTTTTGCAGTTTTGCTCTCTCTCTCTCTCTCTCTCTCTCTCTCTCTAAACTCTAAATCTGTTCTTCCGTCACTCGGATCGTTTGAGGCGCCGTTAAACTTGCAAACATAGTCATTTTCTTGATTTTCCAGTGGTTTGACTAAAAGAACATTGCCAAAAAGAATTTAGCTTTTATTTAGTAACTTAACAAAAATTACATATCTATTTTAACACTCTGCCACGTAAGACACCAAATATCAAATTTTTTATTTTTTTACCACTTTATTTAAATATTTTTTCTTTATTTTTTTATGCTTTCTTTTACGGTTTTACCACTCAAGTCTCTCTCTAATTTTCATTAAAATAATATTTTTTTACACCTAATTACAGTAAATTGCTAAAGAAAATTGACTTTTGGCACCTTAGATGTTTTTGGTGCTAAAATAATATTTTAGTTATTGTAGCATATTTGATGTAAATGCTCTAATTAAAGTCTTAAATGAGTCGAGTAAAGTCGAGTATTAAAAATACTCTCATTCAGATAATAGTTCAAGATTTTTTATTTAATTTTATTTTAAAAATGAGACAAGCTCGAGTTCATCAATAAATTAGTGTCTGTTTAAGGAATTACTTATTTTAGATAGCTTATTTTTATAATGTGAGACAAAAAAAAATTAAAAGATAGTTTATTTTCTAAAAGCTGAAAGTTAGATTAGTTTATTTTTGTGTTTAATACCTAATTACAATAAACTACCAAAGAAATTTGACTTTTGATACCTTTGATATAATGCATTTTTTAGTGTTTTTGGTACTAAAATAATATTTTAGTTATTGTAACACATTTGATGTGAATGCTCTAACCAAGGTCTTAAACGAGTTGAGTCAAATCAAGTGTTTACAAAATTCTCGTTGAGATAATAGTTCTAGATTGCTCATTTAATTTTATTTTTTAAATGAGACAAGCTCAAGTTCTATAATAAATTAGTGTATGTTTAAAGAATTCTTTATTTTCGATAACTTATTATTATAATTAATGTAAGACAAAAAAAAAAGTTAAAAGTTAGGTTATTTTCTAAAAGTTAAAGTTAGATTATTTGAAATAAAACTGAGACAAAAAAAAAATGTAAGACTCATAAACTGTAGATAATTTAAGCAAAAAGCTAACTTATAATTAGTTGTCAAACAGGCACTTATATTACATGTTTAAACATAGTTCAATTTATTGTCAGATAAGTTTGACTTTATTCATAAGTTACTTGATTAAATACAACCACTGATAACTAATAAATAAAGGCGAAAATGCACTTTTGGTCCCTACATTTTGGGTCTATTCTCGATTTGGTCCCTAAACTGATTTTGCTCCTAAGTCAGTCCTTGATTTTTTAAAATCGTTTTTAAAATGGTCCCTGCCGTCAACCCAGTAACAGAAAAATCTGAGGTGGCAAACGGAGTGCATAGGTGGCATGTTAATCGCTGATGTGGCTAATAAAATAATAATAAAATATTTTATTTGATATTTTTTAAATGCCAGGTCAGCATTTTTTAATTAAAAAAAGCTATGTTAGTTTAATTAAAAAATTTTATATCTTTCAATTTCAATTTAATTCAAACTAATTTAAAAAAAAAAACTTTTAAAGCTTCCTGAACCCAGAACATGAAGAACACAGGAACTTGTTCTTCATGTTCTTCCCGAACCCAGAACATTCTCCATTCTTCTTCTCTCTTCCAGAACTCAAAGCTTCCTCTCTCTCTTCCAAAAAATGGAGATCTCTCAAAGCTTCCTCTCTCTCTTCGGTGCTTTGCTCTCTCTCGTAGAGCAGATGAGATCAAAGGTGAGCCGAGTGGAGCGGACGAGATCGAAGGTGAGCTGAGTGGAGCGGACGAGATCGAAGGCGAGCTCCAAACTCAAAATTTCTGGGTTTGTGATTTGGGTTTAGAGAGAGGCTGAGATCGGTGTGGTGGTAGTTGTGAAAAAAAAATCGGAGGTGGTGGTTGATGGTGGATTTGTTGTTGGAGTGGGTCGTGGGGTGGTTTGTTGCTTTGTGTTGATTTGGTTGAGGTGGGTTTGTGTTGGTTGAGGTGGGTCGATCTGGGTTTGTGTTTCAAGAACACAAACCGACGCCGGCCGGAGATCTGGGTTTGTGTTCTTGAAACACAAACCGACGCCGGCCGGAATCTGGGTTTGGGCTTGTGTTTCAAGAACACAAACCCAGATCTCTGGCCGGCGTCGAACTGGGTTTGTGTTCTTGAAACACAAACCGACGCCGGCCGGAATCTGGGTTTGGGTTTGTGTTTCAAGAACACAAACCCAGATCTCCGGCCGGCATCGATCTGGGTTTGTGTTCTTGAAACACAAACCCAAACCCAGATTCCGGCCGGCGTCGGTTTGTGTTTCAAGAACACAAACCCAGTTCGACGCCGGCGTGTTCGTGCTCGGTTTGTGTTCGTGCTCGGTTTGTTTATGAACCAAATAATGAAAACATGAAGAACATGTTGTTTGTTCTTACGGAAAAAAATAATGAAAGTAAAAATAATAATAATAATAATAATAATAATAATAATAATAATAGATTTAAGGTCAAAAATAATAATAATAATAATATGAAATAAAATGCTGATGTAGGGACACAATTTTGGGTACAGGCCCAACGATTGTTAGATTAGCCCAAAACGGGCCCCTAAGCAATGAATTTGTAGAGAGTAGGTTGAGAAGGACTGGATTAAGAATGATTCAGCTCTTCAAATGGTTCGGACTAGTTCCTTCACCATCATTCAAAGCTGTTTTACACTTGCAATCCTCTATTCGTTCTACGTCCGAGGCTTTTTTTGTTTTCTCTCTCTTTTTCTTTTTCTCGATCCCCTTTTTCTTTCTCCTTTTTTCCCTTTTATATTTCCTCCTCTCCTTTCTTAGCCATCCACGTGTGGATTGTTTACTTCCTCTTTGGACACTTGTCCCCCAGTTCTTTCCAGAAGTTGCTTCGTAGAAACAACGGGATCCTCTGCTACTGTTCAGATGTCTTCTCCACATAAATGCGGCCAGAAGATTAGTTGTGGGGCATTCAATGCGGGGTTGGCAGCCTTTCTGCTTGATATTTTGGGATATTTTTCGGATGCGTGGATCTACCACGTTTGACAAAGCCAGTGGAGACCCCTGGGGCACTTTCCTGGCCGGCCGGTTTCCAAGGTTTATCTCTACCTCGACCGTCCGAGGTGCTAATGTTCTCGGACGGATGGTCGACCTCTCCTGAGTCTTGTTCAGATTCCTCTCCGTTTATCTCGGTCATTGTAGATCAGACTAGGTAGTCCTCGGCTGGGCCATGGTCCTCGGCGTGCGACCTTGATCCAATACAAGGGCCTATGATTCTCGTTATTTGGGCTCCACACCCAGGCCCATCTTCTCTGTTGATATTTTTGCCCCCACAATAGCCCCTCGAGATGCTTCTTTTTGGGCTCTCGGACAGAAAGAAGGATCTCGATGTTTTATTGCTCGCGTCTCCCAACTTTCGGATCGCTTTGGTTAGTAGGGATGTCTCTTTGACTTCTAAAGACGCGTTTCTGACGGTGCAACGCTCGAGGCGCTCCCTCATTAAATATTTGCTGCGCCATGTTCCCCACGTTCAACGGTGCGATACAAATTGGACGGCCTGGATTTCAACCAAGACATGGGCGGGATTTTTACCGCTTCAGATGGTCTTTTTGATATAAATATTCTTTCATTCGATCTCTTTTCCCTTTACTTTCGCATTTGCTTAACTCCAGAGCACATTCATTGAATCCTGTCAGCCGTTTCGTTACCCGTGTCACTCCTAAACACCAAAGCCTGTCCGAGGAGACTTCCTTAGATTTCTGTAAGTCTTTACATCCTTAACCTTTCTCTTTTTATAGTCTAGTATATATTTTCATCGGTTTTCCGTCCCCTTTTTCACCTCGTCCTTTTCTCCCCGCCTTGGATACTCTGAGTTTGTTAATATTCTTCGGGGATGGGTAGATTTAAGGAGTTAGTAGATTCTGATGAGGGGATTGCGAGGTTTAAGAGCGATTATAAGATTCCTACCGGAGTAGACATTAGGTATTGTGAGGAGGGCGATTGGCACACGCAGAGGCGAGAGGGGGAAGTTGTGATCCCTATGATTGCGTTCATAGAAGGAGGGATGAAGATCCCCATGGGTGAGGTTATGAGAAATTACCTTAGCGTTCATAGGTTGGCTCCCACCCAGTGCGCTCCTAACGTATTTAGAATTCTGGGTTGCGTAGATGCTTTAAACGAAAAATTAGGTTTGGGGTTGACACATCACGATGTCAACTGGGTTTATAACCTCCACCATCTTAGGGGTCAGGGGTATTATTTAAAGTCGCGACACCCCGAAGTTAGGTTAATCCAATGTTTACCCGAATCCAACAAGGGTCTTAACAAGGATTTTCTGATTGTCTCGGGCGATTGGCATGATGGCTTGCATTGCCCGACTAGGGAGGGGGAACCAGGTGGAGTTTTAGTATAGGAAGTTCTGTTTTGATTATTTGTTTAGTAGCACTGAATTTGATTTTAACTTTCCCCCTTATTTTGCAGATAAGCACGCTGCTGTACCCCAGCTCGGACTAGTGAACCAGGAGAGTCTGGACAAAATTCTCAAGGCCGAGGTGTTTCAGCATTCAGACGGCCAACTCAGAGCAGCGCACATAATATTGGGCTACAAACCCATATCGTACAGTTTTCAAGCGCCGAAGTGCGTGATACGAGCCAAAGACCCTCGCCTCCACAGGATCAGTGTAGCGGCGCCTGGATTCCTTCTTCCCGAGGGTGCTCCTGTCCCAGCAGGCGAGCTACCTACGTTCCCAATACTTGACGGGGTTCCCATAGCCGTTCCATCTCGACTTCAAATCAAGGAGGAGGAAGAGGAAAAGGGTGAGAGGGAGAAAGTGTTGGTCGAGGTGTCAGACTCCGACGAACTCTTCGAGGCTTTCAACCAAACTTCTTCTCCCGAGACAGCCATTTCCGAGGACATGGGAATTCAGAGGAAACCCAGGTCGTCTTTACAAGAGCTGCTGGAATCTCAGCCCGGGAAAGAGATTCCGAACAAGTCGGCAGCAGCCAAACCTCCGGCTTCCCTTCCCGTCCCACCGCCTCGAGTTGATCCTCCTGAGCACAAGCGAAAAAGGGAGGATAAGGGGAAGGAGGTCGTGGAAACGGGGAGACAACAGCCTTCCCAAGAAGGTGATAATACTAGAGGAGGGAAATATCCCCGGCAACATCAAACAAGGCCGACCCAAGAGATGGAGAGGCGAGGTGACCGCCGACCTGCAGCGCCGATCTAGGCCCCACGTTTGGAACTAGATGGGGCCCTTCTGACCGAGGAAGCCTCCATTCGGGATTCTCAGGATGGGAGGGCCGGTTACGTGGCGGATGCGGTGGAGCAGTCTTTGCTCCTTCCCAAGGATATGGCTGACCTCAGAATGATGAGGCAGCATGAGGTGTTTGTAGGCCTCAAGAGGGACCTGGCGAAGGTTAGTTATTCACTTTCTTGTGCTTAATACATATTTATCTATCTTTTTCACTCACCCAATCTACGGTGTTTTTGACTATCTATATTTGCACATGCTTATATAGGCGGTTCAAGCCACCTTCTGTGCAGAAGAAATGGTGAGGATCGCTCATCGCCAGGCCAAGGAGGAGGAGGCGAGGAGGATCTCCGCGGTGGAGACTTTCCGGGTGGCTGAGAAGAGCCTCCAAGAACTGAGGGTCAAACTGGCCGAAGAAGAACGAGGGAAGAGGAGTGCCCTGGCCGCTCTGGACAATGCTGAGAGGCAGGCCGAGAGCCAGAGGGTACTTCTCAGAGGTGCCGAGGACCAAGTGGCCTCTTCCAAGCAACAAGTCATCGCACTTCAGAAGAAATTGGAAGAGGTCCAGAGGGCCAAGGAGCTGGCCGAGAAGACTAAGGACGAAATGATGAAGGCAAAGGAGGATGCCGAAAGAGATAGAGATGAGGCTGAGCAGAGGGGATACGACATCGGCGTGGCTGAGACCGAGGATGCCCTTAGGGCTGAGGTCTCAGGGGTGTGTAGGACGTACTGTTCCGAAGTATGGATCGAAGCCCTCAACCAAGCCGGGGTCGAGGCTTCATCCGTACTGAGGAAAGTAGAAAACATCTACTATCCCCCAGCCATCCGAGCCGATTCCTCTGATGGTCAACCTACAGGCCTTCCTCCAGCCGATGTGACCGGGCAGTCGGGGAATGATTCGGGTGGGGCTCCTCTTCCCCTCCCCACTCCCGAGATCCCAGCTCCCGAGGTCCCCGTTAAGGAGGCCGAAGCGTGTAAGGAAGCTGCCCCTGATGCCTCTCAGCCACCTGCTGCCGTCGAGGAGCCCGCCGAGAAGAAAGAGGCACCCAGGATGGAGCTTGTGCTTGCCAGTCTCCCCATTCCTCCTCCGGGTGACTCTAAAGGGTCGGATCCAAACATTCGCGTGGGTGCCGTGGAGCAGACCAAGGCCCCTCCAGCCGGGAAGATACTGTTGAAGAAAAAATAGGCCCTTGTGGGATTTTTTCTTCTTTTTTTTTTTTTGAGTAGTGCTTCCTTTTAGCATTTGTTGTTTCTGTTTTCTTTTTTTTTTTTTTTTTTTTATTGTACTTTCACTATTTTGTATCCAGTTTACGTTAATGAAAGGTGCAAGTAAATTGCCTGATTCCATGGTGTTTCGCAAATGCAATAATATATTGATTTTAATGTGTTGTGTTATCCATTATCATTGTCGATTAGATTTATTTTTGCTCTTACATACGGTTTTTGTAAAGAGTGACTAAAAATCATATCCCAAGTGGTTCTTAGGAGTTCATGCTGGGACAGAAGATAGCTCCTTGCGTTGAGATAGCCACTTCTGAGTGCTTAAGCATCTTAGGAGCCGAGTTAGCAACTTGGTAGCCGAGCAAAGGTTTAAAATTATTGCGTGCCCGGGCAGATTAGATGCTACAATAAAGAAAATTTCCCCCTTCTCTCTTTTTTCTTAATCAAAGGGGGATGGACGATCCGAGAAATCGAGGGTAGCTTGGTTCTGTTTAATGCTTAGAAAAGAGATGAATCGTATTAATTTTTCCAAGGCAGAAGGTCCGAGGAGCCAGACATAGCTTGGATCAGTTTAAGACCTGGAATCTATGAATAACAGTATTAATTTCTTCAAGGCAGATGGTCCGAGGAGCCAGGCATAGCTTGAATCAGTTTAATACTTAGAATTTATGATTAACAGTATTAATTTCTTCAAGGCAGATGGTCCGAGGAACCAGGCATAGCTTGAATCAGTTTAATACTTAGAATTTATGATTAACAGTATTAATTTCTTCAAGGCAGATGGTCTGAGGAACCAGGCATAGCTTGAATCAGTTTAATACTTAGAATTTGTGATTAACAGTATTAATTTCTTCAAGGCAGATGGTCCGAGGAACCAGGCATAGCTTGAATCAGTTTAATACTTAGAATTTATGATTAACAGTATTAATTTCTTCAAGGCAGATGGTCCGAGGAACCAGGCATAGCTTGAATCAGTTTAATACTTAGAATTTATGATTAACAGTATTAATTTCTTCAAGGCAGATGGTCTGAGGAACCAGGCATAGCTTGAATCAGTTTAATACTTAGAAGTTATGATTAACAGTATTAATTTCTTCAAGGCAGATGGTCCGAGGAACCAGGCATAGCTTGAATCAGTTTAATACTTAGACACGTGATAAGCATAACCGAGAGCCGTGCAAAATATGATTGAGTAAAAGATAAAGGGCACTTTTATTAATAGTAGTACCTTTTCAGGTTGTTTACATTCCAAGGATGCAACACCGTTCTGTTTTCTAAATCCTGCAGGTGGTACGCTCCTATCCCGGTTACGGATGTGATTTGGTACGGCCCCTCCCAGTTTGGCCCCAGCTTTCCCCAAGAGGGGTTCTTTGCCGAGCCGACGACTTTCCTCAATACCAGATCACCTTCCGCTAAAGGCCTTGATTTTACATTTGCGTCATATCCTCGCTTGAGCCTATGCTGATAAAAGGCCAACCGTACCATGGCGCATTCTCTTCTCTCATCAATTAGGTCAAGACTTTTCTCAAGTAGACTGTCGTTGTTATCCGGAGTGAAGGAGCTAGTCCTTAGTGTGGGAAAGCCCGTCTCCAACGGAATAACTGCTTCGGCTCCATAAGTCAATGAAAAAGGAGTTTCGCCAGTAGACTTCCGAGGAGTGGTCCTGTAGGTCCACAGTACATGTGGTAATTCTTCGACCCACTTGGCCTTGGAATCGTCCAGTCTCTTCTTTAATCCATTGACAATAACTTTGTTCGTGGCCTCGGCTTGTCCATTCCCTTGAGGGTAGGCTGGGGTGGAGTATCGATTCGTTATTCCTAGTTGGCAGCAGTATCTTCGGAAAGACTTGCTGTCGAACTGAAGTCCGTTGTCGGAGACGAGCGTGTGCGGGACTCCGAACCGGGTGATGATATTCTTCCAAATGAACCTCTTCATGTCGGCATCTCGGATATTGGCCAATGGCTCTGCTTCTACCCATTTAGTAAAGTAATCCGTGCCGACAACTAGGTATTTTTTGTTCCCCGCTGCCCTGGGGAAAGGTCCAACAATATCCAAGCCCCATTGGGCAAAGGGCCATGGGCTGGACAAGGGGTTAAGCTCTCCTCCCGGCTGATGTATGCTCGGGGCGAACCTTTGGCATTGATCGCACTTCCTCACATATTCCTGAGCTTCCCTGTGCATGTTGGGCCACCAATACCCCTGCGTGAGGGCTCGATGGGATAGAGATCTACCCCCCGTGTGACTCCCACAGATTCCTTCATGAAGTTCCTCCAGGAGGACCTCGACGGCCTCGGGATGCACACATAATAAATACGGTCCAGAGAAGGATCTTTTGTAGAGTTTCAGATCCTCGGACAACCAGAACCGAGGTGCCTTTCTCCGTATCTTATCAGCCTCCAACCTCGTTTCAGGCAATAAGTCATCCTTGAGGAATTGCACGATGGGGTCCATCCAGCTGGGAGCCGCTTCTGCCTGATGAATAACTGACACCACCTTCCCCAACCGGCGGGGTTGTAAGAGATCCTCCACAAGAATCACCCTCGGCAGGTCTTGCGCCGAGGATGTTGCCAACGTCGCAAGGGAATCAGCATGTGCATTTCTGCTTCTGGGGATCTGCATCAAGTTGAAAGACTTGAAACCAGATTGTAAGTGTTTAACCTGGTTAAGGTACTCTTGCATTCTTGGATCTCTGGCTTCTAGTTCCCCTCTGACTTGGCCTACCACCAATCTGGAGTCCGAGAATATGTTTACGTCCCTTCCTCCCATTCGCTGGATCATGGCCATTCCAACCAACAGGGCCTCATACTCCGTCTCATTATTCGTCGCAGAGAAGCCAAGTCTTAACGACTTTTCGATCGTGATATTCTCGGGCGAGATTAGAACCAGCCCCACTCCTGATCCTTTATGATTTGATGCGCCATCAACATATAGCCTCCATGGTGACGTCCGCTCTATGGAGATCACTCCAACTGAATTTTCATCCATGCGATGTTTACTTTCATCATCTTCCAATGGGGTCTCGGCAAACTCAGCCAGAAGGTCAGCGATGACCTGGCCTTTCACGGAAGTGCGGGGCATGTACTTAATGTCATAGGCCCCCAACTTAGTCCCCCACTTCGCGATTCTTCCTGTATAATCGGCGCTTCGAAGCAAGGCCTTGAGTGGCAATTGGGTCAAGACAACAACCGTATGCGCCTGAAAGTAATGCGGCAATTTGCGTGTGGCATGCACCACGGCTAGGACATTCTTCTCCAACGGCAAGTATCTGACCTCGGCCTCATGGAGAGACTTGCTAATATAGTACACCGGTCTCTGCACCCCATTGTCATCCCTTAGTAATACCAGGCTTACCGCATAAACGGTCACCGCGATGTAAGCGAATAAGACCTCATCCACGTCCGGTCTGGACATTATCGGTGGCCGAGACAGATAGTCTTTCAATTGCTGGAAGGCTAAAGCACATTCCTCAGTCCACTCAAAGTCCTTCCACTTATTCAAAAGAAGATAAAAGGGTCTGCATCTGTCAGCGGACCGGGCTATAAAGCGATTGAGGGCAGCGATCATTCCGGTCAGCCTCTGCACCTCTTTGGGATTCCGAGGTGGTTGTAAGATGTTAATGGCCTGGATCTGGTTTGGGTTCACCTCAATTCCACGGTGGGTAACCATGTAGCCTAGGAACTTCCCCGAGCCTACCCCGAAAGAACATTTAAAGGCGTTGAGCCGCAATTGGTGTCCTCTCAGGATTTCAAAAATACATTCAAGGTCGGCGATGTGGTCGGACTCTTGTCTGCTCTTGACTACCATATCATCGATGTAGATTTCGATGTTTTTACCCAGCTGAGGCTCGAACATTCTGGTCATCATCCTCTGATACGTGGACCCCGCATTTTTAAGTCCGAATGGCATCACTTTGTAATGATAGTTGCCAATCGGCGTGACAAAAGCCGTCTTCTCCTGATCTTCCCCGGCTAGGGGTATCTGATGGTATCCTTGGAAGGCATCCAAGAAACTCATCCGGGGATGCCCCACGGTTGCGTCCACCAGCTGATCAATCCGAGGCATGGGAAAGGGATCCTTTGGGCAGGCTTTATTCAGATCTGAATAATCCACGCAAACCCGCCATTTGCCATTTTTTTTCTTCACCACCACGGTGTTGGCCAGCCATTCGGGGTAGAACACCTCTTTAATAGCCCCAGCTCGCTTAAGTTTATCCACCTCTTCTCTAACAGCATCAGAATGTTCCCTTGAGGATCTCCGAGGAGGTTGTTTTTTAGGAGGAGCAGACGGACTTACGTTTAGATGGTGGCAGATGAAATTTGGATCCACTCCCGGGGCCTCATAAGCATTCCAAGCAAATACATCGATGTTGCGCCTTAGGAACTGCAATAGCTCCTCCTTATCTTGAATAGGCAGCTGGGCGCCAATTTGAAAAAATTTTTCGGAGTCCCCATCAATAAGAACTTTCACCAAATCCTCACACTTCGCCTCCTCGGCCCCTACGTCAGATATCGGGACCGTTGACTTTAATTGCTAGGGATCCCCGCTGGCCAGGTCCGAGGACCCTGATTCTGGTTGGTGCATAATGGCCGCTACCAGACATTGCCTGGCCACGGCCTGACTCCCGAGCAACTCCTCAACTTGGTCCCCGGACGGGTATTTGATTTTTAGATGAAGGGTGGATGAAACTGCCCCAAGGGCGTGGAGCCAAGGTCGCGCCATGATAGCCGTATATGGTGAGAAGGCATCCACCACGATAAAGTCTACTTCCACCACCTCAGAGCCAGCCTGAACAGGCA